>CM032624.1:11411022-11656022 GCA_019097785.1 Fraxinus excelsior
ATTAACAAACTTTTCACATATATCTTCATTAATCATGTCCATGACTTACCAAGAATATAACCAAATATACCCCAATCTATCAGCTACTTGCTGGATATGCTGCACGACCTAGGTCGTCAGCAACCAGGTCTCGTCGTTCCCTATTTCCAACTGTCCTTATTTTATTATTGTTATCATGAAAATTTCCTGGGGAGAGCATAATAGATCACACTGTAAATATCATGACTGCAGGCTGCAGCGTAGAAATGACGAGTGATTCAGCTACAAACTGCATTAATTCTGAATTTGCAAAGAAAAGAAATCCCAAGAGCCAGTAACTATGGAAAATCCATTAACCAGGGATATCCTTAGCAATAGTTACCTTCTTTTTGCAGCATCTGCAAACAATATTCATGCCATATGACCTCGTCGAAAATCCAATACAATGAAGTCAAAATTACTTCTAGATGGACCTCTTCTTGTATCTTAGCTTAAATTTAAGTCATACTATGGAACAATATGCCCATCACTTGGAAACCACCCTAACTACCGTTGAACAAATACGCACATAAGATTTTAATTATAAGTTACTAGTACGAGAAAAATGCATTTCAAGACATGCAATACAATTTTAATCATGGTAAGCATTAACTACTAAACCCATATAACCTATTCTTTCACTTGCCAAGAATGTTGGAGTATGCATCTTTTTTAGGATAAATTTTGAGTTGTGGATATGATTATATAACATGATTTTGTCTAGAGGGTTTTGATTTGATTTCGTCATATTTCATAAACTTATAACCACTATATCCCCCATTCAATGCTTCATTTCCCTTTCGTGATGTCCATAAATAATACTCTGTTTGAAGAAATAATTACTTTCCAAACTAATATTAATATAAGATGACAATGTTTCCTCGCCATTACCTTAAATCAAACATCAACTTTTTCAATTCACACTTAGAACACCATGCCAATTTGTTTGAGGATTCAAGTGTGGTCTGTGTGGACACGATAAGCAGCGCATATATGAAAGTATTTATATTCCACATATCTAGATCTTTGATGGGCAATTTGATATGTGAATCTCTATGCATATGCCTTATTGATCACGATCCAATTTTTTAGATAAAAAAAATTAGTGAGCACTAATATGCAACCGGAGCTACTCCTCTTAATAAGGTTGACCTTTTAAGATGGAACCCCAAATCTTAACATGGTATCAGAGCCCATTATGCTCCAACGAGCGATTCGATCCCGTTAAGACTCTAAAATGAGCACGTGGATTTCAAGATTGGTCTGCTCAAATGAGCCACCATCTTGCGGGGGCGTCTTAAGGGATATATATCCCTTAAAAAGTTAGCGTAAAATTTCTTTTATTGATTTTATCTCATAGATTCATGCCACTTCCCTTGACCATGATCCTAATAAAAAAAATAAAAAAAAATGAAGAAGGAACGAAACACAATCACATCCAATCTCATTTGAAGCATATACATTGTATATTCTTAGTTATTGGAATCAATTTTTCATATAACAGGAAGATACAGCAGAAATAACTGCAAATTCACTTCATCCTGGATCGATCACGACCAATCTTTTCCATTATGTCGGTGTTTTTGAAGGTGAGTTGGGTGTTTTCGAAGGTATATTTATATGATTTGACTTAATGTCACGATAAAAAAATATCAATTAACTTTTGTTTGCATGTTTGGAGTTTTGCTTCTATTGGAATCATTTGTTTTGGGAGCCAAATAGAAGTCGGATTTTATGCTGATAGTGAAAAGATCAGTTTCTTGGTAATTTAGATACAATAAGCGTTATGTTACTTATAAGTATCTTAAACTCGTGTGGTTATACAATTTTTAAAAAAAGAAAGAAATGGAAAATTGCGAAGCTTTCTTGAGAAAGCATAAGTTCGTGTTTTCCATTGTCCTGAGTATCAATATATATGGGATTCTTAATATACCTGAAGAGAGCTAAACATCTTCAGCTAATTTGCGTTATGACTGGATATAGTCCGGTTCAGTTTAGTTTTGAAGAGAATCGAAATGAATTCGAGTATTTAGTAAATGGAACAGTCGGATCCAAATTTAATTATAGATTAGTTTTAAAGAGAACCGAAATGAATTCGGGTATTTAGTAAATGGAACCGTCGGGTCCAAATTTAATTATGGAACTGTTCGAGTTTGGTTTGATTCAATTCAGTTTGATTCGATTCATTCGGTTCTCAGATTCCGTACAATAATTAATTTTTTTTTATATTTATAACAACGCTACATTAATTCGACTATGACATGTTCAATCTTAACTCTTACAAAATAATGTAGTACAATCTCGTGATATCTTTTACTTCTCTCTTTGTTAAGTTTTTCATATATTGGACTGTTAAAATTATAGGAAGAGGAAGATGACGAGCTCACAATAATAGAACTGTAGAAACGACACTATGGTAGAATAAGAAATTTTGGTAAAATTTAAATTAATTTGATTAAGTTGGACTTGACTAGAAATTAGAAATAATATAATCATATTTTAGGTTTGGGCTAAATTAATTAGTTAGCAAATTTATTTAGGAAAAATAAAATAATTTGACTCATTTAAGATAAAAAATTATAAAAATTTGGGAGATTCGATTCTTATTCGATTTTTCGATTCTTGGTTTAGAACTAAGAACCGAACCAAACACGTCGGTCTCGATTCAGATACTTGTTTGAGTATTTAACTTAAAAAGAACCGTTCAGTTGGGTTCGGGTCCGGTTCTCGAGTTTTGTTAAGTCCTAATGTGCGTGGTGCAAATCATATCTAACTTGGTTGGTACTTTCTTGTTTGGTGGAGGTGTTTTACGTACGGTTGGTAAATTCGTGTTTAAGAACATTCCACAGGTACATTTCCCTTTTACCCTGTGCATTTTTTTTTAAGTACAGCTTGAAAATTACTGTTATTCTCGAGTTTTCTTGAATATCCTCCTTGAGGAGATGCTCGATTACCATTTCAACTCTGCATAGGAATTTGTTATGAAAAACATAGTTACTTGATGACATTGTCCTAAAAACAAAAATGATTCTAACATTTCTTGTCGGAATTTGTATCTGATTTGGTCTATAGGGGGCATCGACAGCCTGTTATGTGGCATTGCATCCACAAGTGAAGGGAATAAGTGGTGAATATTTTTCGGACAATAATGTGGCCAAACCAAGCTAGAAGGCTGCAGACACATATTTGTCAAAGAAATTATGGGATTTTAGCATGGATTTGATCAAGTAATGTTGTATTATCGATAGCTTGGAAACAAAGTTTAAAGAGAAAATATATGCTGCTTTATGGAGTATTATGTATTAGTCATTCTTGAAATTTTTTCGATAAATTTTTCTTTTCATTTTTGAATTATAAATATTGACACGCGGAATTGCAAGTTGATTTGTCAATATTTTATTATAATTATACAACGAGGTGAAAAATATTAAAATATAATTTTTACAAATTTGAGATTTAATTTGGTTTTTATATACAACGTCAATGTGCTTTTGAGTAGTTGGACGTTTGAAGCTATTGAAAAATAACTATTGTAAATTTCTAAAAAATCAGCAGTTACTCTATTGTTGATATTTAAATTAAGAATTTGCTAAGTATATTATTAAAATGCTATTTTGAAAATTATAAAATAAGTAATAATTCCTTTTAAAAAAAATTCATAGTAACACATTATAAAATTAATTTGAAATATTGAATATTTAATTCAGTTATGTTGGAAGTTTAAAGAGAGAACTCAAATACAATTTTGTTAAAATTTGTTAATTATCAAATAATTTAGTTATTAAAATATTTAAAAATATTAACTTTAATAAAATACAAGATGAAATTAATTACTGTTATGATGAACTTCTAACAAAGTTTAAATTAATTAATAAATTATATTTATTTGAAAATATTATAAATTTTAAGCCAAAACAGCTCTACTCAGTTGCAAAATTACTTTTGCAGTGAAGTTGGAAGGAAGACAGATCAAAGATGTGGTTATTCAATAGAAAAGGGCCGTCTGGGTTTTCGGCTAGTTCTACAGCTGAAGAAGTCACACAAGAAATTGATGGGTCTGGTCTCACTGCCATTGTTACAGGTTTCTTTCTTTCTCCATTATCTTCAAAAGATATACTACAGACACTGTTATCTTTAATTCTTCTTTTCATTATTATTGTTTTGCTTCTTAATTTCATGGTTATAGCCTTTTTGGGTGTTTGTTGAAGGTGGGTTATGCTGGTTATCCGTGTCTGAATGTCCACGGAAGGCTCAATTGACAATCTGGATGTTCAAGATATAATTTGAATAAATAAATTCGTTTAGCAGTTTAAGACTTAAAGATTTAAGTAGTTTCAAGCGTGCAGAGCCATACTTATTTACGAAAATTCTGTACTTGTCGGGTTTTGATGAAAAAAATGAATCCATCTTGCAATCATCTAAAGCTTTCAAACAAGGTTATTTAATGTGGAATTTTGAATCCTTTTACCAGTTCTTGGAGACTAAAAATGCAAATGATGATAGATATTTTACGAAAAAAGAAAAAGATACCGGATATATTTGCCGGGAATGTAAGGAATGTTACAAGATTGTTTCAACTATGATACCAGATTTAAACACTGGATACCGTATATGCAGAATTGATATCGGATTTACATATAAATACCGAATTTACAACTTGATACCAAATTTTGATGAATAGCTTAAACACTGTATTTACAAATACAGTTTGCGCATATTATAACAGATTGTAAAATATGTAAAATTGCAGTAAACAATCAAAAGATAATTGCAGAACAACAATACGCAAAATCGAGCAACCAGAATCTATTAAAACTGTATAAAACTTTTAACCTGAGGCCTGTGCCAAACACAGTTTCCTTAAAACAGATTCGCCCCCTCACCGTACGTGCTTGAGGATTGATATGAACGTCTGCTTCCCAAGATACAACGGTAGAACCAGTAGTTTCTGAGCACCACAGAGACTACTCTGACGAACTGATTATGTGCCTAAATTATATCACCACCGGACTCGAACAAAACTGAAAAAATGCAAAAACGGAGACTGTATGTAGAGAAACAGAAACTACAGGCAAATGAATATACAGATGAATTCGTGTACTGCAGACTGAAAAACGAGATGACTATATAGACTAACTGTAGGATAATTGCTCAATAACTTCATAGCAATTAACATTGGAGTTTTAGGAGTTTCAACAGTTTTGGAAAACCAAAAGTCTATTGAAAAAATTAAAAAATATGGACACTCCTAATGGGCCAATTTTGCTCCTTTCGGTTCGACATTCATGTACGCAGGTCCCGCTTGCGCACAAGTTCAAGGTCTGAAGCCAATTTCGGTCCAAGATTTGCACCCACCTGCGCACGCACGTGGAGAGAGCCTCTATGCTACACATGATTACACCATTCTAAAGTGCAATCCTTTATAAAGTGGTTTTAACTTTCATCCACTTCCTATGTGGGACAAAGCTTAAGTTTTTTCTTTCCCACCTACATAAACTCCTTTCACATGACATACTTTGAGCTTCAATTTCTCATTCACCCGAGCATCATTTTTGACAAGTAAGTATATGATTTCGATGTACTCACGGAGGAAAACACAAATCAACTTTCATCTTTCAAAATAGCCAAGCGGGTCCCGTTCAAAACTAGTGCGAAAGTCAACCCAAAACTCAGTTTTTCTTTTCAGTTTTCCAACAAGGAAGAACAGACATTTTCATTGTTAGATATGGAATTTTTCCATTGGGATGCGGTGCAATAGATAGTCGCAGAAAAATAATTCTCTATTAACCACAAAATTTATTTGTGAAATTCTATTCTTATGGTGCTAGAAGCCTTCCCTGGAATCTGATTAAAAATATGTTTGGTACAAGAAAATTTCTAACCTATTTCATTGAATTGGGTTTTGGATGGAATAATAATAAAGAAAGAAGAGGGGAGAAAATTTCCAGATATATTGGTAGCTGTGAGATCCTATGGGGAGACTTTTTGCTTCTGCTGAGCATCTTCATTTTGTTCCTGTCTACTACCATTACAGGAGCTTCAAGTGGTATTGGAGCGGAAACTGGAAGGGTTCCTGCATTACGTGGAGTCCATGTAATCATGGCCGTCAGAAACCTCTCTGTCGGTAATGAGGTCAAAGAAACAATTATTAAAGAAGTTCCGAAAGCCAGAATTGATGCCATGGAGTTGGATCTCAGTTCAATCACATCAGTAAGGAAGTTCGCTTCAGAGTTCAATTCCTTGGGCCTTCCTCTAAATGTACTCATGTAAGAGAAGCATGGATAAAACTTTAAGATCTATTTCTTCATGTGAATGCTGATTTTCTTGGTCTTGTATATTTATCAAATTGGCATTGTGTCTAGAGGATTTTTTTTTTTTTTTTATTTGCAATCATGAACTTAATGAGGGTTAAGCATCTTGCGTTAAACAATGCTATTATAGTGAGGAATCCAGTCATGCCAGAGCAAGACAAAGATTACAAAGACATGTATACTCACTGAACTATATAATCCTAATGTTTCCTTTTCCCCGTCTTATTTTGTAACTGTGCTAAATTTTAGTCATTTCATTTCCCAAAGATTGCATATTCTATGTATATGTGTGGCCTTGCTAATAAGCATCAGTATTGAGTTGCTGAACATTTAAGGTTTTACTGTATTGACAACAACTCTTAAAATGGTTTAAAATATACCTAATCATTGATAAGTAATTTATTCCCTGTTCACAAGTAACAATGCAGGAATTATGGCAACGCCTTTCACGCTTTCCAAAGACAACATAGAGCTGCAGTTTGCGACAAACCATGTGGGTAAGATGCATTACATTGAGGTTCAACATAAAGTGAAAAATTAAAAAGAAGAAAAATATATAGAGTTCTGATTTAACTCCTAAATGATGATTTTGGATTCAGTTATTGATCCTTTAGTTCATAAATACCCGAAACTAAATTTTTGGATGCATGAGTGGAATGTCTAGCTTGTTTAGTAGTTCGACCAGATATGTTCCATGTAACGTGGAAATTTTTGCTTCTATTGTTAATTGTAGTAATAAATGGCCTACTTTTGTTCCATTAACTGCCAATTTCATAGCATGATGGTTCTTACACTATCTCTTCTTGCAGGACATTTTCTTTTGACTAATTTATTGCTTGAAACTATGAAGAAAACAGCTTGTAAAAGTAGTCAAGAGGGCAGGGTCGTTAATGTTTCGTCACGGCGGCACAAGTTTTCTTACCCTGAAGGAATCCGCTTCAGTAAGATTAATGATAGAACAGGGTAACATGGTTTCCTTCATATCTATTTTCTTCTCGTCAGTTGTCAAGTTTGTCCCAATCAACATTGCATCTTTCGTACTGATTTGAGAGGTTTGTCCACAGTTTAAGCCACTCAAGTCAATTTTTAGGTTTGATGCCTTCCACTAATTAATCAATTTTAAGACTGTATTTTGCAAGTTAAAACCCTTAATCAGGAAGAGTGGAATGTATTGGGCAGATTGTAAAGCATAGCATGTTTCTTCACGTCTCCAGCAGGTTATTGTCATCATAATGATACAGAAACTACTTCCCTAAAATAAAGGTGCATTAAAAGAGTTTTCTTTTTGACCACCAAGCATAAAAACACTAAGCTCTTCAGACTCATTTAATCCTTTTCTCAGGCGCTAATAGGTTGACTTCATTTCTGCAACAAACTTTATTTGGCGCTTGAAATGATACACAGATACAACAGTCTATCTGCATATGGACAATCAAAGTTAGCTAATGTGCTGCTTGCTAATGAACTAGCCAGACGTTTGCAGGTACTTTGGCTTATTTTTCGAATATCTAGAGACTAGTTTAAACATATAACTTATTTATAACACTAGTCAGACACTGGACATAATGATTTTAGAGACAGATTTCATCTGCATGATTTACTATGATGGATTGACCTTTCAATTGCACTTTTTTCAACTATCAGCCATTGTTCTGAACCCTAATGAGCCCAAGAAAGGGACTTTTACTTTTTTAAGTGCTGCACTCGGCTTTACAGATAGTAGAAGGAAAGTCATCTATAAAGTCTGTTGTCTTATCATCTAATAATATTAGCTAATGTGATGCATGCTAATGAACGGAACGCTATCTAAATTTTCAAGTCTTGAAAACTGGTATATTAAAATCATCATCAAGTAGCATTGTCCTGAATGCACATTCCTTAGTTTGATGCAATTGTAAGTATAATTATCTGGTCTAGTCTTTTGAAGGAAGGGAAGGTGGAGATAACAGCTAACTCACTTCATCCTGGAGCAATTGCCACCGATCTTTTTTGTCATCACAGCTTTGTCAGTGGTAATGTCTTCTAACTCATCCAAGGTGCCTTGCGAATCTTTAAAATTGAAATCAACCTCAGAGGTTTAGGCCCAATGTTGAGTGAAGACTGAACAACACGACTTTTCCTTGAAAACAATGTCATGTGTGCTTAACAGTCCCCCTGCAGGGCCATGAGATTACTCTGTAAGTTGTGTTATCTATGATGTTTACCTTCTCGACAGTTTCCCATGCTATACAATGACATTGTTGCATACAATTTGAGAGCTGAGTCATTCGAAAATGAAGCCTTTGTGATTTGCCTATACTGCATTGGGTTAAGCCCTAGGAACAACTGAACAAGCAACCTTAGAAGTCTCTAGCACTCTAGCTTATCAATGTGAAAGAGCTTACTATTCCGTAAAGAATTTCCTCCAATATCTCTTATTGAAGAAGAATCTATCAATCTATTCTTGAACTCTGCATTCTAAGTGCTCAGTGTAATCAGATCTTCAAGACTCGTCCCATCCTAGGCGTCAACCTGTCTTTCCATAGGCTGGCTGGCATTGAATGTCCCTGACTGAACTAACCGTTTAGGTCTTGCCACTCGTCCCATTAGTCGGTGATTTAACTTTGGGAAGATCTTCATAAAGAGGGTTTCCGCTGGGGCGAGGTGAAGCAGGTGTGGCAAGGTAGAAGCGGAGTACGGGCCTTTGCTGCTGTGGCCTCTTCTTCCCCTGCTGATGCCGAAGTTACTGTGGCAGCTCAACCAATATCCTAGGCCATTGTGCCTATAATTGCATACTTTGTCGGGGAGCCAGCAAGGAAGAGGCTAAAGAGGCCTGCTAATACCCCGGCCCGAAGCAAAGTCACAAATTTCTTGGGGAGTAAGGATGAGGATCTCTCTGAGGCGGTATTGGAGATGCTGCCTCCTGAAACTGCTTCTGCCGCCAGAGTCCACAGCAAATACTGGACTGGGCCAATCATGCCGCCTCGTGCAAGATTGAGGACTTGCTGGCGGCAAACAATGCTTGTGTGGCCAGGGCTCCAAGTATGGGCACCTCGGCTGAAGACTTGGTCCGAGGCCTCCGCAAGAAAAATGATGAATTGGAGGAGAAGCTAAGGGCTTCAGGAAATTGGGAGGCCGAGGTGGCCAAGGCCAAGAAAGAGTTGGAGGAGGTAGAGGGCAAGTGGGTAGCGGTATTTTCGAAGCTGGACACTGCTAAAATCCGAGCCAACCAGTTGAAGAATGAGCTCCACGAGTCCGCCTCCCAAGTGGCGGCTCTGACGAAGACGGTTGATGATGCCAATGAGCATCAAAGGATAGCCTCGGAGGCCTTGGCAGAGGCAAATAGGGAGAAGGGCGAGCTGAAGAAGCTTACTGAGGCATCAGTTGAAGAGATCGACTCCCTCAAGGCAGAGGTGAAGACAGTTGGCGAGACGGCGGTAAAGAACTACAAAGATAATTGCAAAGTTTTTCTAAGTTCTGTTTTTCGTGAAGGTAAAAGCTTCAAAACGAAAGGAATGGGCCTTTTATAGACATCTCAGGGCTCGTCTCATCTGGACCATCCCCAATCACATCTGGACCATCCAAACTTAAGGCCTTCAGATCACCGTTGAATTCAAAGGTCACCAAGATGAGCGATCCTGATGAAGCGGTGGATTTCATGCATAGCACAGACGCGTCACTCCTAGATATGGGGAGCCGTCACCATCATTACCATTTATGGCAAAAGAGGCGTGTCTTGGAAACAACAGGCGCTTCCTTTGCGTGTATTGGGAAAACGCGAAAGCTTTCAAATAATTAGTACGAAACCCAAGGCTGTCTTTTTCTAACCCATTGCCCCATCGCTTCAGAACTGTACGTTGCAACAACTCTCCACAGAGTTGCCAACCATTATCACTTCGGCCTGAGCACTAGTTGACGTTGCAACAGCTCTCCCCAGAGTTGCCAACTCCTATCGCTTCGGTCGCTTCAAAACTATACGTTGCAACAGCTCTCTAATGAGTTGCCAATCATTATCACTTCGACCTGAGCATCAATTGATGTTGCAATAGCTCTCCCCAGAGTTGCCAACTCCTATTGCTTCGGTCGCTTCAGAACTTTACGTTGCAACAGCTCTCCACAGAGTTGCCAACCATTACCACTTCGGCTTGAGCACCAGTTGACGTTGCAACAGCTCTCCCCAGAGTTGCCAACTCCTATCGCTTCGGTCGTTTCAGAACTCTACGTTGCAACAGCTCTCTACAGAGTTGCCAACCATTATCACTTCGGCCTGAGCATCAATTCACGTTGCAACAGCTCTCCCCAGAGTTGCCAACTCCTATCGCTTCGGTCGCTTCAGAACTCTACGTTGCAACAGCTCTCCACAGAGTTGCCAACCATTACCACTTCGGCTTGAGCACCAGTTGACGTTGCAACAGCTTTCCCCAGAGTTGCCAACTCCTATCGCTTCGATCGTTTCAGAACTCTATGTTGCAACAGCTCTCCGCAAAGTTGCCAACCATTATCACTTCGGCCTGAGCTTCAATTGACGTTGCAACAGCTATCCCCAGAGTTGACAACTCCTATCGCTTCGGTCGCTTCAGAACTTTACGTTGCAACAGCTCTCCACAGAGTTGTCAACCATTATCACTTCGGCCTGAGCATCAGTTGACATTGCAACATCTCTCCCCAGAGTTGCCAACTCCTATTGCAACAACTCTCCACAGAGTTGCCAACCATTATCACTTCGGTCTGAGCATCAGTTGACGTTGCAACATCTCTCCCCAGAGTTGCCAACTCCTATCGCTTAGGTCACTTCAGGACTTTACGTTACAACAGCTCTCCAGAGTCGCCCGCTATGTCCTGTGCGCCCCATGCTTGACTGAAAGTCCTTGTACTATATGAATTTCCATACAAGGACTTGTGGGACTGTTGTTACGGGTCGGTGTCAGACCCGCCCCTCAACCCCCACGTGTCAGCAAAGGTAGCTCGCGCCTTACCACGTGGCGTCCGAGGTGATTGCACATAGGGACGATCTGATCGCATGAGCCGAAGTGATTATGTAAGGGGCGAACTTCTGCAGCGCACTGCGGATGCAAAGGCCCGTACTCCGCTTCTACCCTATCACACCTGCTTCACCTCGCCCCAACAGAAACCCCCTTTATGAAGATCTTCCCAAAGTCAAATCACTGACTGATGGGATGTGTGGCAGGACCTAAATAGCCGTTCAGTCAGAGACATTCAATGCCAGCCAGCCTATGGAGAGACATGTTGATGCCTAGGATGGGACGAGCCTTGAAGATCTGATTACATGTGTCTCCTCATCCAACGGCTCTCCTCTTCCCGTCCTTAGTATAAATACACCCTACTCATGCCTAAAGAAGGATTGGAATCCAATTTTTACTACAAAAAACATAGCGCGAACTTGGTATCATTTTCTCTCCCACACATATTAGCACTTTCGTTTATATACATTCATAACTACCACCTCCCGGCGATGGTTTCATTCATCAGTGTTGGAATTTTACTTTTTAGGTTCTCCTTTGTGGATTTTGGACGTATGAGTGCTTTTAATTATATTCTGTGCAAAAAGAAGAAAAAAATCAATTATTCTTTTCATTTTAATGTATAAAGGAACTTAGTTCTAACATGTAGATCAAAGTTTTAGAGTTCCACGTTCTTTTTGAAAAATTGAAATCCTTGGACTTGTTTGAACTTGTGTATAATGAAACTTAGGGCCTTTACTGACTCATAGTAGAAGCAGCCATGTTGCTGGGAAGTTTAGTTTTGATTGATTATTCATGATTATATACTTCAAATCTTGGGAATTTTATTATCCTATAGTTACTGTAATATATTGTCTGAATATGATTTCAATGCGTAACCGAGATTTAATAATTATTCTGCACAAATTTGAACTTTTTCTATGATATTGAATTTATTTGTGTTTATTCCTAACTAATTTACACAGAGAACGTACTCAATTACTGTTCGCAAGCCCTTGGCTCAGCCATTTTGGATTGAGCCGAGTACGGTGAGCCACTGAGCTGAAATTTCAGACGACATTGTTTTGGGTAAATAAAAGAAGATAAAAGTGTTCCTTCCTTTTCTCGAATTCTAACTAAATCTCTGAGTTTTCTCTTTCTTTCTAGATCTTAAGATCAAGAAATTCATTGATTTCATCGAGAATAATTTGGGGGTTCTTGAGAATAATTTCATGGTGGATATGCCCTATGGATTAAATGCTGGTGAGACAGAAACAACTACTCCAGGGGAGCCAAGTTCGAAATCCTCCAGGAGGAGGATGAAATTTCACCAATTTCAATTTGTCCCAAACGATGCCGTGGTGGCTCCACAGCTAGAAAACGGCAAAAAGAAGCGGCGGAAGTTGGAGGCTGTTGTTCCGATGTCGACACTCCGGCAGTGCTCGAACGCCATCGGCCAGCCCGAGCCCACATCTTTGGATTTATCTGCATCGCCCTCGTCGTCTAGGATTGAGGCTGACGTGTTTCCGGATTGGCCGAGATTTGGCATGACATCTGTTTGCGGCTGGAGAAGAGATATGGAATATGTTGTGGCAATTCAACATAATTTATTTAAATAGAGAGATTCATGTTACTTCCATTTCTATTCTTGATTTCCACTTTAGTTATTCTATAATGTTAACATGTTTTTTTAGCATTGTCAATTAAACAGAGACAAGTATAATGCACTCAGTTAACTATATTACATTACTGAAAGGAAAAGGTATTTTGTTAATTTATGGTGTTTTAATATATTTGACTAAATATAAACCGCTGTGTAAATTTGAAGTTCATGATTTTATTGTATTGTTGTATAATGTATGTCTGATTCATGTGTGCTTTTGAATGATTCTTCTGGTCGTGATGATACAGGATCTCTAAGTCATGAAGCTAGGGAGGCATTTCTCTCAGCCTTAGTTTCGGAAGGTTTGCTTCTGCCAAGCAGATTTGCTTATCTGTTGGAAATGAGGATGATGTTGTGTGTTCTCAACACAGGCTGATCATAGTATTATATGTTTTATTTGACAGGCCATGCAGAATGGTTGGATAAAGGTCACAGAAAATGTCTAATCCTTTGTCATCGGATTCAAGATTGGGCTGACTTGATAGTACATTTTGTGAGTATTGCTCCAATCTTCTGACAGCTTCAAATTAGTCATGGGTTTTTACTTTAGTCGTGTTTTTTCTTGTATCTTATTAGGTGAAGGAAAATGGGCTGGAGGATAGCATAATGACGATTGAGAAAATACGTTCAGGGGTTGTGTCTCGAGAAACAGGTATAGTTTGGTGGTGTTGGAATATGTATGTATAATACCTTTTTTTTTTTTTTTTTGGCAAATCCTGCTGGCGTCTGATTGTTTGCTTGCTCTTGAGTTTTACATCTTGGAACTTCTCGTAGCATCATTCTTCTCTCTTATCTCAAAAAAATACTAAAGATGGAGTCTCTCCACTTTCTATTCCATTCTTTCTTTCTTGGGAGGGTGGAAGGACCTATTTAATCTGCGAGGAGTACTATGGAAGCCTTGGTGAGGTTTATTAATTTCTGTTACTTCTATAATCAGATTTACCTTCAGTACAACACATTAATTATTGATCTGGTTAATATAGAGTAAATTCTGAAATCTGAGATCTGATTCTCAAGAAGTAGATTCGTTTGATAAGCTTGCACAAATAGAACAATATTATCTTCTAATGGAACAGATATTTGGAATTGGTATTCCATCCATTTGAACAGTGCCTTCTATTTAGTTTTCTTATTCTGATACCAGAAAATATTAGTGATTCCCATTATTACATGTGCAATTTTTTAGTTGTCCGAGGCCTCATTAATTTTTACATCCTATTAATAGATCTTCTGCAATAAATGTCTGCTAAATTAGCATGCAACAATCTAGCTAATGGGTTTGGTCTCTTGATTTCACCACTCATGCTAGGAGATTCCGACTCACACGGTTTACACATCTAAATTGTCATCATCTTATGCATCAGCCAGAACGGCCAACACCCTTTTGCTTGTTTTCTTGGAATCCTTTTTTGTGGGATAAATAGCAGATGCAGAACCTCGTATGATAAACACGAGGCAGTTCATTTTTTTTTTAACTTGTGGAGGTGGGATTAACATGATAAATACATCAGCTTAAAAGTTTCGTGGATTTGCGTAATGTGGCATTTTTCACTGTATACTAATTCTGTTTTCACACCATGCACAGTCAAACATGACAATTCTCTGTGGTTTTCTTGATGCAATTCAGAGCTTCGTGGAATGGATCGAACTATTTTAATGCGAGCCCTTAAGCTGCTAGAACACAAGGGGAAGCTTGCTATCTTCAAGGGAACTTCTGCTGATGATGAAGGTGTGAAATTCTCCATATAAATTGTTCACTTTCACCTGGGAGTAAGATCAGATATATGCCATTTTGCTGTTGAATGGCTTCATCTGGATTTGATGCCTTCAATCAATCCTATGTGAATTCTGTCATGATGCCACCGAAAGTTCAGCGTCAAACGCATATTGTACTGCTTGAATTTGCTTGACAGTTTACACAGGCTGTCCAAGACACTATTATTCGTAATGACAAAAGTTTGAATATAGTAAACAGTTTTTTTCTATGGCAATATTTAGGTATAGATATTACCTCTTTTTTTTCATATAATCCAATGCATACATCAATTTTAACTTTCTATGAAAAAAAAAATTATAGATGCTAAGAAAAAGTTCTCAATTCATTTTCTAAAAAACAAAACTTGATTTTTGACATTTTTCGTGACATTGTTACTGAATTAAAAATCCTAATTATTTCGTGCATAGGATTAAAATACTAGAACGGTGAACAACATAATAAGTAGAAAAATGAAAGCAGATAAACTAATTAATTTTCATGTAAAAAGGGAAAATAATGTGCCCACGATAAACGGTAACTTTTAGAAAAAAAAATATATATATCACTCCTTCTCTTAAAAGAGAGAATCCAAGAATCACTGTTTCATTTTGTCACAGTCGTTTTCACACAGAAATTGGTTTCAAACTGGTTTTGTACTATTCATTATTGTTATTATTTATAGTCAATAAAAAACACGGATGACTCAAAAAAAATTTTTATCTGCACGCCGACTCCACTATATCAAAAGATATAGTGATATACATGAAAATGCAGTAAACGCGTATTAGTCAATAAAAAACAGGGATGACTCAAAAAAAATATATATCTGCACGCCGACTCCACTATATTAAGATACAGTGATATACATGAAAATGCAGTAAACACGTTTCAATGAGAATCAACCACAGAAAATAAAAAATAATAATAATTTTTTGCCGCCTTCGTATGAATATATATCTGCAAACCGACTTCTTCACTGTATATATCTTGCCGCTTCCTGTTCTATATATATATATATATATACATGCAACTGCACTAAACATATTTCCAACTACACAGTTTCACGTTTCTCTTATTTAAAATACAAAAGAAAAACAACCAATATTCTCTTAGCAGTTCGCGTTGTGAATTGGCAGAACAATCCATTGAAGGTAAATCTAGCTTCATTGTTATATTTTTGCTCTTTCATTTCAGTACTTTTTTTCCCTGCAACATGCTTTCTGTTTGTTCGTTATTATTTAGTTTTATTATGTTTTTTCGTCTTTATTTATTTAGTTCATTATTTCTGTTGTGATTATATTTCTTGAAAATGAATCGGTAAATTAAATATTTGTTTTTTTTGCAACATGTGAATTGGCAGAACAATCTATTGAAGGTAAATTTTTATTCATTGTTATATTTTTGCTCTTTCATTTCAATATTTTTTTTCCCCGCAACATGCTTTCTGTTTGTTCGTCATTATTTAGTTTTATTATGTTTTTCGTCATTATTTTTGTTGTGATTATATTTCATGGGAATGAACCGGTAAATTTCTCCCCGTGCGCACACGGGGAGTCCAACCTTTTTTTTTTAATACATCAAAATGTATTTCAAACGAGCTTTTTTTTTATTATTAAGGAAAAGAATATTGTTTGAACACTTTTGTGTTATAAATAATAAAAAAATTAAATAAAATTTCTAAGTCCCCGTATTCGAACAGGGAGAAATGGACGCACGGGGAGAAACCAACTCCCCGTGCGCGCACGGGGGCATTTCTCCCCGTGCGCACACGGGGAGTCGAACCTTGTTTTTTAAAATACATTAAAATATATTTCAAAAGAAACGAGTTTTTTTTATTATTATTAAGGTAAAAAATATTTTTTAACACCTCTATGTTATTAAAAAAAAAATGAAATAAAATTTATAACTCCCCGTGCGTGCACGGGGAGATACAATCTCCCCGTGCGCGAACGGGGAGAAATGGACTCCCCGTGCGCGCACGGGGAGTCCCTCTATTTTTTTTTTTTTTATTTTTTTAAATCAATTCAATTAATCAAAATATTATTTCAATACATATATACAATAAATTTATTACATACAATATTTTTTTTTCCTTCAATTCTTTCTTTTCTTTTTAATATATATATTTTTTACTTCATTCCATACATATACATATAATAAATTCAAAATTTTCATTTTTTTGCAAAAATAGTTCTACTAATTTACACTTTGCATAGACTTTAAATAAAATTTCATTTATAAATAATTTACTTCAAAATTATTAAAAAATATTCAATTCCATACATACATAAAACTAAAAAATCCTTTCGGGGGCGTTGCCCTCGACCCCCGCGACCTGACCGGTCTGGTCGATCCCCGTTGGGGGCGTTGCCCCCAAACCCCCACGAGGGGCGCTGCCCCCTCGTCCCCCGCGACCTGACCAGGCAGGTCGATCCCTGTCGGGTGCGTTGCCCCCCGAACCCCCCAGCTTGTCAATTCAATAAATAAATATGTAATTTATTCAATTTATACTTCATATATTTCGATTATTTATTTATTTATATTCAATTTATAATTTTCTTCACTTATCATATTTTTAGTCATTTATGATTCTATCAATATTAAATTGTTCCCATTTTTATTTTTATTTTGTTGTAAGATATCATTGTCAAATTAAAAAAATTACAATTTTCAACGTTAATTAAAACTCTCATACGTATTTTCTTATTGTTACTGAGGTAATGAGATAGACTTTACTATTCTCATTAGTAGACAAAAAATTGGCTCCAACTTTTTGTAGATATTTTTACTTTAATCTTATTTTTGTTCGTTAAAATTGTGCAAGGTATGACTGTTATCCATCTCTTGAATTTTCTTCTCTTCGTTTTGCTCGGGTGAAAAGGTAATAATTTCTTCTCTTCTAAAAATTTAATTTTATTCGATCATGTTTAATTATTCTTTATTTGTTGATAATAGCATATAAAAAATATTTTTAATTTTATTCAGATTTCATTTCATCAATATTTAAGTTAGCGATTTCAATATTAATTACTATTGAATTAAATTTTACAATTTCGTTCTTAACTTTAAATTTATGCATTTTATACAAATATTATATACTAGAGTTTTATGACTTTTATTCATCAATTTTATTTCGCATTTTGCTGCTGTTAGTATTATTATTATTATTATTATTATTATTATTATTATTATTATTATTATTATTTGTTAGTTGTTTGACTAATATAATATTTTCTCTTCCATTATTCAAATAGGTGATATATTTATTGGCATCATGAATTCTCTGCAAACTGGTAATGAAGAGCCTAAGTTTACTAATCTTGAAAGTATTTCCGAAAGCACATGTAAATCATATAATGCTTTCATTCGCCAACAACAAAATCGAAGGCAAGCGGATAGGAGGAATCGAGTTCAAACCATAAGTATTGATCATCGTAAAAGGATAAATGATCCTATGTTATCTCAAAATAATAATTCTGGTGTTGCTTATGTGCATGAGTCTATAATACATTCTTATTCTGAGGGTTCCACTTCGAATGAAGAATCAACTAATGTTTATGAATTATGTGAAAATTTTAACATTTTGAATATACCAACTACTGCATATGTGTTACCAACATGCAACTATTGTAAGTATTGCGGAGCACAAAAATTTCATAGAGAAACAAAAGGTTTTTGTTGTTGTGATGGAAAAGTAAAACTTTGTATGCCTGATTCACCAGATGAATTGTACAATTTATTTATTTCTAAAGAACCTATATGTATGGCATTCAAAAAACTTTCACGCGGGTATAATAACCACTTCGCATTCACTTCATTTGGCGTGAAGTACGACAAGGAGCTCTTTAAAGCATACCGAGGTATTTACACATTCAGAGTTCAGGGACAGATATATCATTATATAAATCAACTTATGCCAGAAAATAATACACCAAATTATATGCAATTATATTTTTATGATACAGATAATGAAATACCTAATCGTATCAAAACTTCTGCAAATTTAGAAGAATCTACTTTAATTCGTCTCATTGAGATCTTAAAAGAAAATCCATATAGTAGATTCTTTAGGTCTTTAAGTAATATAACGAATTTGTCTGACCATCGAATACAAATAAGATGTCACCCCGGACTCGATCAAAGAGTTTTCAATACTCCTTCAGCGTCTCAAGTAGCTGCTGTATGGGTTGATGATGATGAGAATGCAAATAATCATATTCGTGATATTACTATATATGGTCATTCTGGTGATTCGTATAGGATTCATTATTATTATGGTTGTTATGATCCTTTACAATATCCTTTACTTTTTCCATTTGGTGAATCTGGCTGGCATGAGGGCATTCGAAGATATAAACCCACATCTTCTCAACCTGAGAATTTGGTTGACCACGTTACTGTTCCTCAAACAATAGATTCTGCCGCTCAAATGATTGAAAAAGAAGCTGAAGGTTTGCTCATATACTTTCTCGTATGTTTTCTATCTAATTTTACAAATATAGATGTTTTAGTTACAAATAAAAATTGTTTCATTTTTCCTTATGCAGTGCTTCATAAAATGAAGAAACGGTCTCAAGTTTCATGTCGTGAATATTACGCATACAAGCTACAAATTAGGCCTACTGGTAAGTTCGTGTTGCTTCACACTGGTAGACTTTTTCAGCAATATGTTGTAGACATGTATGTTAAAATTGAAACAGCCAGATTAGATTATTTTCGTAATAACCAAAAACAAATTCGTGCTGAACTTTATCAAGGTATTGTAGATAGTGTCGAAAACGGAGAAACAAGAGGATCCAAAATTGGAAAGAAATTTATTTTACCACAATCGTTTACTTGTGGACCTAGAGATATGCTGAGGAGATACTTAGATGCTATGACTCTTGTTCAACGTTATGGAAAACCAGATATATTCTTGACTATAACATGTAATCCGAATTGGCAAGAAATTAAGCAAGAATTGAAACATAATGATGAGATTCAAAATCGACCGGATTTAATTGTACGTGTATTTAGAGCAAAATTGGAAGAGCTTAAAAATGATTTGTACAGAAACAATATTTTTGGTCCTATTATTGCTCATATATATATGATTGAATTTCAAAAAAGAGGGCTTTCCTCACGCACATCTATTAATGATTTTTAACCGTGGCCATAAGATTTCTTCTGCTCAACAAGTTGATAGGATAGTCTCTTGTGAAATTCCTGATAAAAATAAGTACCCTCATCTTTATTCAGTTATTGTAAAGCATAATATGCATGGCCCTTGTGGAAATTTTAATCCCAAAAATGTATGCATGGTGACAAATAGTGGTTGTAAGAATAAATATCCGAGAGATTATTGTAATAGTACTATATTTGGAGATAATTCATACCCATTGTATAGACGACGTAATAATGGTATTAGTATTAAAGTTAGAGGTCAAATGTTAGACAATCAATGGGTTGTACCATATAATCATTATTTAAGTGCAAAATTTGACTGTCATATCAACGTTGAAATATGTTCTTCTATTAAAATTGTAAAATATTTGTACAAATATGTATACAAAGGACATTATCGTATTAATTTTTTCGTTAGCAAAAATGAAAAAGAAAAAGATATTGATGAAATATCAGCTTATCAATCTGCTAGATGGATATCTCCACCTGAGGCTATGTGGATGATTTTTTCATTCAATTTGTCAGAAATCTATCCAATTGTTTATTCTTTACAACTTCATATCGAAGATCATCAACAGGTTACATACAAAAATACGGATAATTTATCTACTATTGTTGAGAATGAAAATACAAAGAGAACAATGTTAACTGAATTTTTTCGATTGAATCAAGCAAACGAATTTGCTCAAACGTTTTTGTATCGAGACATCCCAACATATTTTGTATGGAATACAAATAACAAAATTTGGACTCCCAGAAAGAAACAAATTGTTATAGGACGAATTGTCTCAGCGAATCCATCTGAGGGAGAACGATATTTCCTTCGCATTCTTCTTAACCATATTAGAGGGTCAACATCATTTGATAATATAAGAAGTTTCAATGGAACAATTGTTAATACATTTCGAGAAGCAGCACTTTTACATGGTTTATTAAGTGGAGACAATCGTTGTGAAGAATGTCTATCCGAATCTATTATTTACGAAATGCCTTGTTCTTTAAGACGGCTTTTTGCTACACTTCTTACACTGTGCAATCCTAATAATCCAAAATTATTGTGGGATAAATTTAAATCTTATATGATGGATGATTATGTACATCAAAATATACCTATTGAAGTTGCTGAAATACGAGCTCTGGAGGATATAAGTTCTATTTTAGAATCCTTGGGTAAAAATATAAATGATTATGGAATCGTGTCGTTTAATGTAAATATAGATGAAGATGAAAGATTGACAAGAATGGTTGCAGAGGAAACAACTATTTTGGGTATTCAAGGAAGTTCTACTTGTGCTGCAACTTTAAATAAAGAACAACAATTTGCATACGATACAATTATGGAAAGAGTAGAATCTGAATCGAGTGGTGCTTTTTTCATCGATGGTCCAGGAGGAACAGGTAAAACTTTTCTATATAAAGCACTATTAGCTGCTGTAAGATGTCGAAATTTAATTGCTTTGGCAACTGCATCATCTGGAGTAGCTGCTTCTTTATTACCTGGAGGTCGAACAGCCCATTCAAGATTTAAAATTCCTTTGGAAACAGTAGGAGAAGTCAACTGCTCTGTTAGCAAACAATCGGCTTTGGGAACTTTGTTGAAAATGTCTAGGCTAATAATTTGGGATGAAGCACCTATGGTAAATCGTTGTGCTATTGAAGCTGTAGATAAAATGCTTAGAGATATTACTGATTGTAACTTGCCTTTTGGTGGAAAAGTAATCGTTCTTGGAGGAGATTTTCGACAAGTTTTACCAGTTATACCGAAAGGAAAAAAAGGAAGACATAATGAAAGCTAGCTTGGTTTTCTCATATTTATGGCCTTTATATGTACATCTACCATTAGTTGAAAATATGAGAGCAAAATTCGATTCCACGTTCTGCGATTACTTACTTAGAATTGGAGATGGAACAGAACAAGAACATACTTGTAAGTGTATTAAGCTTCCAAATAGTATAATTTTACCATTCGAAGATGAAATCACGTCTTTGAAAACCTTGATACACTGTGTTTTTCCAAATATAGAAGCATATGCTGATCATTTACATACCATGGTAAATCGTGTTATTCTTACGCCTACAAATGAATGTGTTGACTATATTAACAAACTTCTGCTTGAACAAATTCCTGGTCAAATTTTCACATACTATAGTTTTGATGAAACAATTGAGAAATCAGAACAGAGCATACAAGAAGATTTCTTAAATACTTTGACATCAAATGGTATTCCACCTCATGAATTGAACCTTAAAGTAAATTGTCCTGTAATGTTATTACGGAATATTAATCCTTCTGAAGGATTATGCAATGGAACCCGTCTTACTTGTCGAAAATTTGAGAGAAATGTTATTCTTGCTGAAATCACTACTGACGAATATTGTGGAAAACATGTTTTCTTACCGAGAATTCCTTTTATACCCCTTAAATCTGATCGAACCACAATTCCATTTAAAAGGACTCAATTTCCAATTAGGCCATGCTTTGCAATGACAATAAATAAAGCCCAAGGTCAAACACTTGATTTTGTCGGTTTGTATCTTCCAGAACCAGTTTTCTGTCATGGTCAGTTATATGTGCGTTATCAAGAGTAAAAACAAGCAAATCTCTAAAAGTTTTACTGAAACCATCAACCACAGATACTTCGCACAACACATGTACTGAAAATGTTGTCTACAAGGAAATTCTTTCCTTCATACATTCATAGAACAACTTTCTCACAGGTATATTTTGTAATATTTGAAACATTATTAAAATTTCCTATCATTCACTATTTTCATAATTTATTTTGTATAATATATTTATAAAATAGTATTTTAATATGTATAAAATAATATTTTTTATTTTATATATACAGGCTATTGGAAATTCTATTCATGCTATTGAAAAGTTCAAATCAATTCTTTACTGCGTCTGCATATTTCACAGGTATGAATTAGCTTGTTAATAATATTTTCCATTATTTTAGTTGAATATATTCATTGACATTTTGTTATATGATTGAACACAGGTTTTCTGTTATTAGCAAGAGTCTCATCTTCTCGAAGGCATTCACGATTATTGTATTCGTACAATTTGTAATCTATCAAAATCTTTTAATATTATCATATGACATTTTACACAAATCGTGTCTCCGTAGAATACACGGAAAATAAGTAGAGAAGTTCCTTTGCTATTTTAAGGCATATATAATACCCCAAAAATGTAGAGTTGCTTAAAGTTTTAAGCTTCATTAGAGAACATTCTTTGTTTGAACTACAATTTTGTCCTTTTTGTGTATTGTAAAATTCAATGTTATATCTTATTCAGTGTTATTATTTTATTTCCTTTTTAAACTAACATATACTTGAAACTTGAACTTTTATTTTTTTATCGCATAATTTTACTACATCTCATACAAATAATTAATTGTTAAGTATAAAAAAATTATATTATACATTTAATACTTAAGAAAATGCAAAAAAAAAAAAAGGGCCAAAAATATATATTTTTAAAACGTTAATCTTGCCTCAGTAATCACATTGCCCGTGCATTGCACGGGCAATAGACTAGTATATTCAAAAGACTATATAAAATTGAGGAGCTTTTGGGTCTTCAGTGTGATGAATCGCCCAAGTGCAAGGCTCAATCTCTCTAGATATGGACACGGGACAGTACCCAACCAAAGTGGCCTTGGCTTCGGAAGCAGCGGCCGAACCAAACGATAGAACATCCACCCATTTTTCCGGTTTAGCATCTGCCTGGCCTTTGGAACCATCCACTACTTTTTCATTCTTTTTTTGGCCTTTGGTATCATCTTCTTTTCCATTCTTTTCCTGTCTTTTGTTGAACCAAGATAGAATCCCCATGATTATGATTAATAACTAATGAAATATGGGAATAATTAGGGTTTTTGCTTGTCTCGTTCCTTTAATATATAGCATATAATCAAATCTCAAAAGGAAAGTAGATTTATTTGGTAACTTACCGTAGCAACACTCATCATATAATACAAACTCTTTCAGTTAAGATCTTTTAGAATAAAATTAATTTTAAGTTTTGGGCTTACACGTTAGCCCTAATTCTTTAATCTTACAAAAACCATGATGTGGAGAGGTTTAGGGGTCGTTCTCTTTGTGTTTTTGTGTTTTGAATTCATTTTGTGT
Organism: Fraxinus excelsior; assembly: GCA_019097785.1. NCBI lineage: Eukaryota > Viridiplantae > Streptophyta > Magnoliopsida > Lamiales > Oleaceae > Fraxinus > Fraxinus excelsior. The sequence continues at coordinate 11,435,014 of CM032624.1, forward strand.
TTTCTGTTTTGAGTGTCTGTTTTGAAATTGCTAAAAACTCGTTATCTTTGTCATTCTGAAAAACTATTTCTCAAAATAGAAAACTTGAAAACGCGTTTACTTTGAAATTTTAAAAAAAAAATTATAAAATTTTATTCAATAAATCTGATTATTCAATAAATTTTAATAATTTAATGTTAATCGATTGAAGAAAAAAATTAATGAGGTAACATTGCTAAAATTCTTTCGTCTAATTCAAATGATGTCTTATTTCTGTGTCCAGAACAAAAAAAAAAATGCACATGTTATCTTCATCACATTCTTCGTACAAAAATAACAAATTTTCCGAACTATTTGATTTTAGATAAGGAAACCATTTTCACTCTTATGTGCAACTTAAACTTTAAAAATGTTAAAATAATAAGCAACACGGAGTATTTTACAAATAGGTAATGATCATTATAATTAATTCCACGAATTAACAAAATTTATAAAACACGTTTACACGAATAAACACAAAAAATTGCCAAATGTTCTAATTTCTGCCTATGGCAGCCTTCACATAAACAATTCATCACACACTTTGCCGTCTTCAATCCAAAGCCATGATCAACGCAACTTTTTTTTTTTCGAATGGTGGTAATCACACGATTGAACACTAATTGTAAGATCGACCTAGGCATCCTCCATTAGCAAGACTGCCATTTCCAGCAGATTTGAAAAGCTCTACATTCACTTCAGAAATTTTCTTGACTTTTTTCTCTTGGACCTGTTAAAATCAAAACACAAGAATTAGAATCATCACGTAACCTAACTGAAACAGTTATAAACAACAAAAAGCGATCAACTGAACCTGATTATTCACTTTAAAATTGGGCAAAAGGGAGATAGCAAGTGATATGAAACCTTAATTGACAAAAAATTGATCATAGAACATAAAATCAGCAACACCATAATAGTATACCTTCCATTCGGAGTTTGGTACCCTTAAAAACCACCTGTTACCAATCATATCTGCAACCGAATACAGTCCAAGGCCAACAACATTTGCTAAATATGTGAAAATTTAGACAAACCAAATCCTGGGCCACTGCTTGACAAATAAGGTAATTGATATACATCTGCCTTTTCCAACTTCAGGACATAGCTATCATGAAACAAGTAGTTTTGTCAAAGAACAAACTGAAAATAAATGAAAATTTCCAATTGAAAATGACTAACTAATTATAATGAACACTGATTTTCCTTGGACTTCTCTGCATATGTTTATGAACAGAAGAAATATTGGTAACCATCAATGCTTATCATGTTAAGGCTGGAATGAGTAAATTAGCTGCAGATGCATGGAAATATTTGATTTAAAGCTAGTTACAGTGAAATTTATTTTGAAAAATGATACTAAGCAAATGTTTGGCAAAAATGTATACTAAGCAAATGCACCTCTACCACTCTCCAAGTGTGGAAATGTTACTTGAGATGTCAACTAAGTTCTGGACATTGACCTATTATCATGCTTTGTAATCTTGGAGCCTGGAACAGCTTCTTCAAAAGAAGACGTCAAGTTTGAAATATTATAGCTCCAAAGAGAAGATGAAAAGGGTGAAGACCTTTATTGATTTTGCGAGACTCACATGACGTGAAAACTAAACAACACAATCACCATACATACTTGAGAAAATAAAAAGAAGAAACCATAAAATATACTAAAACAAACACTATTGCAAAATTTAGTATGTAAACTAAGATGATGTAGAAATGACAATATTTGACAATAATAACTATAATTTTAACTAAAAGCGACTGGAACAATATGTATTAGATAAGTCCATCACTAAAATCAGAACAAAATCATCAATCTAGTTCTTATCTATCTACAAAACCACTAAACATTTAACTCAAACCAATAAAGAAAAGCAGGTAAAAATTATCATGTACTAATCAAAAGTCCCCACGAGTTTAATCAAAAGCTTTTTATCAATGTCGACTCAAACTGGGTACTGTATTTCAGCTTCTCTCATGTTTAATTACAAGGAAAACGCTAGAGAATAAATCATACGAACATGATAAACAAAGAGTTTGACTATTAGATTTTTTCCTTATATACTTGAGGTTCATAGTTATATTTGTGTTCTATGGGAAGTACATTACCCTGGATTAGCGCATCGCCAATAGCCTTCCCTGCCACTTCCACCACCACGACCACCACCTCTGCCTCCGCCGCTGCGTCCCCCTCGATCTCCTTGGTATCCACCACCACCTTCTAAAATCATAGCAACATATCTCGGATTAAAAGCAATTAATCACGAAAATATAATTATACAAGGCCAAATCCGAAAATTTAAATCCAATCCCAAACTCACCACCACTGCAATCACCGCCAGTCACCACCACCACGGCCTACCATCACAACCGTCAGTCACCACTGCCAACACAACCACCACTGCAATTTCCAATCAACACAACCGAAATCAATGGGTCGAAACCAATCAACCCAACCAAAATCGAAAAAACCAAAAACCCCCAAACTTGCAGAGATAAAAGAGAGAGAGAACTTTACCTTCACCCTGCTGCGAACGACGCCAATGGGTCACCGACGTGGAAGAGAGAGTAGGCAGAGATGAGCCAAACCACAGCAGCGTCGCGAAGAATGGGTCGCGACGCTGCGTTCACGGAAAAGTCACCTCCCCACGCCGACTCCAGTACCGGCTCAACTCCTTCGTGGGCGTCGACAAGGGAGAACCGACGTCCAGAGGGGAGGAAGAGAGGGGATGGATTGGAAGAAAGGGAAGGAATTGAAACTGGCAGTGGAAGGAATTAGAAAACGGCAATTTGCCGTGTTTTCATTTTTTTCCCCTTTTTGTTTGAAAATGGCCAAAACGATGTTTTCCTTGTTTTGTGTTTTGTGTACAAATTTTTTATCGTTTTCAAAAATGCGTTTTCAAAAATAGTAAAGAGAACGCGTTTTCATTATTTTGAAAAACTGAAAACAGAAAACGATCCAAAACGATCAAAGAGAACACCACCTTAATTTCTTAACCCTTCAAAAACTAACTACGAATTGGTGGAAACCTAATTTTAGACGTTTTGATGGAATAATTTAAACCTAATTTTGTTCCTTATTCTTTAATATTTTTTTCCTATTTTTAGTTTGATGGAAGTACTTGTAATTAAAATATTGTCTTCATAAATATTTTTAACAATATCTCAGTACAATTAAATTATTTAATTTAAAAATCTATACAGATTTTCTGATTGACAATAACTTTTTACTTTATAAATAATCAAATGAATTTTTAATTAATAATTAAATAAACTGGTAAAACAAATTACTTACAAGTTAAAAAAAAGGACTTGATAGATTTCCTTTTTCCTAGTAAAAAAATTGGATCTCATGTGTTCATTTTTAAAATCGAAGTCATTTTTTTTATGAAATCATTGTGTGTGAAAGGAGAAAAAAAAATCTTTAAAAAAAACTAAATTTTTTTCTAAATCGAAAATAAGAAATAAATTATTATTTTTTTTAAAAAAAAGATGGTTTCAAATGAGACAGAAAAAACGAAGTAAAATGAAAAAAAAAAAATTAATAATAATAAGTCAAGGGGGGTGTTTCCGTTATTATTTATAAAATGAAAAAAAAAATAAGTCAAGGGGGTGTCTAAAATTTTTTAGGTAAGGAAGATGCTAAAGCTTATGCGGAGCATGGCCTCGTAGCTTCAGTACCCTCCGGGATCCCCTACGTAGATTCTGAACGACTTGACGTTGTAATTATACATGCTTCTTAATCTTATTCATGATTAAGTAACTTCTTTAATCTATATACACATAATGCATTAATTTAATTAATGTATTCTGTAGGCTATGGATTACAATATGACATTGGGGCCTCTTAAGTTGATAGCAGAGGCATCTGAAGTCAAGAATGCATTAGAGGTGAGAGTTTTGCTATTAACTTTTTATTTTTTTTGGGCTATTGTAGCATATGCATAATGGTGCCTTTTGAAGAATTTAGAATTATTTATTAATGTTTCATTTTCTTCTCCTAAAATTTTGATTATCAACCATTCATTTCTTGGAAAATAGAATTTTAACAAAATAAAATGAAACCCAGAAGCTGAAACTCATTCTATATTTGTTTTGTAGGTTAAAAAGAAGGCTGATCTTCCTTGTGAAGAGTTTTATGGCATTCCGGTTTTTGAGGTTCTTTTTGCTAAATCTTACACTACATATTTTGTGCCGAATAATTGATCATACTATGGGCTTGTTCGGTACGGCTTAAAATCCAATTAAAATTAAAAATACAGTCGTTATTGGGTCTCACTCGTCTAATAAAGTCAATAATAACGACTAGTTTTCAATTTTAATCCCTATCGAACACGTCATATGTTTTATTTTTGTAGTTTATTACTAGGCCAATGGGCCCCGGTTTCCCGGGGAACACAGGCTCCCGCCAATCAATTATTACCCCCCGAAAAACCAGGGCCCATGTGACCCTCTCCAAGAAGAATAATTCACTAATATAAAGTTTGAAACTTATGTTCATATGTCATGCAAATATAGCTTCCTATTTATAGGCCAAATAAAAGAAAAAGAGGATATCATATTCCAAATTCTTGATTTATTGTATTCAAAACTCTAAGGTCTTGAACCATTTAGACTTTTTATTCCCTTAATTATAGTTTTTCGCAAGTATATTTCCCTTCTTGTTTTCTTCCTTCACTACGTTTTCCCAAAGAAGATTAAAAAAATGGATAAGGGATTGTTTGGGTTGCTCAACCAAATGAAGTAAGGGATTACAAATTTTCCTAGAAGGAAGAAATGTTGACATTCCTTTTTTGGGTTGCAGTCAAGGAATTTGAGTTTATGTCAAGGCTGTTTACGTATCACAAATGAAGGGTGCTCATATAAAGCACGTCTTTTTTTCTTCAAAAAGGTGAGAAAAACAAATTTAACAATTCTGTTCTTGTTAAGTTCCATTCAATTTATCATTCTATGTACGTAGGAGGACCTAGAAAAGTCACTGGCAAAAGCAAGAATTGCAACACCTGAAAATTTTGTTGATACAGAAACACATATAGAGGTAATTTCCCTTTTCTTTTTAGTTGATTAGTTTTTTCTCCTATTTCTTCAAATCACTGAGTGGGGTGAGTATTTATTGTTATCGAAAAAATTAAACAAAGAACACAAAACACTAGAGTGAACCCAAAATATAGACTCCAATAGGGAGAATTCTAACTCGTTACTCGTGCCTTTATCATGCTCCTTTTAACGTTTGAAAGCTCCCGAACTTCGTATTCATTGTGCTAATACTATTTCTCATCTGATAGGTTGCTGCCTTTGAAGATATTATAAAAGCCATGAAGGTGAGGGACCTCTCTCTCTCTTATTCATCTATGAACTTATTTATTTTTTATTTGATAGACAAAATTCTCAAAAAAAGTTTCCATGTGTTGGCCCCTTAGTTTTGAGTTTGAATATTGCGAATCAACTTCGTTAGACATCAAATATTTTGAACATATAATGTACAAATTTTGCAGGATGATTCAACATCGGAGTGGAATAGTGTTTATTTCTCATATCCTGGACAAGATTTAGTAAGAGGGATGGATAATTTCCAATGATAAAGATATTATTCCAATTAAGAAATCTTTTTTATTTATTTATTTTTTAACGTTAGTTGAAGTGGACATCTTCTTAAGCCTTGACTTATATAATTACTTTTATATCTTTGCTTCTCATTTTTAAATGTTGAGGGGTTTGATCAACATACCCCCAAAGTAGATAATCCTTTTTTTTTTTTACAAACACGAATCGACAAATGCATAAATTCATCGTATATAAATTCATTAATTAGAAATTTAGAAAAAAAAATTGTTAAGTACATGTAACATTTGAATTAATTAAATACATAAAGTTTAAATCTTCCTACAATATGATCATTTTTAAGTGCGATAACCAAAACTCCCTATTTGAGAATCATCATGAATTTGATATGCAAGTATAAATCAATTCGGTAACAAGATCATAGGATACAATTGTATCCCATAGTTTTGCATGAAATTCACATAGTTTATCGATTATGTTTGTGAGTCATACTCATAAATACTAATGAAAGTATTGTGCACACGACATCAATTTTAACTTTCTATGACTTAAAGAAAAACACGTGCACGTGAACTTTGCAATTAACAAATTCGTTTTAACTTTCTAAGACCTTTAAGAAATCGGAGCTTGAGTTTTGACATTTTCCTTGACATTGTTACTAGAATGAAAGCCTATTATATTGGGTGCATATGGTTTTAATGCTAGAATAGTGCACAATGAATCCTTACAATCTAAAAGAGCCAGTTTTTCCTGCCAGGTGTTGCACTCTCGTGATGTTACTCTAAACGACGTCGTTTCTCTTAATAATCTGTTGCACTGCCTCTCTTTACCTTATCGGAACCTTAAGAACCCTCTCACCTTCTCCACGTTTCATGACCTAATCGGACCCGTTGTAATTCACCTGCCTTCTTCAACCTTCTTGATCTCGATTCCCTAAATGGCTGCAAGACCTTCACATCTTCTCCGACAACCCATAACCTCCGTTGCACATGGAAGCAGACACCGTACCTCCGTGCGCAATGGAGACACGGGGTGTCTCCGTGTCTCATGGAAACACAAACCGTAGCTCCATGAGACACGGTTCGTGTCTCCGCGAGACGTGGAGACACCAACGGTTCGTGTCTCCGTCCGCAACGGATGCACACCTCTTTTGCATCACAGGCGGAGGAAACTCGCTCATGATGCTCGTTCTGATAATTTTGTCCTCTGTTTTGTCATTTAGTGGGTAACTGTTTGTGTGATTGAGCTGTTGGGGTTGTTCTATTTGCAGTAATAATAGATTGAATAACAATTAGTTTAATTAAAAATATTATGTATCTTGATTTATCATGATTCGATTTTTAGGGCACTCGATTTACTGAATTGAAGGCTCATGTCTCTTGTTGTTTGAATGCATAAGATTGAGCAATGTATTGCTCATTTTTTATGCATGAAACATATTTTTATCGGTGGCTCGGTGCTGTTGGACTGGAGGGTAAGTTTAGAAAAACTACACCGACAAACTTCATACAGATGGTGCCCGTTATCTCTGTAACATGAGTATGTTAATGAGAAGTTCTGTTATTGCACAGTGTGGAAATTGTGATTTGGAAACTTGAAGTTGTGTTTGATGTTAAAATTGTGTTGTGCAGGCAGTTTTGGAAGAACACAAAGGGCAAAGTACCTTGTCAACGTTTGAGCTTGTAAAATGCAAGCTGACTTTGTTTTATAATTACTGGCAATAAAATGAGGCACTTTATTTAAAATATATAACTTACGCAATGCACTCTTCTCTTTCGCTTATGTTTTTGCATTCTCTTCTTCAACGCTAACTTCTTGTTTCTCCATGAATGTTATAATTCTATTCACACACTTTCCTTCTAATTGTTCTCCTTACATGTCTACACACGATCTCTTAGCACTTCTTAGCACTTGGACTGTGTGCTTAATTTTATAAGTACTTGGATGATATGAGATTCAATGCATTTAAGCACCATATCTATATCTGTGATGTGTTTTTAGAATTTATTACCGTGCCTTCTCCACGGGTCAGGTTTGTGATACAAATATTTCTTGCAGTTACAAGAGTCAGTAACATTCAATACAAATAATTTGTCCATTGTATTGAGTGTTTTAATAGGCACGATTTGCTGAAGTGTTATAGTTTCTATATTTTGTATTTTCTTTTGAATGATATTTCCATGACCATAAGAAACTTATTTTCACTTCAGTTTGTAAGCTAAAAAAACTAGAAGTGAGTTCATCCCTTCTACAACTCCCTGTTGCTATGTCCTGCAGGCAGAAGATAGGTGCAGTGAATTATTAAAATAATGTCTACAGATTAGTAGTTTCTCTCCAACTTGTATAATATGGTGATCGTGTGTCTTACAGATTTTAGAGGTTTTGTTTCCAAAAGGTATGATTATTCCTTCAGCTTTCGAAACTGTTGGGCATATTGCGCATCTGAATCTGAGAGATGAGCATCTTCCATATAAAAATCTTATTGCAAAGGTACTTCTCCTGTTTATATAAGTAACATGCAACTTAAGTGAGTAGTCTAGCGTCGTCCCAATAAGTTTCATCCAATAATCATGGCCTTTTATTTTGTTTTCTTTTATCCTGTTCTCACAGGTGGTTTTAGACAAGAACGAGCTAAAGATACAAACAGTTGTCAATAAAATTGATGCTATTCATAGTGACTACAGAACCACGCAGCTTGAAGTTATAGCAAGAAATCGTTCTTTTCTCACAACAATGGTGGAAAATGGGTTGCGTTTCTAAGTAGATTTAGCAGCAGTGTAAGTTTAGAAAGGAAAAAGATGCTTCAGTAAAAAAAGAAAAGTATTGAGTTGAGTCGCATCTCATGTTTAATATTTTTTTTTGGTTGTCTAAAGATAATGGAATTCAAAGCTGGCAACTGAAAGACAGAGGCTTCTGAGTTGCTTCACACGTGATGATGTTGTGTGTACATTTATTTCCAGATGTTAAATTTCTAAAATATAGCTTAAAAATCAAATCTTGATGTTGTGCTTATTTTTCTTATCAATCTGTACAGGTGATGTTTTCTTTGGTGTTGGTCCAATAGCTATATCCACAGCAAAGAAAGTGAAACATGTATATGCTAATGATAATCTGTATGCTGTTGAACAACTAGAAAGAAATTGTGTTCTCAATAAACTTGAGAGGAAGATTGAGGTACAAATAGATGTCATTGCTTCAAGCAGCTCATTAGTTTCTGCAGAATCGAGCAGTAATGAGAATTCCAAAGAGGAAAACAAAGTTGAAGTTATGAAGAAGTATTTAGATTTCAAACAATTTGACGTTGTCGATGATTGTTCTGATCATCACTACAACAAAACAGGCTTCGAAGGATGACAGGTAGCTTCGCATTATAGAAAGCACGTCTTATGTTTTGTCTTTCTATTTGTGAACATACCTGCAATTTTCACTAGCACGCATACTCGTATATGCTAATTTTGTGGCATATCTTATCTTGGCAGCTCCCCAAGGCATGGTGCAAGAAAATTCCAGGATGAGTGGAAAATTCTAGATGAGGACTTGCCTGGTAAGTGAGCAAGAACACAACTTTTTATCAGCGTATTACCATTTTTATCATTCCCTTTTCGTATTATTATCTGGTCATGCTCTTTGTGGGGAAATTAGTTGCCTTAATGTTCTTATGTAGAGCCAGTTTGATGTACATCTTTTGAGTGTGTATAAAGTGATTTTTTGAGATGTGTTGTTAAAAAGTAGAGAAAAGTTATGGATCCATGTATATAATTATTTCCTATCCATATAAAAGAGCCAGTTTCTCTGTCACGTGTTATAGAAAAATGTTCTGTTTTTCAATTTGTGTAGATTTTCCCTCGTGATGAAAAGATTGAGAATACAAATGATCAATAATATATTGTGGGCAGTGAGCTCTTCTGCTTTCAGAATCTTTTTGTTGGTCTCTTCGCTTGGGCCAATTTTTTATGCGCACACTATTTTGTCTTTAATTTAAAACCTTGATATTTATTATCTTCTAAAGTTGGAGAAAAGATTGTCTGACAAAATTGAGAAACAATCCAAGAGGTTTGTGTATAATTCTCGAAACTGTTTTTCTCATTTCTTATATATTTATCCTTTTTATCTCATTTTCTTCCACTTCTATAAAAGTATTAATATTATTACTTGGATGGTCATGCTCATCAACCATATCTAAAGTTCTTATTTCAGAGTTCTGTCGCCAGTTCTAACACCTGGGTTGGGGTTTTGGATTGATGGCCTCAGAGAAAAGGTGAACTTCTCGACCTGATTTCACTGTCAAATTCATTTTATTTCTATTTTTTAATTCAGGTTATTTTTAAGTTCTTATGCGGCATGTTATTTTAATTATTTTGCTATTGAACTATAGATTATTTACTAATGATTGAGATTGGTGGCAAAAGATTTATTAAGATTTGATTAATTAAGAAAAAAGATTAGGGGTATGATGCTACAAAATTCTCTGCACTTGAAAATCACTTGTCCAGTGATCTATTCGGTATGTTGCCTAACGTTCAATTTTGGAATGCTATTTTATTGTTCTTCCTTTCAATTCCACCTCTGAATTTTGTGATGTTTATAACTTGGGATATCCAATTGTAGCTTTGAATCCTGTAAAAAAATGGTATAAGTTATTGCATGATTAACATTATTTTGGTGAAAATTCTATAGGCACTAATTTTAGTAACTGCTTAATAAAAAAGAATTTGATGATTTCCTTTTACTTTTACACTGAAACAACCATGGCTTATGACTCTTCGAATAAAATTTCTGTTGTGACCATTTCCAGGTACTTTTATGTATACAAAAAGCAAGGAATTCAGCCAAATGAAGCAATTCTGGCTGAAGTATTTAAGGTTTATCATCCATATTTCATCCTTTTTGTTTACACAAGATTCGGCTTGCATGAAGTTACAACATATAACTGTCTTTGGTGTCGTTAGAGTCTTTATGGAATTAGAATATAGGGTATATATGCTAATGAAAAACTTTAGAAGGATTTATGAGTAACTTTCGTTCAGTTGTTTTAACTGGTTTCTCTTATAGCTACAAGGAGGTTGGTCATATGACTGTCACATGGTATATATTCTATTTATTTGTAATGACTAGATAATATAGCTCTAGAAATCGGATAAGGAATAGTGATGATTTTTATTGAAATGAATTTATTGTTCAGATCACACCCGTCACTACTCAAAGATGTGTCTTGGTAGAAAATGTCTCTTGTACATATGACCTATTTTGTTAGGTAGTACGATATCTAAAGCTATCGTATTTTATGACGATGTTGTCTGAAAGCTGAATTCTTGGTGCTTAATGTTAGAACTTATAAATGGTTTATGATGAATAAGGGATGTCTACATTCTCTCTTTGACAAAAAGCTAATTTAACTGGGTTAAGAGTTATCCCAATCAAGAGCAGTGGGTTAAGAGTTATCCCAATCAAGAGCAGTAAATTGCTTCTTGAAACGCTCATAGGTTTTCATAAGAACAAGGTTTAGGTTATGTGGAAAGTTATAATTTCAACTACTGTTTAGGTGATCTGGACAAAACTATACACTAGATTTTTAAGTATAAAAGCGCAAAGTTCCAGAATTATGTGATAGAGTTAAGTGGTCTTTGAAAGGGTGTTCTTTTCTCTCTAATTCTTCTTGGCTGGATTGATATACGGTGTTATTCTTTGTATTTATTTTCTTCATGTCATGGCATTCTTTATCCTCTTTTTTATTGTAATTGTCATTTATAATAATTATTAGTTTTGTGAATCTTATAAGAAAAACTGCTATTGTTTAAATTAGAGATGAAGGTTGATAGAGCAGAGCATCCATGTAGACAACAAGGACTCAATATGGTTAAGACTTGTTAAATTACGCTAACAAGTTGAATTTGAAGGATACTAAAAGTGTTAGAACAACTGTTATTTCTTGACATAAATATCAGACATGAAAATTTGATGATTCAGTAATGTCATTCCTTGTGCTTCCAAAAATCATTGAGTATATTATATAATTGCTTTTACTCAGTGGCTTCAATACACTAAGTTCTGTGATTGTAGCATTGTTCTTTATGCTTTAGTTGGATGTCTTGTGTTTCTTTAGTTGAAAATGTAAGGTTGGTTTTGGCTGAGAAGTAAAGTTGTAAATTGTAATGTTCCTGGAGAACATGGCTTCCATTGTCACTTAGGTCCAAGGTGAAATTACTGTAGTACAATCTTTTCATGTCAATAGGGAAGATTATATAGCACCAATACCATTAACGAAGAAAACTATAATTGTTTGTATTGGTTTATGTTTTCTTTTGCTTCATGCTTATTTTTAACGATTTCTTTTACTTTCCCTTTGCTTTTGCTGCATGAAACCTAAATTTGTCTCTATGTTATTAAATATCCAGTTCGTACCAACAAAGTACTGTTTTAATTGATTGCTTTCTAGGTTACATTTGGCATATAAATGTTGAGTCTGTCACTTCTTTTATTTGTATTGATGCCACTGACTTAGGGTTTGAATTTGTGTCTGATATACCAGTGGCACCAATGAACAATGCTGCTGGGGCAACAGAGAACCAGGCAAGTGACAAGCCACAAGCATCATGTTTCACATGGACAATTGAAAACTTCTCTCGCTTGAATGTGAAGAAGCTCTATTCTAACATCTTTGTTGGTGGAGGTTAGAAATGGTAATTGGTTCCACATTTCTTTTATCCATTTAGTACTGTGTTACAAAGGATAAGTTGGTTGGTGTACATTAAAAAGAGAACTTTTTGTTTATGTTATCCCTCATCATCAAGACCAACTTGATAGCTTTTTGATCTTAATTGTCTTGGTCAGGCCAGTTCTTATTTTTTTCGAAAGGAAACAATGTGAAGCATTTGCCAATGTATTTAGATGTGGCCAATTTAGCAACCTTGCCACACGGTTGGACTAGATATGCACAATTTAGCTTGGCTGCAGTCAATCAAATTCATAGTTTATCTCTGACCCTCCACTTAAATAAAACATGCAAGTACTGTTTTGATCATGAATGTTGTGATATACAACTCTATTTTTTGGATTCAACGGAAACACTGTTGACCTATGGTTGACGTCTCGTTTTGATTATTACAAACGAATCATGTTTATTATTAACAAATTGATTTTGAATAGCCTAGTGATTATTGTACAAGAACTTATTTGATGGCACAAGTTTGAGATCAAGAAAGTCAAGACACAAGTCGACAAACAAATCAAGAAATGCACATCAAGATACTTAGACTTAGCTCTTAAAACGTCTTTACGATTATATGTAAAGGTAACACATTCTTATACTTGGCAATGTAATGTAATATGCTCAAAGTTATAAAATTGCAAAAATCATCGATACAAATATTTTTTTGCAAAAACAAAAACAAAAATATATGTTTTTCAAAAGTAAAATCAAAACACACTTTTAAAATATGTTTAACATCTTGAAAAACATTTTTTAACATCTCTCCAATTCCTACATTGATACGAAATTAAAACGAGAACGTTCCGGGCCAAACTGATTGTACCAGACGTCCCGTAAAGTAGATTTATGGCCAACGGTCATTTTTCCAATGTTCCATTTTTCTGACAAAATTTAACGGATATATGACCGTCCGGTATTTACCGGACGTCCGGTAAAGCGCGTCCGGTGAAACAGAAGTTTTTGACCGTTTTAAGGCTATATATACCTCACTATTCCTTCACTTTAAAGACACCCTCTTGAGCATAAAAGTGAGACATTCATTGATCTTATTCATACTTTCATTATTTTAAAAGATCAATAACATCAAATTCTTGAGAAACTTTTTGAGCAATTAAACTTGTGAAAATCCTTTGTTCAAATCAAAAAGTTTGTCATACCAACACTTTGAGCTAAAACTCATTGCCAACTATAGAAGTGATTGCCTCTTCTCTTCTTGTTATCAATCTTGGTTCTATCATTCATCTAGAAGAGAAGTTAGTCACTTGTATATTCATTTGTGAATTGAGGGTCGTGTTGAGGTCCCGAAAAGCTCAACATTGTAAAAGGAACAGTACTCATTGGTTGTAAGTCACCGGAAGCTTTGTAAAAGGTTGGATTGCACCACAAGTCAATCAATATAGTGAAAAAGGCCTTACTCGTGACGGAGAGTTTGGTAACGGGGGACGTAGATCACTGCATTGGATCGAACCTCCATAATAAATCGTTTGCATTCTCTATCCCTTTTACTTAACGTTTTTACCTTGTGCAAACTTATCTACGTGCATATTTGTATTTAACTTGTTTCACTATCACTTGTATAACTATTAGATTAAAATCTTGTGTAGTTAACGAAAAAGTTTTAAGAACCAATTCACCCCCTCTCTTGGTTAGCCAAATATTGGGCTTTCAATTGGTATCAGAGCTCGGTACTCACTCTTGTAAAGATCTCACAATCTTGAGTTATGGCTAACACCGTTTTTCAAAATCTTGAGGGATACTCCACAAATCGCCCCCCTTTCTTTGATGGCACAAATTACAATTATTGGAAGGCTAGAATGGTGATTTATGTTCAATCTATCGACTATAATGTTTGGGAAATCATTGAATTTGGTCCATATGTGCCCGTAAAAACTATCAAAATTGATGGCAAACCCGATCAAAGTATTCCTAAATCTAGAGAGGACTACGATGAAGATGATAGGAGAAAATTATCATTAAATGCTAAAGCCAAGAACTTGCTTTATTGTGCTCTAGATAAGAATGAATTCAATAGAATTAGTACATGTGATTCGGCTCATGATATTTGGCGTGCTTTTGAAGTAACTCATGTTGGTACAAACAAGGTTAAAGAAACTAAAATAAATATGTTGGTTAAAGACTTTGAAAACTTCTTTATGAAACGAGATGAGCCCATAGTTGATATGATTACTCGTTTTACCGATATTGTGAATGACCTAAAAGGTTTTGATCGAAAATATACTAACGGTGAACTTGTGAGCAAAATACTTAGGTCTCTTTCGGAGGAATGGTCCCCCATACGGATGCTCATTGAAAACACAAAGGATATCAATTCATATCCTTTAGAAGAACTATACGGGACATTGATGACCTATGAGCTCAACAATGCCGAAATCAAAGAAAAGACAAGGAGAATCAAGGAAGAATCAAAAGAAGCTCCCAAGAGACAAATTGCTCTAAAACGGCAATGGATGAAGAACCATCAACAAGCAACATAAGTGATGATGAGCTAGATGATTTAGTTCTCCTTGTCAAGAAATGGAGAGGCTTCTGAAACAATAAAAAGTTTCAAAGAAGAGATGACAAAGGAGAAGAGAAAAACAAGAAAATCATTTGCTATGAATGTGACAAATCCGGTCATAAAAGAACGGAATGCCAAAACAAAAGAAAGAGCTTCAAGAAAAAGGCATTTCAAGCTACTTGGGATGATAGTGATGATGAAGAGCAAAATGAAAGCGACGATCGAAACGAAGTTGCCAACATGTGCTTCATGGCCATCGAAGACGAGGTAAGTGCAAGAGAATTCTCTTACGATTAATTACTTAATTCTTATGATGAATTACTTGAAGATTTTGAAAAACTTGCCTTAAGTCATTCCATTCTCAAAAAGAAAAATACTCTATTAAATGATGAATTAAAGAAATCCTTAGATAAATCAAATGAACATCTTGAGTATGAGTGTTTAGCTAAGGAGAATATTACTTTAAAGGAAAATGTTGAGGATTTGACAAAAATAGTACATAAATTCACCGAAGGAAAGAAGAATTTCGACTTGATGCTTGAAAATAAAAAAATGTGTCTTTGATAAAGGGGGAATAGGATTTCAACCCTCTTTAAAACAAAAATCTCTTAAAAATATGTTTGTTAAAGTATCAAATACCACTTGTACTTTTTGTAACAAAATTGGGCATATTTCTTTCAATTGTTTAACTAAAAAGAAATTATACTTTGAAAATAAAAATAAGTGGATCAAGGAATCCTCAAAAACTAACTTCCAAGGACCCAAGCTTGTGTGGGTACCAAAAGTCAAAAATTAAATTATTTTTGTAGGTACCAAACAAAATAAAAAGCAAATGATTTTTGGATAGTGGATGTTCAAAGCACATGACCGGAGATCGATCACTACTCTCAAATTTCAGGCTAAAGATGGAGATCATGTAACGTTTGGAGATAATGCAAAGGGGAGGATAATTGGCATTGGCAACATTGGTAATCACCTATCCCCCTCTATTGAAAATGTGTTGTTAGTCGATAGCCTCAAACATAATTTGCTAAGTATTAGTCAATTGTGTGATAGAGGTTATAATATAAAATTCGATTCCTCTAAATGCCTAATTAAAGATGCTACATCGAAAGAGGTGATTTTCATAGGAAGCCGAAACAAGGATGTTTATATCATTAATATCGAGTATGATAATTATGAACATTGCTTACTTGGTCTTAAAGACGAAACTTGGCTTTGACATAGAAGACTTGGTCATGTAAATATGGAACTCATTTCAAAAATTTCTAAAAATTGTTTTGTAAAAGGATTGCCAAGTTTGAAATTCGAAAAAGACAAAATGTGTGATGCATGTCAATTTGGAAAACAAGTCAAAAACTCTTTTAAACATAAAGTATTTTCATCAACAACAAAGTCATTACAACTTCTCCACATGGATCTCTTTGGACTATCAAGAACGGCTAGCCTAGGTGGTAAATACTATGTTTTCGTTATTGTTGATGATTTTTCAAGATTTACATGGGTAATATTTTTAAACACAAAGGATGAAGCCTTAAAGGCTTTCAAACATTTTTGTAAGAAAGTGGAAAATGAAAAAGGTCTTACTATCACCACCATTAGAAGTGACCATGGTGGTGAATTTGATAATCTTGTTTTTGATGATTTTTGTAACGATAATGGATATGAACATAATTTTTCGACTCCTAGAACTCCTCAACAAAATAGTGTAGTAGAAAGGAAGAATCGTACATGACAAGAAATGGCTCGGACTATGTTAAATGAAAACAATATTCCCAAATACTTTTGGGCCGAAGCTGTTAATACCGCATGTTATATCATAAATAGAGTTATGGTTAGTCGCAAGAAAACCAAAACTCCATATGAGCTTTGGAAAAATAGAATCTCTAACATTAGTTATTTCAAAGTGTTCGGTTGCAAATGTTTCATCTTAAACACAAAAGACAATTTCGGAAAGTTTGATTCAAAATCCGATATTGAAATTTTTCTTGGCTATTCACCGACTAGTAAAGCATATAGAGTTTTTAACAAAAGAACTCTAGTCGTTGAATAATCAATGCATGTTACTTTTGATGAAACTAATTTACTTGATCAAGGGAAAGGTATTGATGATGATGTAGGTTTGGAAATTCCTCTCGAACAAATGAATATACAAGAAGTATCAAATGAGGAGCAATCAAAGAAATTTAACGATCAAGAAGAAGAAGAAGAAACTCCAAAGAAACCAAACTACGGCCAGACCGAATATATTTCCGTCGCAAGTTGTTGTGTTCAAGTGCTATGGATGAAACAAACTCTTAGCGACTATCATCTATCTTATACTCACATTCCTATTATGTGAGATAATACTAGTGCTATCAATTTGTCTAAAAATCCCGTTTTACACTCTCGGACGAAACACATTGAAATTTGACGTCACTTTTTAAGAGATCATGTTCAAAACCGTGATATTTCACTTGAATTTGTGGATACCGAACATCAACTAGCTGATATTTTCACGAAACCTCTTCCACCCGATCGTTTTTTGACTATTAGAAGAGGTTTGGGACTTATCGAATTAAAATGACTCTTTTATATTCCACAAACTCTCAAAAATATTTCACAATTTTTTTTTCATACTCCTTTTATTTATTTAAAATAAAAAAAATACCGGACGTCCGGTATCTGCCATCCGGTAAGACATAAATTTTTTTTTCTTCCTGCATTTTTTAGCGGACGTCTGGTACGGTCGATTTCAGCGCTTAAAATCGCGATCTCTCCTCCATTTCTTCCCTTCTTCTCTACATGTTCTGCACTCTCCTCACCACAAAACCTCCATCCTAGTCTATTGCATCCATTTTTGAATCAAAAATCTTCTTTTTAACACAAATCTCCTTTCGTTTTTTTCGAAAATTCCTCTTTTTACCCAAAATCCGAGCCCTAATTTTCGAATTTCCGAATTTACCTCCATTCATGCTCAAATATCACCTCTAAATCCTCAAATCCACCGTTCTACCAGTACTTCCATAACTCTAGATCATCAATTTACCTCGAAATCATACCTTTCATTGCCATTTCTACTCGAAAATTCCCAAATTTTATTCACAATGTCGACTTCTCGGGGCAAAGGAAAAAGGCTGAAGAAAACGGTTCAACGTCCACCTCCGTCTTCATCATCCGAAGAGGAAAACATGGATCTCAATTCCGACTCCGAGTCGGTGCCGAATCCTTTTGAAAGGACACCCATTTTAATAGGTAAAAACGTCAATTTTCTCTCTTTTACTCTTGATGCCCCCGCTTTTTGAATTGAAGAATTCTTTACTAATATGGGATGGGGTTCCGTTTGTGCATTGGAAGAAAATGCTTATCCTCGACTCATGAAAGATTTCTACAAAAACATGACATTTACTTCTCGTGATGACGATATTACATGTTTTCTCAAAAATATTCATATTACCGTCTCAAAATCCCTCATTCGCACTATACTTGAGCTAGAACCATGTGATGTTCAAATTTTTGTCCACAAGACACACCCGCACATTGCTAACTATAGTCCTCTTGATGCTTGTCGATGTGTGACGGGTTGGAACATTGAAAACATTACGAAAATTACCATGAATCAACTCACTCTTCAGTGTAAAGTTCTTCAAAACATTATAACAAATGTTATCTTACCTCGAAAGGGACATCGAGATGAAGTGAACAACTTTGATCTCTTTCTCCTTGATTCATTTCTTGTTGGTCGGTGGGTAGACTTCCCGACCATAGCTTTAGGGGTCATGCAACTCATTCACTCATCCCGCATTACAAAAGCTCTCCCGTACGGCATGCTCTTGACTAAGATCTTTAAGCATTTTGACGTCCCTCTTCATGACGAGGTTTCTGTCACACTTCGTCCTTCCGACACCATTAGTTCCAACACTTTTAAAAGAATGAAAATCGTTAAGAAATATGGTCGATGGGTGTTTGAGGCGAAGGGGTTCGACCCGACTTCGGGGCCAACTCTACCGTTTGAGGAAGAAGAAGACGACAACAACGACGTCCGGGATGCACCACATGTCTCGAGGACTTCCCAAGCTCCACCTCCTCCAAGTCGGGGCCTTTCTGAGGATCAGTTTGTACTTTTGAGTGGGCGGCTTGACTCCCTCACTATGACAGTCGATGGGATGAGTGGCGAGCTCCGTCACATACGAGATCAGCAAGACGCACTCATCGCACAACAGGCTACTATGCAAGATCAGATGACGACCTTCTTCGCTGATATGCTTGCTCGTTTTCCATCTCCTTCTCCGGCTCCATAGCTTTTGATAATGTTATGTTTTTAGCTTTGAACTCATAATTGACATCTTGCTTATGTACTAGAACTCTCTCATTCATAATTGACATTTTGCTTATGTACTAGAATTCTCTCATGTTTATGACTGTTTTTCCTTGTGAGTATTGCTTCAACCTTTTTGTTTATGTCAAAAGGGGGAAATTATGGGACAAGTTACAGATTTGCATGATTATATTTGAACATGGGGAATTATAGTGAAATTAACAGGGAGAATATTAGTATGCAAATAATACTCTCTATTTTCAATCAATTTGTTCATATATGTATCTTACAAATTATGTTGTGTTTGTCATAATCAAAAAGGGGGAAAATGTTGACCTACGGTTGACGTCTCGTTTTGATTATTACTAACGAATCATGTTTATTGTTAACAAATTGATTTTGAGCAGCCTAGTGATTATTGTACAAGAACTTATTTGATGGCACAAGTTTGAGATCAAGAAAGTCAAGACACAAGTCGACAAACAAATCAAGAAATGCACATCAAGATACTTAGACTTAGCTCTTAAAACGTTTTTACGATTATATGTAAAGGTAACACATTCTTATACTTGACAATGCAACGTAATATGCTCAAAGTCATAAAATTGCAAAAACCGTCGATACAAATATTTTTTTGCAAAAACAAAAACAAAAATATATGTTTTTCAAAAGTAAAATCAAAACACACTTTTAAAATATGCTAAACATCTTGAAAAACATTTTTTAACGTCTCTCCAATTCCTACATTGATACGAAATTAAAACGAGGACGTTCCAGACCAAACTGGCTGCACCGGACGTCCGGTAAAGCAGATTTTTGGCCAACGGTCATTTTTCCAACGTTCCATTTTTCTAACAAAATTTAACAGATATATGACTGTCCGATAAAGCGCGTCCGATAAAATAGAAATTTTTGACCGTTTTAAGGCTATATATACCTCACTATTCCTTCACTTTAAAGACACCCTCTTGAACATAAAAGTGAGACATTCATTGATCTTATTCATACTTTCATTATTTTAGAAGATCAATAACATCAAATTCTTGAGAAACTTTTTGAGCAATTAAACTTGTGAAAATCATTTGTTCAAATCAAAAGTTTGTCATACCAACACTTTGAGCTAAAACTCATTGCCAACTATAGAAGTGCTTGCCTCTTTTCTTCTTGTTATCAATCTTGATTCTATCATTCATCTAGAAGAGAAGTTAGTCACTTGTATATTCATTTGTGAATTGAGGGTCGTGTTGAGGTCCCGGAAAGCTCAACATTGTAAAAGGAATGGTGTTCCTTGGTTGTAAGTCACCGAAAGCTTTGTAAAAGGTTGGATTGCACCACAAGTCAATCAATATAGTGAAAAAGGCCTTGCTCGTGACGGAGAGCTTGGTAACGGGGGATGTATATCATTGTATTGGATCGAACCTCCATAATATATCGTTTGCATTCTCTATCCCTTTTACTTAACGTTTTTACCTTGTGCAAACTTATCTACGTGCATATTTGTGTTTGACTTGTTTCACTATCACTTGTATAACTATTAAATTTAAATCTTGTGTAGTTAACGAAAAAGTTTTAAAAACCAATTCACCCCCCCTCTTGGTTAGCCAAATCTTGGGCTTTCAAACACAACACCAGTTCAGTCAAAGGGAGAGTGATTGGGGTTTCACTTCTTCCATGCCTCTTTGTGAGCTTTATGACCCCTGTAAAAGGTATATTGTGAACAATATTACTTGACATATGACTCAAAGAAGGAAACATGTTTCATTGGACTTAAGAATCAGGGATCAACTTGTTACATGAACTCTCTCCTTCAAACTTTGTACCATATTCATTAATTTAGAAAGGTTGATCATTATTTCTAAAATATTTTCGGTCGACAATTCATTAATTGGGTAAACAGTGAAGAAGCCTCCATTTGCACCGTGTTGTATTAGGCTTTGTATCATATGCCCACGACAAAGAATGATATGCCCTCTGGGAGCATATCTTTGGCCTTACAGAGTTTATTTTATAAGCTCCAATATAATGACACCAGTGTGGCTACAAAAGAATTGACTAAATGATATGAATGGGACATATATGATCCATTTCTGCAGCATGATGTACCACAACTCAATAGAGTTTTGTTGTGCCTGTAATTTTTTGATAGGTCGAATTTTCCACCAAGTTTTAATGGTGAAAGAGAATTGAGAGGGGTCTTTCTCTTTCTTTAGAGCCTTTCTCTTTTGCCTCCATTTTCTTGTTGCCTCGCATCTTGAATTTTTAGGTTCTTTTTCCAGGATAAGACATCAGTAGGATTTATAACCACCTTTAAGCTTAGCCAAGCCTATCAAAAAGAAGAAAGTGAAAGATCAAATACACCTAACCAAACAAATAGATGAGAGCTCAAACAAGCAATATTCTTTGTAAACGTAAATGCATAACATCATGCAAAATCGATTGTTTATAATTACTCTCTTCTAAGGTACTGAACGTGTATTTACTGTTGAATTTTATGAAGCTTCCAAATATGAAATTAGGTCCAGCTCTGTGAATGACTTGCTTACCAAGTATTGCTATTTATTGAATCATGGCGGTTAATTCTTTCAATTTGTTCTTTTCCTTCTGTCTTCTTTGTCAGCTTTGCATCATTACTTATACTAATTCTTTCTATCCGTCTAAAACTGCATTCTTATGTTTTATTGTCAGAATATATAGAATTTAACTACGTCGAAATATCATTCTGTTTCCATTAAAATCTAAGGGAACTTGAAACTTCGCTGACTGATGGTTTGATGCAACAAGTATAGAGAGGAGTTCCAATTTTTTGCCTTTGATAAAGCCCGTGCACATTTTGAGTCCAAGAATGTATTTTTTTATTTGATGTGATGGAGAACGTGGTTAAAAAAGAAGAATTGGGTAAGTTTTTTTAGTCAATCCTTTTTCCACTTGCACAAGCTATACTTCCTTTGACAACTCCTCAGATATAATGGAAACATTTTGTTACACTGGCAAGCACAGAAAAAAGAGATATTTGGCTATATTGTTAACATATTAACAAAGCCATACCTTGCCATCGGGGGTGGCAAAAGCACGTCGTAGTAAAACAAGTATTTTCAAATTACTATACTCTATTAAATACCCAATTAAAATACAGCACGTGCATCTGCCCTAGTTATAGATACAAGAAGTTTTTTTAATTGCATTACATTAATTATAATAAAAGTCCTCAAATTTTGTTCGTTTGTATATTTATGTTCTTAACTTTTTTCGTTGCATTATTATCTTCAACACTTCATTAATTTGTACCCTGTGACAGTTTTCGTCCATAAAGTTTATTGGGAGGACGTAAAATGATTTATTTGTCCGTTATATATTTTTAAAATATAAATACAAAAGAATGACAATGTATTTTTTCCTCATTTCCAAACACGCAAATAAAAATATTTTTTTCATAAACTAATCATCAAGTATGTAATGTGTTAATTAATGAAAGATTGAACGTAAGAATTTGATGAAAAAAAGATATGAACACAATTTTTTAATGAACAAAGATTGATTGTGCAATCAAAATTTGGTACAATTAATAACAAATTTGGTGGTTTTTATCGAGACCGGTTTTAAAAAAAAAAAAAAAAAAAAAAAAAAGGAAAAATCACTATTTTTAGCATAGTGTAATAAAGAAGAAAATTTACAAGAATAAATGAGTAACTTGGAAAAAATGAATAGTAAAATCAACTACCAGAAAAGTACCTCAAACCTTCTATTCTAGGCACCACCTCGCAATAACTTCTGTTTGCACCACATAACGCCTAAATTAAAAACCCTAAAAAAACCCCAAATTGTTCAACAATCCGATCGAAAGGCTGATCCACTCACATGGCTTCATCAGAAATCGAAATCGTATCAGAATCAGCTGACCAGAAACCCTCCCATCGGAACCCTAATGAACTCCAGATAATAGACATTTATTCAGCCTCTGCGTACGGAGACTTCGAGAAGCTCCGGCACTTTGTCGAAAACGATGGCGTTTCGGTTTCCCAACCTGACGGAAATGGATACTATCCCCTACAGTGGGCTGCCCTCAACAATTTCGCTGACGTTGTTCAGTACATAATTGAGGTATACTATTGCAATATATGTTTAAAACTTGTAATTTCTTGTTTACGTTTGTTTATTTGGGGTCTGTTTTGGGTTTGACGATTGATTTGATATAATTGAGTTTTTGTGTGGAAGCGTGGTGGTGATGTGAATGCTTCGGATAATGCGGGGCAAACAGCACTGCACTGGGCAGCGGTTCGTGGTTCAATTGCAGCAGCGGACACGCTGATGCAGAATGGGGCGCGTGTTGAGGCTGCTGATGTTAATGGTTATCGGGTAATTGTTTTGAGTTTGTTGACATTTTAATTTTCAGACAGTGGCATTGAAATGCATACAGTTGAAGCTCTGTTGGAAATTTAATTTGCAGTCAATAGGATTGAATTTAGGGTGTGTTTTGAGCCGCATAAATTTTCTTAGTGGTTTCTTCATTTACTATTGAGAAAAGATATATTTAGTGGTATACTGTTATAGACGTGGCATCAGAATGGATTACTTCTTTAAGAAGCGACTCAGTGTGTGGGTGATCTTTTTGGAAATTATCTGATGCTAGCAGCATTTCATTATTTTCAATTTTTTTGGACCCTACAGTTGAAATACTTCGTAAATGAGAAAACGAATATTAATTTCAAATATGAAAAATCCAATCCTCGTGTTGTCACCAACCAATGGAAAGAGCTTTAGGCAATAATGTTTAAATGATTAGAACCTTGTGGTGCATATATATTTAATAGTGACCAAATTCACATGCAGATACGTTTGTATAAGTAATGTAATCCGTCCATGGTCACCAAGCTGTATTTTTATCTCAAACATAGAGAATTGATGGATTCGGTTTAAGGGCAAAATCACCTCTCTCTCTCTCTCTCACACACACACACACACACACACACACACACGTATTATGAAAGGAGAGTCGGATACAGAGTTCTATTCACATGGGGCAGTGTGAAAATTCTGTGGTTCAGTTCTATTTTATGGTTTGTTGATGTATCACATATCTTATGTTTCCATATTCCAATTGATGGCAGCTACCTAAATCATAACTATTTACGTTGCAGGCAGTTCATGTAGCAGCACAATATGGGCAAACAACATTTCTGAATCACATCGTTGCTAACTATCATGCTGATTTTGATGTACCTGATAATGATGGGAGGACTCCACTACACTGGTATGTTTAATGCCTGTGCAATTTATATACCATAATATTTTATTCTGTTACGTTAAATTATTTGAATACACTTTTCACTCATATATTTCTCTTGCTATGATAATTCATCGATGTCTGAGACAACTTAGTTGCTATTGTATAGGTCCAACTTTAAAATAAAATATGCATAATGCTTTGCAAGACCATATAAAGAAATGAAACTTTCAATTTTTAGAAACTGATTTTTCCTAACATTTCAGGATTAGGTGTCTTTACACATGCTAATCTATGAATAACCATTGTCTTTTTCATTTTGGCTTTCTTAATACCCAGACAATTCTAGTCATAGCTTTCTCTTGATACAAAATTGATTATAAACGTTATGTGAGATATTTCTCTAATTCTTTCTTTGGTTTCTGAAGAAATTTATTTTGGATAATATATTCATGACACCTTTATGCATCTTTTTTTTTTGGAAATGGGAACATTGAAACATTCAAAATAATTTTACCTACTGTGCCACGATACTGTACTCCATTCCTTTTCCATAATGAAGGGAGTAGAGATTTGTATTAATAGCAATATAGCATTAGCCTATCTCTCCTCGACTTATAATTTCTTTGCTCAGCAACATCTGCTGTTGTTGGGTCCTATTTTCTTGTTTGAGTGTTTCTTTAATCTTTCAAAATATTTTGGTTTCACTTCTTGTTTTCTAGTCGTATATCTAATTTTCAGAATTCTCCCTAACTTAGTGATTGTCTGGCTGGCCATGCATCATCTTCTATTTCCGTTGCATGATTGTCCTTATTGCATGTGGTTTTCATGCCCACGCCGACCATTATTTGGTTCTTCAGTGTAATGCATTTAGGGACAATTGCTCTGGTCTATGTGAAATGTTCAGCACACGAAATTGCTACTTTTCCATGTTGGTATTGAAAAGTCAAAAGTGATACTCCTAAAAATCCACTTTTATGCTTTGCATTGGTGGATGTACATGAAAGTGAAGGCCTCTCAAACTCATGGTGATTGCTTTCATGGTAGTCTTGTTATATTTAAATGCATTAAACTATGTTGTTTTTTTTTCTTTTCGAGTATTTCAAACAAAAATTGATCCTCTGCTGCTTCCAACTAGGGCTGCGTACAAGGGATTTGCCGATACTATTAGATTACTTCTGTTTAGAGATGCCTGCCAAGGGAGACAAGATAAAGAAGGTATCTTAACTTGGGATGGAGCATTCTTAAATAATTTGGAGTCAAGTTCTCTTTGCATAGTATAACTACATAGTCAAGAAGTCCCGTACATGGAAAAGTAAAATAATTTGCAATGGTTGAAGTATGTTTAAGCTTTATTTCATTTTCAGACATAAATTTTATTATGTTTATACTTATAATTTTCTAGGTGTTTAGATTTTTGCCAAGGCATGGGGGCAATCTTATTCATCATTAAAAATTTCTATTTTTGGTAGAACAATGTTAAAGAGTTTTGGGCATGTACAAATGCAATTTTCACATTTTAGTGTCTTTTATTGTTAAAATTAACCTGGCTACATAAATAATTGAAGAAATTACCTGACTTGATTTTTATGTTTTTCCCAAGCTATCTTGCACAATCTTTTTTATGACAAACAATCAAGTTTCACCATTCCTGGCTGTTCTTTCCCTTGTCTCCCTCTCATTTTGATTGATGGAAAGAGAAGTCTTTGGTTGGGGTTGAGTGGTTGGCAGAGCAACTGAAAGAAATTGATGAGGGAATGTCCACTCTAACAGCTGTTACTGAAGTATGAACAAAACAACTTTTTCCTGGCCTCAGAAAGTTATAAATGGATGAATAATTATGCATTTAATTGAACTGATTTATCTACGTGCAAGCATGGTTTTGGGAATGTAATAGTTACTATTTGGGAGTTGGGAATGTAATAGTTCCTACCACATTGGAAGAAAGTTTGTGGCAGTGAAGATAATTGAAGATTGGAAGTGTTGTTTCCAAACTTGACACTGTTACTTGCTCATTAAGTGTACCTTTTTGGGCTGAGCTTGTAGGGCATGTTTGGCTCTCCTTAATGCTACTTTTCTAATTTACTTTCGAGAAAAGTAAGTTTTATTTGTGAATGAAGTAACTTTAAAAATCATGTATTGGCAAAATTAATAATCTTTTAAGTTTAACTTCCTTTTAAGCAAAGCCACACATGCTCATTTATTCAACAATCTTAGTACAACGGTAGAGAATTTGACAACCGGGAATTGGATAGAGAGATAAAGAGCATATAATCAGGCACTTTAACGGCCAGAGCTGCTGCACTATTTTGCTAGTTTTGATTGTATCTTTCTGGTCAGGCTGTACACCTTTGCATTGGACTGCATTGAGAGGAAATGTGGAGGCGTGCACTGTACTTGTACATGCTGGCACAAAGCAGGAATTGATGGTAAAAGATAAAGCAGGATTCACACCTGTAGAACTTGCTTCTGATAAAGGTCATCGGCATGTTGCACAATTCCTTGTATGTAACTTCAGTGGTAATTCTTATCAAAGTAGTTCTGTATTAATGTTAGCTGTAGCAATATATTTGCGTTTACCTTTCAGAATTGTAAGTTAGACATTCTTAGGTACTATGATCCATAACAAAATGATGTGCACGAGATGTTTGACACCATATGTTGTTTTACCACAACTTGTTTGATTTGATAGGCAATTGTAGAATATTTGTTAAAATTCTAGCACTTACCAACGATGTACCATTCATTTTGTTTTCAAGGAGGGTGGGGAGTTCATAGGGTATAGTCATGGATGTCAGTGAAGCAAGAGGGAAATGTTAGGCTTGTGCAGGTTTTGATGGATGACAAGAGCAAGTGCTGTTGTCAAATATGCAAGTGGCAATATATAAGAGGTGTCATTGATTACTTTGCTACGTTCATGTTACTATACTTGTGCCTGCTATTTCTATTTTTCGAGAGAGTTGATAAGAGAGGGAATGGCCATGCTGTGAGTGGCCAAGTGCTCGACTTTGTTAGCTGAAAATTTCTTTCACGTGCATTTTATCCCTGTGAATTTGCACGAAAGACCTTACAGAGTATAAAGGGTTTGTCGACCCAAGTAGCAGCCCCTTTTAGCAGCTATGATGTCATTTGATTCAGATAAACTTTCTGTCTCCATATAATTTCATTGTGATAAAAGATTTGTTTGTCCTCCAAGACATGCAATTTAGTACTCCACCAGGTTATTCATATTTTTCTTTTTTAATGTCCATCCTTACAGTTTGCATTCTACGAGGATGCCCTTCCTTCTGTGTTTTCTATTTTTGTTTGTTGTTACCCTTTGCAATTCAAAATTCTGCTAGGATGCCCTCTGTTACAAATTGCAACTCGCATTTTAAATCTGACTTGGATTCCCTTCCTTCCGTGATTGTAGTTTCTGTTTGTCTTCTTTCCATCTACTCAGCAACAAAACTTTCTTGCCACTTAATTCAAAAATAGTCTATCTTTTCCACAAGGTAACTCCTTTTTTATGTGCATAACATTGAATGATTTAAACTGATGTAGTCCAGTGCACGCCGTGCTCAGACAAAGAATATGGAAGACAGAGTTTGCATCGGAAAAGGCAGGACGATTGGTTATGCCCCAATTCTCTTCAGTCTAGTGGTTATTAATATCATTCTCTTCATTAGCTCAGTTCTTTTTGGTCGGTAAAGCTATATCTTGATTTTTATTCTATTAGTGGGTGAGGTAGATTATCTTTCTAATTATTTTTCCATTCTTGTGCTAGCTCCTAGTCTTACAAAGGTTACAGCTGTTGTTGGACTTTGGGGATGGACGGCTGTTTCTTTAGCAGTGGGTGCCTTAATCATGTTGGTGCGCTGCAGTAGGTAGACTTTATCTATCAATGATACATTAATATATTAGGCAGCCACACGTGTTTACTTGATTTATTCTTCTTCTGGATTCTACAATACCAGAAAGATATACGTATTTCATTGATACTTGAGCACACAATACTGCAGTCTTAACTGTAACTCTCTGATTGTGGCATGCAATCTTGGTATACAACAATATTCATGTATGATTTTGTGATTTTTAACTGCTATTTAACATGCATTACTTTTGGAGACATGAGGAGCTATAACATTTTCCTATCAAAAGAATTTAATTTTGGCTACTTGAGCTCGTGGCATCTTGTTTACACATTTACGATTCTAAATGGCTATAGCTATATCTCATTGAGAAATATATTTTCTCGACTATTTTGTAACATAGTTTATGAACGTATGGTGGTAGTGTTGCTTGTTGCTCATTTGGCACGTTTCTTTGGAAGAAACGGGGGAAATAGATTTAAATAATATGGGGTTCCAGGAAAACATTTTTAGGGGGTGTTTGACACCCATTTTAGTAGAAAAATGTGTTTTTGAATAGTGATTGATGGAAGAATATGTGATTGAAAAGTAAGGAGAATTTTTAGGTTTATGTGTAATATTATTTTATTGATAGAATGTGTGGTTGAAATGAAGAAAGAGAAAAAGAATGAGAATGAGAAAAAAAATGGGTGTCAAACGGGGGCTTAAGAAAAGGGGAGTGTTTTTCCTTACCTACCTGAAATCCCTTGTGTTTAGAGATATCTTTCTGCAATTATATGTTGTCTTGGACAAAAAAGCAACAGCAAATATAGTTTCAGTTTTTATTTTTTGTCTTCAAGTTGGATCCTTATTGTTACTGCTCTTTTAGTTGGTGATGATTCTCTCATTCTGCTGCAGTAAAGATCCTGGTTATATAAAGAAAGGGGTGGATAGCCATTCTGATGTGGAGGTACCTGATCTCTTGTATAATAGTTGGTCTCTCAATTTTTCCAAGTGACCACGGTACTGGATCAAATTGTTTTAATGTAACGCAGGATCCTTTATTGAACACTGGTTTAAATAGTAACCCCATTTGGACGGGAAACTGGTCTCAATTGTGCCCTACATGCAAGGTTTGTTTGCAAAGTTGTCATTTTGATATCAAATAACTAAGAAATGTATGATTGCAACTGGTTGCTTTCTCTGATTCCTTTGGGGCTTGAGTGCTCTTTTAAACCTTTTGTTTTCTTATGTTGTTTGTATTGTAGATAATAAGACCTATTCGCTCCAAGCACTGTCCGACATGTAAACGCTGTGTGGAACAGTTTGACCACCATTGCCCCTGGATCTCAAACTGTGTGGGGAAGGTAAGTACCAAGAATTCATACGATTTTTACTCAGTGACTAAGGCCATGTTGATCACACACTTACACATAGACAACTGATGAATTTATAGAGTTGCCAGATCATCTTTGCTGGTATAGTTTTTGTCGAAGTGCCTCTTCATCTTCGTATGTTAAGAGATGACAATGCCAGCATTCAGGAATTATCTATTATTTATAGTTTACGTGATACCCTACGAAAATTTTGTGTAGGCTCTGAATTTGAATTGATTGCTTGTGATTTCTATTTATCCTCAATCTCATTCCGTAGTCTTTTGTCCCAGCATAATATGGTGTTAGAATCAAATTGCCCTTGGGCCTTTTATGATCCTTGAATTTATTCACTTTTCCATATCACATTCAATCTGGTCTTGCTTTTTTTTCAGTGTTCCAGTGACTTGCCTTATGCAAATTGCTGTGACCTGGTATTCTTTGTTATCGTGACCCGCTCAAAGTAAAATCTAGCGCGTTTGAGCCCCATTTTTATGTTAAAATGAATTTTGTAATAGCGTGAATTTTTGGAGAATGTAGGGTTGAAAAGTAAGGAAAATTTTTGGATTTATGTGCAAATTATTTTATTGGTAAAATGTGTGGTTGAAAATGAGTATGGAAAAAAATGAATTATTGGATAATGAAGATCAAACAGGGGCCTAGTAAATATGTGTGCCCTCTAGCAGAAAACCATGATTTTATACAAAAACATTCTGTCATTGTGACCTGTCCTATATGGAATTCTAGTTGATAGTTTCGTATGATATAAAGGCTGAAGAGTTTATTTGGAAAATGGGCGTCTCTTTCCTAGTGCTTGTGGGTGCCCAAGAATTATGCCATTGATGATGAATGCTCGTAATTCTTAACCAAACAATCAGCAATTTGTATGAAAACTGAGAAGAAAAGAGAGGCACACATTAAAAAAATTCTTAGAATCTACTATAATCATGTGCAATTTCTCAAATTAAAAAAGAATAGTACATTCTCACATAAACCATAAAGTTAAGAGCAAAAGATAAGCCCCTGTTTGACAACCATTATTTCAAAAATCTTTAATTCCCATACTCATTTTCAACCACAAATTTACACAAAATATTTTGCACATAAATCCAAAATTTTTCCATACTTTTTAACCACACATGTTCCAAAAAATCACTATTCAAAGCTCCATTTTCTTAAAATAATGACCATCAAATAAGGGCTAGGTTTCATAGTCATAGAGGCCTAGGGATAGACTTGCAGTAATGATAAGTCAACAAATTCATCCATATCATCATCATTACGAGGATCTGTTAAAAGAGGTATCTTCACGTATTATCCCTCTATCCCCGTCCCCATCACTGGCAATGTCCTCCCCTTTCCTCTTCTCCCAAATCCCAAAGCACGTAAAGAAGCCCAACTTTGAAACCCAAAAGCCCACCCTGTTCACTTAAGCCCCCTTTTTTCCAAGTAGGTAAAAACAGGGAAAAGCCATACCTATGGCTATAAGTAGATAAAGATGCCCATGCCCAACATTACATGTCCAAAAAATGTACTCCTATAACTTGAGCCCAGTTTTTCTTCCAGGGTCATAAAATAACCAAAACCCAAAAGGAAATAAATAAACCTAACTTCAGAAAAAATGAAAAATCCACAATCCATGCCTTGAAAATTGAGATGCAAACCTCATAAACCTCTAGATGCAATGAGTCTAGTTGGATGCCTCATATTCAAGAGGTATAAGCTTTGAAGAACCAAGTGCGTGCCTCACCTTTAGACGGGCGTCAAGGTGTATGCCACTCATGCCTTTTAAACAATGGTTGTGCCGGGTTATTGTCAGTTAACATGGATGGTGGATGGACAACATATAAAGTACTATGTTTGTTTCCCATTTAAATGGGCCATCACTTGTGCTGTGTTTGATCAATTTTTACTTTTTGCTTTTCCTTTCTTGAAGCTGGCATTCAAACGCCTTTGATCATGTTATAGAATATTAACATTTACTAAAATCTATGTCCTTCTCGATGGCGTCAAGTGGTTTGAATGTGCTGCATGACATTATGAGTTTTTGAATTTGCAGCCTTAACTTGGTGCTATTTGCTTGTTCCCCACTAAGAATTCTTACTGGTTTACCATTTTTTTCCCTTTTCTCCCACATTTTTATTTCTTATTAACTTTGTTGTTTATTGTCATCGTGAATATTGCAGAGGAATAGACGGGACTTTTTTGTTTTTCTCTGCTTGGGGACATCAACGGCATTTATTGGTGGGATTGTTGCTGTTCAAAGTATGTCAGAGGAGCTAAACTTCTATTTACTGTTAGTTGTAAATGTTACTCCCAATCCTTTCATAAGATTGAAAGTTGTGTAATATGGCAGGAATTTGGACATCTGTTCCAGCATTGGCAAGAGAAGAAACATGGCTTCATCACACTGTTTTTAATTATCCTGGGATTATTTCTTTCCTGGTCATGGATGCAGCTATCTTTATTGCTGCTGCAACGTTATTGACAGTTCAAGCATCCCAGGTAAGGGATATGCCTTTTTTTCTTCATTTCATTTCTCTTTCCAATCACAATTGAAGAGTTGACATTTGATTATTTGCTTCAAGGTTTAGGCACGTTCATGTTTGTCTGTTTCAGAGTGCTCACTGTAGTCGATTATTGTTTCTCAATTTTGTCAGATTTCTTTTACTTGATTTTATTCAGTTCATGAGGTCATAATTAATTATATGAACCAGTGAAAATTGTTTGCCTAGATAATATACTTGTAGTTTTAATCATTAATGATTTCTACTCTTTGAGGTCATTTTATGAGGTTCAATGAACTGCATCCATAAAATATGAGTGCATTTTGATATTGACTTATTAAGAAAGGGAAAGGAGTAGAGGAATGCTCAATTTGTTTGAGTATGCTCCACTTGCTTGATTTGACTTTTTTTTTTCCCGGTGCTGAAATTTTGTATCCCCGTAGTGGTATCATTCTTGCTCTCAGTTAAAAGTACAGGAAGGGCTGTGCAAGATATTTTAATGGACCTTGCTACATGTACATCAAGCTTTATATAATGAGTTATATAACACCATGTCACTATATCATTTGTTAGTTCAAAACACAGTCAATTTTTTCCCCTCCCTTATGTAGCATTTTTATGTACAAATAGCATAGTCCTATTTTAATTGCAGAGATTTCTAGGCATGGCATTTAGCCATATGTTTATGTTTGTGTCCGCGTGGATAATATTGCCTATCTAGCCATGTTTTACAAAGCTTAAATTGGTGTGGTACTTGGTATGTCAGCCTATAGTTGGGAGTTGGGAACTCTGACATTTGTTACCACAATGGCCTACTTCCTTTGCGAAGGTCTAAATTTACTTAGCCATGTTTTACCAAGCGTAAATTGGCAGGGTCCTTGGTATGTTGGCCAATAGTTGGGAATTGACATTTTTTACCACAAGGGCCTACTTCGTTTGTGAAGGTCTAAATTTATAATCTTATTTATGGGTCAAAGTTAGAAATAAATTACTAATTTTGACATTTAAGGTTAAGAGTTACTTTCAAAGATATTGACCTTTTTTAATCTAGACTAAGAAATAAGTTACATATCTAAACGTAGTTGGAATAAAGAGTTGAAGTGACTTTTACTTATTTTATACTTAGCCAAACATGCTTGCCAGTGTGCCACATCTTGTAATGGATCCCTCCCTCCCTTTAAAATTCCTTCCTATCTTTGCTGCTCGGTGAATATCTTTCTCTTTGGTTCGAAACACACTCGAGTAGTCTTCTTTGAATTATAAATACAAATGTACCGCTATAGTACCTTGCCTAGGGAGCATGGTTACACTCTTGACTTTTTTAATTGCAGATTGCTCGTAACATCACTACAAATGAATTGGCAAATGCTATACGTTATGGATATCTTCGTGGTCCAGATGGGAGGTTCCGCAACCCATATAATCATGGGTGCTGGAAAAATTGCTCGGATTTCTTCATAAATGGCTACACAGATGATGACGAGATTGCTTGGCCTCCTTTGCAACAGGTTGCCAGGTAGTACATACATATTCTTGCAAGGCATTGTAGAATCCTTCGTGTTTGGGAACATGATTACACACAGATATACCCTGTAATAAATAATGTATGCTTAGATTTATTGTACGTAATAGAAATGGAATCTTCATCTCTACGAGTATTCTCTTGTTAATATAGATATGTTCTCCTACATTTTTCCCATGTATCAAGTGCTGTCTTTAGTTTTCTATATTAGACTTAAACTCTGTATTTGAATCCGATATTGGAAATGCAGCAGGATGTTCTTGCTCGACTGGTGTATAATTGACTCGTATTTTGGTAAATTGTAGCGGGAATACGAATTTCAATGATGGATCACGCTTCGTTCAAATTCCGCAATAAACTAAAATACACAAACACTCTCTCTCTTATAAAACTTATTTTCAATTACACGTTCTTACAATAAAATGTTTTTCAAGTAAATTTGATTTTTTTTCCTAATTTTTAAAAATTCAGTGTCAAAATTTATTTTTCCAAAAAACTCTTTTTAATGGGGGCTAAATTAGGGAGATTTTTCAAATTAGCCTGTTGACTTAGTCTATTTGAGATTTTCATAGAAAAGTCTATTTTACCCTAAGAGCTCGTTTGGTACGGACTCTCCAAATTCTACAGTAAATCAATTCTCATTTTCAACCATACATTCTTCAATAAAATAATATTTTTCATCACATCAATAATTTTTTTTTTCTTTTTCAATTACACATTTCCCATCATATCACTATTCAAAATCAATTCTCCCCCAAAAAATTCCTCCCAAACAAGCTCATAAAATAGTTTTTTTTATTGCAAGACATGTCCTATTTTAAAGTAAGTTTTGGATCTGTTTTGTTTTTCTCATAATCTGAATTTTAATACATAAATCCATTCTTTGATCTAATGTATTAGAATAATCTACTATCTTTTGTTCATATTCTTTTATAAGTTTATCATATTCCTCAAACATTTTTTATTCTAGTTTGGATATAATATTTTCTATTTTTTCAAATATCCTATCTAACAAATCGTCTAATCCTTTAACTGTATACCCTGGCATGATTAGATACTATTATCATGAAAATTATCGTTATAAAACAATGATATAAACATTATGGTATACAATAATCCAAACATTATGAATAATTATAAACATTTATGATCTCTGCGATTCTCCATGATCTTAAAAAAATTCTTTCAAAATTTAACAAGAAATAGTAGTTCTATCTTAATTTTGATCTGAATTTTTATTCTTAGAATCGAGTGATCTTCAGGCTCTGAATGTGCAAATTGTTTCCTGCCTTAACGGAATCCTTGCTATTTCAGCTTTTTGCCTTCACTGTATCGTTTCCAAGGACAAATCCTTAGACTTGGATTAAAGAAAAACTGTTTTTTTTGTTAAAATAAGAAAGAAGTTTCTTCTTAGATCTATCAAGAATCTATGGGAATGAAAATTTAGAACTCATTCTTCTATGAAAGAAATGGAATATTATTGATATTCTAAAATTGGTACAAAGATTATATTAAAAGACAGAAGTGTTTTTCTCGCAATTTAAAAGCTCAAGTGTTTTTCTAACTCATTCTGCATCTATTTTAGCCCAAAGGTTTCTATTTATACAACTACATGAGACTCGATTATTGCCTCTTACATCATTCATTATCTCATACTCCACTAATGGAATTCTATTATTATAATAGTATCTCCACTACATAATTGTAGTTCTATTATTTCTTCCAACTGTCCACCTTTCTTTCACATCTTCTTTTTCTCTACTGTCCTCATATGGAGTTGACAAGATTCTTCAATAATGTTTGGTATAGTAGCGAGACATCTTATCTCTTTAAATCTTTGTCTTCTTTTCATTTGGATAGCATGTGGGGCATTCTCTTAATTGGCATGATTCCTGTATAGTTGATGGACTTCCATGAATCTGACGGATATCAAATTTTTGGATATACTCTTTTAAAATTGAAGATTTTTCTTTTCCATTATTTGTCATGAGTGTCCATCCTTCATATTGGCATAGACATTGAAATTTTTTATCATATAAGTTTTTTGCCATACTATAGAGAACTTTCATCCCTAGAACTCTTCGAGATCTCATCCATGATCTATTAATATTTGGCAATTGCTTTCTATTTTGACCTACTTCAATCTGAAAATTTCGACCTACATATCCGACTGTAATAATATGTTCTGCAGGATAATATATCATTCCATCAATTTCTGGACTAATTGAGTAAAATTTAAGATATATTGGTCTTCCTTTGGCAAATTTTGAAACATCTCCTATGAAGATATCATCAAATTTCTCAATTTCTTTTAAATCTTTTCCTGGATAAATTAAGTCCAAGAATCCATAGTATGCTACCAACTTGACCATGTTAGGGTCTCCATCATTTGTAATGATCATTCTTGGGTAGACATGTTCTCCTACGGAGATGAAATAAGATTCATCATCTTGTAATTCATAAACGATCTTTGCAAAAGCTTTATATTCTTCTTCTTTTGGCGTTAAAGGGGTTTCATCATCTTCATCTACTCTGATTTTGATTACCCTTGTATGCTTATCATCATTTTTTATTGTCACCTTTCGAGGACTTTCCGTATCTCTTTTTATTTGACTTGGTCTACTGCTGCTTCCTTGCTGTGTACCTGTTTGTATTTTTCGTATTCCCTGTTTGGTATCATGAGATTGTGCTAAAGTATCAATCTTTGTATTTTTGGTATTTGTAAACTCTAATCGTGCTTCAAAAACATCAATTCGATTTTTTAATTCATTGGTAACTTTGGTATAGGATGCACTAATCTCAAGTAATAATTTGACATTATAACTTAAGGTTTTAGCTAATGTCTCCATTCCAATTTTTATATCACCAGCTTCATCTTTGGTAAATGCTGCCGCAGATTTTATTTCTGATATCTCATGTTTGATATTATCTATCTCCAAACTCGATATTCATGCTTAGAAAATTAACATGATAATTGTTTATACCTTTAATATGAATAATATCAAAATTATAGAATGACAAATATGTTTGTCATCTATGCAATCTCCTCTATTGAGGCTCAATTGGCAACTTATTTTTAATTAGTCCTGTAACATTAGAATTGTCAGTTTCAACAACAAACTTTTTAGATAATATGAATAATTAAAATTTTTTTATTCCTCTAATAATTGATAACAATTCTTTTTCATGAGTAGTATAATTTATTTCTGCTTGGTTAAAAGTTCCATTTGAATATTTGCAAATTTCATTTAAATCTGTTTTTAATATGGCTGTCCAATACTTATCAGAAGCATATGTATTAACAACCAAATTATCCTTTTCATCTGACAATCTTAATTTTGGTAAGTTTTTGCATTCTTCTTTTAATGATTTAACTATTTCTATATGTTCTTCACTCCATCCTTTAGTATTTGTTTTCCTAAGTAAAACTTGTATCTTATATCTTTTTTTTTTTTTTTTAAAGATTTTCAATAAATCATTTTGCATAGTTTAAACATCCTAAGAACTTTTGTATTTGTTCTTTTGATTCTAATATATTTGAAAAACTTCCTAACTTTCTAGATATATGGGTTTGTAATTTTATTCATTTTTTATCTATTGATAATCAAAGAAAATCAATTTCTTGTCTTTCTATCATAACTTTCTTTTTTGAAAGGACAATTCATTCTTTCTTACATTCATTAATAAATTGCATCAAACGGCTTCTATGTTCTTCTTTAGTATTGGAACATATTAATATATCAACAACATATACAACTAAAAATTCATCAAACTTTCT
Organism: Fraxinus excelsior; assembly: GCA_019097785.1. Classification (NCBI taxonomy): domain Eukaryota; kingdom Viridiplantae; phylum Streptophyta; class Magnoliopsida; order Lamiales; family Oleaceae; genus Fraxinus; species Fraxinus excelsior. The sequence goes on from CM032624.1 coordinate 11,472,349, forward strand.
AAATATATTATCCATTTTTCTTTGATATATATGTGGTACATTTTTTAATCCAAAACGCATTACTAACCATTCATGTTCACCTTGGGGTGTACTAAATGCAATATATTGTATACTATCTTCTTCCATCTTAACTTGCCAAAAACCTAATTTACAATCAAACTTGGAATAATATTGTTTTCCTTTTGCAAGGTTTATTAGAACTTCTTTATTTGGTAAAAAGTATCCATCAAATTTAGTATATTTGTTTAATTCTTTATAATTGATTACCATTATGGCTTTTCCTTTAACTTGCTCAGAATGTTTCATAACCATAAAAGTTGGACTACTATGTGGTTCATTACTAGGTCTAATAAGTTTTTGTTCTAATAGTTCTTTTATTTGAATTTTAAATTCTTGTGTATCTTGTATAGTATACATCATTGGTCTGATTCTAATTATAACATTTGCTGTTAGTTCTATTTTAGCTTTAGGATGGTATGGTTTCCAAAATAATAATGGATTTTCTCCACATGTCTTTTCTAATTGTTCTATAATTTTCTCTATACTTATTTCTATTTCTGCTTTCAAGACTTTTTTGTATAAAGTTTTTGTATTTATATCTCTATTTATAATTAGTTTTTTCTCCCATTTATCACCACACTGGGCTGACTGAACTCTATAAGGTCTAAATTCACTTGAAATTTTTAATAAGCGTGAAATGGTGTTTGTAACATTATCACATAATTATTTTGTTTATAATATTGAAATTGTTGTATAAAGTCATTTCCCAATAGTATATCACAATCTAATTTGTTATAACTATATATCTTGTTTATTATTACTTGTTTACTTCCAAGTATTATACTGACTTTATTATTACTATTAATTATTTGTGTACTTTCTTCTGTTACTCCTATTATCTTTATTTTACTATTTTCATTCCATGATTTTATTAAGAAGTTTTTAAATATTGTTATGTCACTTCCTGTATCTATCAAGGCACATGTTGTTATATTTGTTTCTATTATAGTAACTTGTATATATATGGCTAATGGAAAATTTATTTGGTTATTCATTTATCTTTTCTCGCATAATATAGTTTGGCAATTATGTGTTATATATAATCTTTCTCTTTTTATACTATAATCTTCTAATCCATTTAGAAAATTTATTCCTAATAGTATATGAGGATCTGTATTCATACTATTATCTATATAACATGGTACTACCATCTTAATTCCTCTTATTTTTAAGGGTACTTTGGCTTCTAATTCTGTAGTATGTATTTGTCCATCAAAATTTACATATCTATATGGTTCAACCTTATGAGTCATTAATCCTTTATTTCTAATTGAAGCTATATGACATTCACTTGCTCATGTATCTATTAGTATATTTGGTCATTCAATATGTTCTCTTCCATTATAATATTCTCCTTCTATCTTCATATTTCCAACATTTCTATGAAATTTAATTTCTTTTATATTACTAGTTCCTTCTAACCATTTTCTAGGTAATCTAAGGCTTGTTGATTTTTTAATTAATCTTCCATCTCTAAATATTATTTTATCAGAATAATCATCTTCCTTATCTTCTGTTATTTCAGGTTTATTTTTTATTATACTAAATTGGGAATTAAACTTATTTGTTTGCTTGGTTATATTATTTTACTAATATCCTTACATTCCTTATGAACTTCTATATATGATTTTTTAGAGTATATATTTCCATAATTGGAGTTAGTAAATGTGTACAAGGCTCTATATTCTATAGTCATAATCTTATCTCTTGGTTCCATTATATCATCTCTATGTAGCTTAAAATGTAGTCTTAAGACTTCATTAAAGTTTTTATCTGTAATTGAGACACAACATTTTAGGTAACAAGTAAATATTAATTTTTGGTATGTTAAGTTTCCTTATATAGTTCCTAAATGACTATCTTTTAAATTTATTATTCTTCCATCATGTAAGCTTACTATTAAAGGTGAATCTATTCATTCCCTAAATAAAGATTTAAACATTATTTGTATTCCTACTAAATAAACATATTGGATTTTTTCTCATTATTTTTTATTAATCTTTGTTAATAATTCATCTACTGTATTTTTTGTTAAAAGATTTAATTTATGTGTTCCTTGAGTTGTTCTAACATTTATAACTTTTTCAATTTTATGATATTCATTTATTGCTATTCTTTCTCTTTTCCATATCCTATCTAAGGTTTCCCATTTTTCTATTTTTAAATCTAAAGATAATTTTCGCATTATCTTGAATTTGTTATTATCAAATGTTACTTTTAATTCATAACCTTCTATTCTTTCATATTCTTGTTTATCTATATTATCTCTTTTTATTTTTTCAATTTCTTTATTCAGATTCAGATTCATTATTTTCTTTTGAATCTGATTCGCTTATATATACTTCTTGATCATAATATTGTTCAATATATGATATTTCACTTAATTCACTTTCTATTTCTAAATATTGTTTTTGTAATATTTTAACCTTTTTCTTTTTACAATCAGGGTTTATATGTCATATTTCTTCATAATTCCAACATTTGCATTGACTTATAATGTCTGTTTTTCTATTGTCTATTTGGATTATATTTCCTTTTATAGTATCTTCTTCTAGGTTTTATGTATTTTTTCTTAAAATTTTTAAAATTTTTTATTTTTGAATTTTCTCTTAATATTTTTCCTTTCAGGATTACATCCCCATTGTGTAGGTTTTTCCATATCTTCACAACATATCTTAGTTAATTTTCCTGATTTTTTTCATCAATTGTCTTTGTTGACATATATATGCAAGTCTTTCAAATAAAAATTTTATTCTTGATCCTAAAGATTTAGGTATTTCAAGATTTTCTTTAATGTATTTCTCAAATTCTATTTTGAAATATATTCCTCATGATCCTAGTAACTTGTTATAGTACATATCTTTATATACATCTTGATTTTCACTATTATAAAATTGGATATTGTAATATTCCTTAAATTCACATGTATATTCTTTAATTTTACACATATAATATATTGTTAAGTTTATTAATTTTATCCTAACATTTTCTTTTTCTTTTATTGCTTCTCCATCAAAATTTCTTATACAATCTTCTCCTAATAATTCATCTGAAATATAGTTTACTAATCTTTCTATACTTTCTCTATCTGATTTTATTATTTCTATTTGTATATTTCTTTTTATTAGTGTTTTTGTATCATTATTTATTTCATCCCACCAGTTTCTAACATTTCCTTCAAATGATGCTATTAAGAAGTCTATCATTCTTTCAGTATTTTCCCATGTATCATCTTTATTATATAAAAAGAATAATATCATTGAATCTGCCCAAGTTACTAAGGTTTTCTTAATATCTATTTACAATCTAAATCTAACTTTACTCCTCTATGATTGACAAGTTTATCATAATTATCATTTAGTTCAAACTTATTACTATATTTGTTTCCTTTTGGTGGTTGCCTATTTCTTATTTTTTTTTTTTTATAATATTGTTTATATGGTTTAATGTATATATGTGCATAACTTTTATAATATTTAATGTCTATTTCTAGTATTTCTTGTTTGTTAGATGATTTTGCTCCATTTGGTCCTCCTCCAGTATTCATTAGGACTTAATATTCATCTAAATTTACTAGATTTAATTGATCAAAATTTTCTATAAGTAAATCTAATTCTTCGTTCATCTTTATTTTCAACATTATTCTGATTTTCTTTAATCTCTAATTTTCCTAATATTTTTTCTTTAGATTTTTCCATCTTCTCTTCTTTTATTATTTTTGGTAAAATCTTTTTCCTAAATTCATCATCCATACTACCCGTTTCTATTCTTACATTTTCTTGTTCAGTATGTTTTTTCCATATTCTAGACATCTCTTTTTCTATAAGTTTTTTGTCATTATTTTTTCTTTTCCTTTATTATTTTCTTACTTCAAGTTTTAGAATATTAATATCATTTATTACTTCTTTTATTTCATTATTTATGTTTTGAACATCATCTATTAATATTTTTATTAGCGTCTTTAATTCTTCTATATACTCACATATTGACATTTTTAATGATTTATTATTTTCTCTTTGATTGACATAAGTAATATGTTCTACATTCAGTATCTTTACAATCTTTTATTACCTTATCACGTTTTTGTTTTATACATTTATTATCTGTTAATTTTTTTGGTTTTTTATAATAGTTTGATCTTTCTTTATACCTTTCTTGTTTTAATTTTAATATTTATTTTTGTTGTGATTCTGTTATTTTTTCAGATTTTAAAAGTTCATCTTGTATTTGTAGATTAATTTCTCTTACCCTTGCTAATTTTTTTATCTAAAATTTCTTTTATCTCCATTAATTCCATTACTTATCTAAAAACTGTTTTGTTTTATAAATTGTTTTAGGGTGATTCATATTTTTCTTTATAATATAAATTGATCTCTTCTTTTTCAAAAATTTCTATTATTTTCTCATATATATATATATATATATATATATATATATATATATATATATATATATATATCCTTCTTTTATTGATTCTATTGTTAATCTATGTAATATCCGTGCCTTGACTTCTCTAGGTAATTTTCTAATTACTCTTAGTGTTATTATTTTTAATTTATTGGGTATATGTTCTAAAAATATATAATTTCCTTTTTATGTTTCTAATTTATAATAATTATCTATTTTTATAATTCTATAACTCATAGTCTTTACAATATAACATAAATTTTTTTTTCAAGTTCTATAATAATTTTTTTCATATATATATTCACCTCTTAATGATCCTAGTATAAAGTTATCTATAATTTGTTCTTTTACTCCTTGAGATAATTCTTTAATTACCATTAATGTTATTGTTTTTAGTTTCTTAAGAATATGTTCTATATGTATATATTTTTTTTTCTTTTTCTGTTTCTTCTATTTTGTATTATCAATCTGTTTTTGTAATTGTAATGTCTATGATCTCTATGGTTCTGATACCAATAGTTGGGGGGTGCTACTTGGAGCAAACAAAAATCAAATAATTCTTAAAAATCTTAAAATCTAATTAATCTTTAAACAATCGTATATTCTATGTATTCTTTTAATTTGTCAAGATATAATTTATTATTAGTTATAGATATGTAAAATCTTAAAGTCAAATTAAACCTTAATTTCTTATATTCTTGGGGTAATCTATTTGTGATAGGTCTCCTCATCTATATGTTTTTAATTAAATCTTCAAAATCTAATAATGTTTGAGAATTTATAATATCAAGATCTGTTATTATATCTATATTTGATTCAAAGGTATATTATATTTTGAGATATTCTTTTTTCCTTTTTTCTAATTTATCTATTATATCTTGTATATCTTTTATGATTATAGATCTAACAATTTATCTGGCAAAATTTTCTATTAAATTTTCTTTAAAACATTTTAATATTTATTGAGCAGCATATAATTGTTCTTGATATCATATTATATCATTTTCAAATTCAATTTCTTTTTTATTTTTTGCAATTATTTTAATTTTATATGATCCTCTTTTAGTTCTGGGTTTTTTCATTTTATAATTATTAGTCATAGTTAAGTTAGTTTTGAGAAATTTTAAAAATAAATCTTTTAGGACTTAATTGTTATTTTCTTTATACTATGATGACTTTAGTTGTAAATTCTATATTTGGAGGTATTTTTGGTAGTTTGCTACATTTGAATGGTCAAATGCTAAAATGAAGAAATAGCCTTCTTTTTTAGGCTATTTTCATATATTTCCCGCTAAATTATTAGAGTTTACTCTGTGATGTTCGTGTAATGAACAACGCGCCAACAAAGCAAGTCTTTCATAAAAATCAAGTTTAACCAACCTTAGACAAAATTAATTTGGGATACAAAAATGTTGCAAGTACATGACCACGCCATGCGGCCCTGTACATGCCAGGGGCAAAACTTCCCATCATAGGGATTAGGGGACGGCCCCCTTTGGTACCTATAGGGTCACATCGGTCCTGTACGTACATCATAACTCTTTAGGATATAGATAATATTAATCGTAATTTGATCAGTGTTTTCGTTGAATCACGAGTTGATAGTACGTCACCCATGTGCTATATATATAACCGACTGGTTGTACGGAGCAAAAGAAACTTTAAATGACTTGAATTTTTTCTATGATAAACTCGTTCCTTTTATATTTTTAAAGTATTAATATTAGACTTTTTTTAATCAAAGACGAGACACTTTGAATTAGATTGCGGTAAAACAAGAATATATTGTTCAATTTTGTGAACAATGTTCTCATTTTTTTCGTACTCGGGCACAATTTTGTTGAAAATATTGCTTTTTTTACATGGGATTTGGTGGAAGTTTTTCCACACTGCAACCTCAAAGTTCAACGGCTAGTTGTGAAAGACTTCATAATTGGACAGCAAAGGGGACCAATTATTTCTTATTTTCTACTAGCTTAAAAGATAACCACCAAGATCTTTTAATCAATTTTAATATTCCGATTATTGATGAAAGAGATATTCTGATGTATAATTCAACAACCCGTGAAGAAAAACAAGAGAGAGAGAGAGTGGCGTTAGAAGTATATGCTGGACTTATAAATGTTAAGGAATTTCCTCGATTATAGGACTGGAATTTGGAAAAAAAAAAAGTTCTGCTTTGTCCATACTCCATACTATTGAAAAGGTCTCTCTCTCTCTCTCTCAAAGTCACACACACACACACACACACAGAGCATGCACAAAACATAAATTTGGATTGGGAACCTTGTAGTTCGTAGGATTGGACTGTCGGCCTTACAAATTAACTTGTTAGTTCTTTTTCTTGCAGGATTCTCCACTGGGCTTATGGAGATCTCAAACATCAGTTGCTTGACAGAATTGGTAATATGCTGCAAATTCTGACCATCGTCTTCTTTATCGTCTTTTTTTCCCCTTTATATTGGGTCGTTCAAAGTGGAGAAAAAGAATTTTAGTTGTCATTAAATTTATCAGTATAGAGCTTAAATTGTTTTTGTTGCTTCTAGTTATTAAAATGGAACGAACTTAAAAGTTTCTTGTATGAAATTTTTAACAAGGAGTGTTATCCATTTAGTAAGCAACAAGCACAAACAAAGTCTTATTCGTAATAAATTTGGGGTCCATCACATAAATAATTTTTAGCGCTCCATTCGGTTTGAGCATTTATGTGTCCAAGATTTTGAAATTATTCTTGCAATTTGTTGTCACCAGATTAATCAATATTATCTCCATTTACAGGGAATGGATGATCATGGTTTCATCCACCAATGGCCTGTAAACTCACTTGATGACCTGAGCAGGGGGTCTATGGCTGCTGCATTTGGTAATCAAGAGTTGCATCAGTCTTTCTCTCAGTCGATGTTCAACTATAAACGGACACTAGAATCGAAAACTGATCCTTGGAATTATTGCAAATTTGATCAAATATCAAATCCACCTATGTCCAACAATCTTCACTTGGTCAATTCAAATTACACTAACCAAATAGGGATTGTGAAGCCCAAGGAGGAGACATGGTCTACTAGTATTCCTACTTTTCCCTCTGATTCTGTCATTTCCCAACCTTCAATCAGGGCTCAAAATTATGCGTCGAAGGCTTCTCAAGGAGCTAAGAGAATTTGCACGAATGAGCGGCTGACTCAACCACAAGATCATATTATGGCTGAGAGGAAGAGAAGAGAAAAGCTCAGCCAAAGGTTCATAGCTTTGTCTGCTCTGGTTCCTGGATTGAAAAAGGTACTAGTTTTTTTTTTTTTTCTTAATATAGATAGTACATCAGCCAATGATTAACAAAGCTCATAATCACCAGTACATGTGTATCAGAATATAAATTTTTTACTTGATAATCGGCTTATCACTTTCAATCATCAAATCTCAAAGTTGTTTCATCCGTCATCGTGTGTTCAATCTCACGCTCCATCGTTGTCCCCGATGGTGGTCCTAATATTCCTATTATATGAAGGATTTTATAGATTTAGGCTGGTTTTGTGTTTGTGAGAAGCGTTGAAATACCATGTACAATTTTTCTTCGTTAAACCTGTAGAGAAAAGTGGACATAACCATAGCTTATTGCCATGCTAATGTGCATTTATAATTGCTTTACAAACCAGATGGACAAGGCTTCTGTTCTTGGAGACGCCATTAAGTACTTGAAACAACTCCAAGACCAGGTGAAGACCCTTGAGGAGCAAACTAGGAAGAAATCCATGGAATCTGTGATTTTTGTCAAGAAATATGAACTTTGTGCTGATAGTGAAAGTTCTTCATCAGATGAGAACTTATCCTGCGGCCCTATTGATGAGCCGCTGCCGGAAATTGAAGCAAGATTTTCTGATAAAGAAGTCCTTATTCGAGTTCATTGTGAAAGAAAGAAAGGAATACTGGATAAGATTGTTTCAGAAATTGAGAAACTCAATCTTTCAGTTGTTAATAGCAGTGCCATGGCTTTTGGAGATTCTGCTATTGACATAACTATTATTGCTCAGGTACTTTCATGTTTAGCCTGTACTTTGCATGCAATTGTGCACATTAACCCTTGTAATATTCGGTCATGTCTAGTATTGTGTACCAATCATGCACTCGAGGTACTTGAATAACAGAACCAAGTAGGCTCTCAGTAGTAAGTTACATGAATTATTTTTTGCCACTCAGTTTGCTTCATTGCTACATCTCTAGGAAGGTCCAAAGCAATTAGATCTTTATCTATGTTGATGTTTCATCTGATTTTCACTCGAGAACTCATTTTTAATCTTATTCAGATGGATGAAGAATTCACCACTTCGTTAAAGGATTTCGTGAAGAATTTACGTGCAGCATTCAAAATCTTCATGTGAAATAGAGATCCTCAACGAGTTCAAACACAGAAGTGCCTTCCTTCTACCTAAACCTGCCATAAAAATTAAAGCCTATAATTATGAGAATAATCTTTGTTTTGCTGTTTTCCTGGCTATCAAATCCTGTAACTCCATTTTAAACCATTTTCCCTTTGATGTTTGCCATGAGGTTCATTTTGAAGGAGGTTTTTTTTCTATCATTTTTTTTCATGGTGGACTACTACTTGCCATGTTCTCATCCTCCTAGTGTAAAGAAATTGACCTCATAGCTTGTTTAGGCCTTTTTTGGGGGGTTGAAGAATTCAACCAAACCTAAGGAAAAGGGTTTTTCTTTTGGTGAATGGATGGGACAGGAATTTGTAGCAGAAGGGTTATCTGTTTACAGTTTTAGAGGCCTTATAAGAAAAATTTCTTAGGCTTCTTTTCTTTGTAATAATGTCATCTTGTCTGTAAGAACATTGTTGACAATAATAAATGCATTATGTTTACTATATTTATGGTGGTTGGATTTCTTGATCTGTTATTTAGAGTGTGCTAGACTTGTATCAAGATTAAAAAAAAAAAAAAAAAAAAAGAAAAAAGAAAAAAAAGGGACAAAGTTATAGTTGGTACAAATCTTCATTTGGTTTGAAAATCAAATGTTATTTTCTCAATTTCTTGTATTGCTTATTTCGAGTAAAATGTAGATTACAAGATGTGTACTGTGTTGATTTGTTATTAGCGGAAGTACTCTCTTTAATTTTCTTAGTAGTCTTCTTCTTTGAATGAGTTCAATTCTTCGCTTTCTTTATTGCCTACTCTAATGCAAAACAAGCACCCCACCGAAGGATGAGGACGAACAATTTCTACTCACCATTGAACTAGAAATGGAACTGGCTCTTTTCATTTGGAGTAATAGGTTGGTTATATGTCATGGTTGGTTAATCCTAAAAATAAGAAGGAAAAAAAAATCCACTTTTAAGTAACTTCTACTTAGGCTCAGCTAAACGCACTCTAAATTTCGATTTTTTTAATTTTTTAATTTTGGAATTAATTTGTCAATTCTAATAAGGCCTTTTTTCCCTCAACTCTCAACTACTTAAGTTGAACCAAACCAAATAATGTGGACTATTAGGAAATAATATTGGAGAGTACGCAGTTTGAGGGCAAATCTTACAGATTGTGCCACCTAATCAAAGATATACATGACTATCAATTCATATAATTTTTGTCCCTACCAAAGATTGTTATCTTCATATCATGTCTAGTTATAGGAGTCACTTTCTATAATTTAATGAATTTTTTATTGCTTGATTAACTTCAATAATGCACTATAAAAAACTAGTGACGTAGTTGAAAAGTATATTCCTTTGAACAACCAAAATATATAAGGTTTCTCTCATTAAACATGTATTTGTCGCTCTAAATTCTTGAGTTTCCTCTATGATTATCGAGTATTAAAATGTTCATTCTGTCGTGGACTAATTGAATATGTATAATAAAAATTGGATTTGTGATTAAAGATTAACATGTTCTCTTAAGTCAAGACCGGCACTTTTAGACCTCCGAAGGTTGGCATAAATTGGCACCCAAGGGACGAGGGTAATTGGCACTTTGAGGCCCCCCAAGATTGGCAGAAATTGGCATTTGGGTCTTGATTTTTATCGATATGAGAAATGATAGGTGATGAATGTGATAGAATGGTGACATGCGAAACTAAATTAAGCCCCCGTTTGATCTACATTATTATCTCATTAAAATGAAAAATATGACCATTATCCATCACATCAACAATTAAATTCAAATTTTCTATCTCTTGTGTGGGCGGTGGGCCGCAATAACAATTATATTTTTCATTCTCATTCTACAATAATTTGGCTCAAACAGGGCCTGAATTTTAATGGTCGTAGATGCAATTAACCCACTTGCAATATAACACTTCAACAATGAGTTACGACTTCTTTCATCTATTAGGAAATCTTTAGCCGACCACTAGGAGTACCAATATTCGACAATTAAGCTAGTATTTGCCCCCCATTTTGGAGAAATTATAAAATTTGGAATAATGATGATAAGAGAATGCGTGGTTGAAAAATAATGAAAAGTTTAAGATTTGTATATAATATTATTTTATTTGAAAATGTGTCACTAAAATTAAGAAAGAGAAAAATTCGAAAAAAGTTAATGGGGGCCAAGTACTAGTCGAGCATTTTTTTTTATGACGTAGGAACCCGCAACCGATATCCGCCAGCGGAGGCTCGACCACTGTGAGTGCGCACTGGATAAACATCGCTCCATGTGCAGTAGCCCGTAAACTATACAGGAGAGGTGAACCAAAGGGCTCAATCGAGGAAGTGTTGACAGTGAATTCGAACTCGTGACATTTCGTCTCCGCGTTCACTTGCTCCACCTACTCGGCCATCCCGAAAGGGGTCTAGCCGAGCATGTTTTGTTATACTTAAAAGGTTTATACTTCAGAAGGTTTTAAGTTAGTTATTTTGGTTTAAATGATTTCAAAAGAGTAATGCTATTTATCATTATCTAGTGAGCTTCTATACTTCTGGCTTGCACGGTGGGCCCCTTCTTTCCCTTCTCATTGTTTGACCAACATTGATCATATCCCCGACCTCATCATCACCCTCGTCTGGCAACAAACTTAAGCTTTAGTGCTTTGAACCTGACCTTTTGGAGATATCCTCGGCCCTAAAGAGGGAAGAAATGAAAACTGATTCCATCTCCACCATTGATCCTCGAGAAAAAGCCACTACCCTTCTCACACCTAAGAAGTTCACCAAATTGTGGCTTCTTGTGTCTGTTAATGGCTCGAATACTAACTTGCAAGGTTTTGAGACATTGTTCTCTTGCGTCTCGGTTCCAAAGCCAATAAGGGTGGTACTTTCAACCTGTTGATGGCAGATACATTGACTCAGACTTATAAAGATTGGAGTACGTAGATAAGTTAAAAGGAGAATGGGATTTGGAAGAGTTTGCCAGAGTGGAGAACAAGCCCCGAGACTAGGATGACTTATTTGTTGTAATTGTTCAAAATCATAAACGAAAGAATTGAACGAAAAAAGGATGGGACATCAAATTAAAATCAAACGCTGGAATTGGGGCTAGATATTAGCCCGTTGCTTCTGCAAAAGTAGATGCCAAAACGCGTGAACCTTGCGCAACCATGGTTTACTACCACGCGTGCGTGGCTAGTGAAACTAGCTGTGAGGCTGGTTTCTGATAAGTGCATTTTTACACATTTGTTGTAGACCACAAACATGGATAATTGTTAATAAATATGTGAAATATAGCTTAATTCGATATAATTTGCGTTTTACAACAATGATGAACGCGGTGAAAATTCGGAAAAACAAGCGAAAAACGACTAAAATAAAGCACAGTCAAAGTTTGAGAACCCAAGTGCAACTACGGAAAAGTTGTGTCAATCTCACGATAAAGATTTGAGAGTGTTGGGCATCAATTGGATGAGGAAAAAAGCCAAAGGGATGAAATATAATCGAAGTACTATCACAAATCAACCTCCAGCCGAAAAGGTTTTGCTTCGAATTTTCAATCTTAGTTTGAGACCCATTTTTGGAATAGAAGACATTCGAATTTGAAGATTTGTATTTCTGGAAGCTTTGTATCCCTTTGAGTAAGCTTTCCAATGCAATTTGAATCACCTCAATTGGATATCGGGAGAAAAAGATATGACCAAAATATCGAAAGCTCTAGTGGAAAAGAAGTGTAACAATGCGGTCGCATGGTAGACATGTCCATGCGGCCGCGAACAGCCAGACAGGGGAAAAACTCATATTATGAAATTGTAATGACAGTTTGGTTGGACGAGTCCGCATTCATTTTATTCTTTATATATTATCAGGCACGACACGAGAAAGAAAAACAGTTTCAACAGGTATATTTTCAGATAATTTTTCAGAACATTTATCAGAACATCAAAAATACTTCAGGACCGTAAAAGAAACTTAGTTACGCATCCTGCCTAAATTTTTTTATTTCCTGATAAATGAAATTCCCTTCTGAATGCTTTCTGCTAGCTCTTTCTTTGCTTTCTCCAGGCCCACCCTGTAGAAAATCATGGTTTACTAATTAAATTTCAGCTCTCTGCATGTAGTACAGTGTTTTCTCTTATACAGGTATTATACCTCTCATACTCATTCAAAGGTCCAAGTTGGTAGATCTCTTCCGCTCCTGCACGGCCAAGCCGTACCTTAGAGGCAAAGAAGGGGAGTTCCGTGACCTGCAAGCGATAAATCTCTAATAAATCAGAAAATATTGCAGAAAAATCAGAGAAAATATTGAGTAAAATAAAGGCCTCATAATGTACCTGAGAAGATACGAAAGCACATTCAACAATGCCAGCATCTCCTTTTAATCCGCGGAGGCACGCATCTGCAAATTTGACTGCTGCATATGCCTAAAACGGAAATTTAGTTTTATCATGTGCTAACATGCTATTATTAGAGGCTTAGATCTGTTCTACTAAATTTATGCAATCATAGAAATAACTTACCATTGATAGCGTTGCGGAACCAGCACCAGCTTTTGCCTGCGAAAACCATACATAGGTTACTATTCTCAGGTAGGAAACTAATGATAATTGTAGCAACTGTTATAGTATTTTGGCTTAAGATGCTTCAAGTGAACTGTTGATCTTGTCGGTATTTGAATTAAGAAATTTATGAAATGCAACACTGCATCTTTAGTAACATGTTTGGTTGTGCTTAAAAGTTATTTGTCTAGAAAGTAAGTTAAGACTTGCTTTCTGGAAAGCTAGTTTTGTTAGTAAAAAAAGGTGCTTTAAATATCATGTTTGGCAAAATAACATAAAGGTAAGTTGGAATGACTCTTTAAGCACATGACAAAGGACTATACCTGAACAACTTCAGTTCCACCATCTTGAATGCGCTTTGTCAGGTATTCAGTTTCCTCTGTTGTAAACGAACAAGGAGGTTTAACCTGCATAGCACCATTCTTTCTTTGATTTAAATCCATCGTAAGTAACATATGAACTGGAAAACCGTAGGGACGGTTATTGTAAAAGGTTCTCTTACCTGTGAGAGAAGAGGCAAAATTGTCACTCCTGCATGACCCCCAACAACAGGAACATCAACGTCTCTAGGATCAACTCCCAAAACTTCAGCCTTTAAAGATATCAATGCAAGAGAGAGACGATTAACCGATCAGTTCCAAAAACTACAGTCCAACGACTTGAATCTGAATTAAGATTTTATAAATGACACAGCATCTGGCAAATTTTAGCTTTTTTTCAACTGGAGTTTTATTCTGCTATTCGACAGCAAATAGTTGTAGGAACAAAGGTATGAATACTAAGTTCTTTTTTCCATTTAGGAAACGTTGTGGTTATAATATTACAGATGAAACTGAAATCTGATGCAGTTTATCTTAGAAAGTCACAAAGTTAAGTTTTACAGAAAATGGTATGGTCTGCTCTTTCATTTAACCCAAGGAACTTATCGGGATTTCTCTAAATAGCATGACATGTTTGGTATATGAACATGAGGACACAGTACAAGTGTACAACAAACAAGACATTAAACTTTTTTTCTTTACTATGTTCAGTACAGTCTAGTCCATTATATATACCTGATATGACATAACTTATTAAGTCCAACAATTACTTACCACAAAAGTGTTGGCTCTCACAACATCAAGCATGGTAACTCCCAAGAGCTTCTTTGGATCATAAGTGCCCGCTTTCTTGAAAACTTCTGCTGCAATTGGAACTGTTGAGTTCACCGGATTACTGATCAAGTTGACAATTGCATTAGGACAACACTTTGCAATTCCTTCACAAAGGGTCTTCACAATTCCAGCATTAATTTTGAAAAGGTCATCTCTGGTCATTCCTGGCTTCCTTGGAACACCCGCAGGTATAATGATAAGGTCCATCCCTGTAAGAGCATTCTCCAGTTGCTGTTGCCCAAGAAAACCTTTCACCTATAAGTCAAAACAAAATTCTGTTTACCCTTCTGAACTGGGGAAATGTAAAGCCCTAATCCTACTATTCACAAAAGCAATAAAAAATAAATAAATTGAAAACAAGTGAAGTCAATGCATAAATTTTTAGCCGTTTATCACAATATGAAGAGTTACGCAAGTCAATTTGCTTCTGCAGTTTTCTCACTCTCCCAGACAGAGAAAAGGCACCTCGAAAAATTATATATATACTTTGAATATGAGTTCTGGTTGCCGTCGAGATGGCAAGTGTACACGATGATTAGACTCCACATAGTCCAACACAGGATTGAAATACACATACTTACCACAGCACCAGTATCCATATGGCTGATATCAGCAGTGACTCCTGGGGTGTTAACGACATCATAAAGATGAAGAACAGAGACTAGTGGATTTATTTTCATCAACAAGGAGAGGGGTTGGCCAATTCCTCCAGCAGCACCCAATATGGCTACTTTGAATCCAGGTGCGCCGCCTTTCGCTCTGCATTCTGCTCGCTTCAAAATGGAGCTCTCCTCCATCTTTTGGTACATTGAAAATTCAAAGTAAAGCATCAAAAATATGCAGATCGATAAACGCTAATGCAATAACACTTGACTGGTAGAAAAACATGAACTTATCAGTAGTAGCAAGAACTGATGTAGTTAGTTGCCATTCGATAGCAGTGAACAGTGTTAATGACGAATAATCAGACTGATAACACTGAACCAATATGCAGTATCAAGAACAGAGGAGAGAATCAAAAAACTTCATGCAGTTGACTCTATATTTATTACTTACTAGAAACAAGACTTGGGTTCAAAACTCATATATATGAATTAACAATCCTTCTTGAGTAGGGTGGACTAGATTGCACTCGATAGTTTAAAACACAAAAATATCCTAAATTTTTGTTCATTCTACTGCTCAAACCTGGTGATTTGAAGGATGAATATGAGCTGAAATTCTTGCAATGCGTTGATTAGCTTCTCCACTCTGCATGACTGTTTTAGAATGCCTTCCTAACTGCTAGGAAGTGTGGGAGTTTGTGTTTAAAACTATAGGGATATACTATAAATTATTCAATTTAAAGCACAAGAAAATAGTTTATGGATAAAGTGGTGAACTATAATAAAGTAATTGGAAAATGAAATTCTAAATATTTAATTTCTGTTGAAATGGAATTTTCTGAAACTTTATCTTTGTATCTTATTTCTGTGGCTCTTACATAACTGCATTTGGTTGGCTATTTTTCTCCCATCTGGTTGATTTGGAATTTATCCTTGATGAATGACCTGATTCTGATTTTGGATTATTTATTTATTTTTCTGTTCAATGGAGAAGAGAATTTATTAATTAGGAAAAAATTATATCCGGTGCCACCATGGTAGAAGAATATAATTCACATCTATGTGGTTATGATCGAGTTGTTTTATTCAATATATCTTCGACACGACTTTTAATGACTAAGTTGAGTTGCTTTATTTAATATATTTTGTTTGTTTCTGTTTGCTAATTCTTCGGCGATTAATTTATTTTGACAGAAGCGAGGTAGAATCAAATTAGATCATAAATTACACGTTTCCGAAAATGAGATTGGTATTTACACACCAATTAACATCGACTGATTTGTTATTTTTGTTATTTTTGGAGGAGAAGAGGGAGGGTGTGTTTTTGTTATTCTTTATTTTTCTTATTTATATAGGAGGGTATAATGGTCATTTTATGTTAAAAATTGGTGAAAATGACGTTTTGCGCAATAAAATGCAAAGGTAGGGACGTTCTGCATAAAAAAAAATCAAACATAATGACGTTTTTCACAAAACTCGTCGTAGGTAGGGACATTTTTCACCAATTACCCATTTTCTTATCTATAGGTACAAAATAGCAAGATAAGTAAGGGTTCGTTTGATTCAAAGATGAAATTTGGGTGGAAATAAAATAAATTGTAAGGAATTGAATTGTCTAGAACTTGTTTTATTGGAAATTGTCAATAGATTTTGTTTGATTGATATAATTTTCTACTTTGAAAATGTTGAAATTTTCTATCTTTTGGTGTTCGTTTGACTTTGTTTTTCATAAAAATTATCAATTAAAGAGATAAAATTTCTTACAATTGGAGATATAATTTGTTTGGATTGCCAAAAAAAGGAAAATTTTTAGTATTCGTTTGACTTTGTTTTTCATGAAAATTATCAATTAAAGGGATAAAATTTCTTACAAATGGGGATATAATTTGTTTGGATTGCAAAAAAAAAAAAAAAAAAGGAAAATTTTTGGTGTTCGTTTGACTTTATTTTATATGAAATTGTCAATTTAAAGGATAATTTTTTTTTTTTCTTTTTACAATTGAGCATATATTTTGTTTCTATTTCAAAAAGTTAAAGAACATATTAATAATTCCCACCTTTTAGGTGTGAATTTCAATTCAACTAAAACCAAGAAAATCAGTAAAGATAAAAAACCAATTCCATGGGGGAAAAAAAAGTGCCATTAAACACGACAAAAGCGGGAAATGAAATTTCAATTTCATTTTCCATGAAAAATAATGATCTATCAAACAAGCCCTGATAAAATCAGTTTGCTGGAGACTTGAAGTAGTAAGGTCGTTGTATAGTGTGAAGGGAAGAAGTATTGAGTTGGTTAGAAGTAGAAATATTAGCATGAATTCTAATTAATCAACCTCCATGAGCAAAACTTATTTAAATAGTTGACCTAAATTCGAATCTCGGGTCCAATGTGCTACTCGAATTTCAAATTTAAAAAAGAAAAAAATTGTCACCAACATTTTTGAAATGAAAATTAAATAACTACTAATTGTTGCATTTGGTTATAGGGAATGTGACAAGGGGATTGGAATTTGATAACGTACCCACCAAACTACTCCTTTTGGAATTTTGGGACACCTCCAGATCAAACTTTTATGCTCTTGGTAAAACGAAAAAGAAAAAAAAAAATAAAAATCAAATTAAAAATAATCGCTTAAAAGTTATTCCATTCGAATTATTTCTATAAAATCGAATAATATTCTCAAATTTTTTACGATAAGATGTATTATTATTGAAGAGAACTTTAATTATGAACACTGAACATGATTGGACTTTCAGTCTATATTAGGGCAAGTTTGATAGGATTTTATCATCTGAGAAGGAAAAAAAAAATTGATTACCAAGCGCAGGAGTATTAACAAAAACAAACTTTAGAAAGGTTATGCAATCAAATCAAGTAAATTTCACCAATCAAAACTGAAGTTTGTGCATAATTTCATTTTGAACATCAAATATTTTTTTAATCCATCTAGTCAAAAGTTTATAATGGTTTCGATATTAGTCACCCGATTATTCAAAGTGTTTACCTTCAAATCCACGAGATTCAGTGTCAGCAAACTTTATTTTTTCTCTCGTTCACATGTATCTTACATGCACGCTTGGACATTCGTGTTAAAGTACACAGAATGTTGCTCCAGGGGTGCAATAGTTGTCAACACTTCAACGTGCTCAAGTAATATGATGAAGATATATTGAGCGTGGAAGAGGCGCAACGAACGAGAATATGGATATCGAGTTCTACACTTACACAATGTGTATTCCTTTAATGTTACTAGGTGTGAGCATTTATAGCCAAGAAGAACGAGTTGAGACTCATGGATGCTGACATGTGGCTTCACTATTCAAATTCAATTGTTTCAATGAAAGCGAAGCCATCACACGCTTGTGGTCTCCATGGATCTAAAATCATGATTTGATTAGGCATGCACGCTGTCACATCAATTAATCATGTATTATGTACGATTTGATCGAGATTAGGCTTGTATTAGATATTCATCGACTCAAACATTTATTATAGTGGAGAAGTGACACATCATCTTGGATATCAAAAATATAAGAGCTTTGCTTGGGTGCCAGAGGTGGTGACCGAGTTTGGTGACAGGTCGCTACGTGTCACCCCCTATTGGAGGGGCGCCAGGGTTGGTGACTGAGTTTGATGACAGAGCACCCCTCCAATAGGGGGCAACACGTGGCGATATGTCATCAAACCCGGTCACCAACCCTGACCATTTATCATTTTCCAAAATATAATGAGCAAGACATCTACGAGCTTGGCCTGATAGCCTTGAAAAAAAGCACGTGGACAAGATGCTTTGCGTGACCTTTTGCTTTGTGTGGCCTTTTGTTTAGTCAACTGTCACATGAACTGAGCACTTGGACAAATGCATAACAAAAAATAATTTATATTCTGATTTCACATTCGTTAAATGTATTAATTTACTAATCGGAAGACCAATAGTGAAATGTTTATAAATTTTAGTGACTGAACAAGTCAATAAAAATCTTTAATAACCAACTTGAAACTTCGCACAAACTTTACGGCCATTGGTGAAATTAACTCAATCAAATTAGAATAAATATTTATACACAAATCAAATCAAAGATACAATTTTTATTTGTTACACTACATTTTAATTATAGTAAATTTCATCAATCTTTATTCATTGTAGCAATTATTTTCTTAATTTTTTTTTCATAGAATTCTTATTTTCAAATTTCCATTAATTAGTATTCTTATCTTTGATCATAATTTATATCAAAATATTTTGTTTTCATATTTTGAAATTAGAGATTTTTTTTTTGCAGTTTTAATTTATTTATATTTAAAAATTATGATAGAAAAATAAATTATTTTACACCATTTCAAATGACTTTTTGACATAAAAATATTATTAAACACCAAACATAAGTGATATAATAAGTAAAAATTAAGAATTTTAAATACAATTAATTTGTGGTGCAAAAAATAAAATTTATGTTGTGTATACGATTATCCTCAAATCAAATCAGCAACTGCAGTTAGAGGTGTTAAGACGGACGAGCCGACCAGACCCGTGAAAATCGGCCCGGATTAACCCGGGACCATGGGCCGACCCGTGACCCGAGCGGGCGGTTCACGGGTCAAGGAGGTGTGACCCGCAGGCTTCATGGATTGCACTTTCACGGGCCGCGGTTAACCGTGACCAGTGAAAAAAAATAAAATAAAAATTAAATATTATAGTTAAGTAGGTGTCAACCTAATTGAGATATACTTAAACTATAAATTATAGTAAAAGTAGGTACCAACCTAGTTGTGTACTTATACTATAAATATTTGATAATAGTAATTAGAAATGCATTTAGTTGTTATTTGTTTAAGTTAAATTTAACTTTTCAAAGTTATAAATAATTTATGTAACATTAAATTTGAATTCTATGTAAACATTTCTTGGTATAAATATAAATTTATCATTTTGTTCAATTCTTAATTTATATTTTTTTTAAAAAAAATTTGTTTTACTATAAATATGAAAAATTCTATATTTTTATAGTTTTATTTATACAATTATACGGACCAAACCGGAACAAATAGTGACCCTTGACCCGCATGGGCTCGACTCGGATGGGTCAACGGGCGAGCCTGGGTTGTAGTCCAAAATTGGCGGGCGGGCTTTTTTTCACGCGGGCAGTTACCGGACTCGTATGTTGGCGGGCAGACCCAGTGTCACGGACCGCAGCTTTACTTAAGCCCCGTGATGCTATCATTGTAAATATTTTAATTCATTTTGTAAAATAGATGGAAAATAGGAAAATTTTAGTATGATTCTAGAGCCAAAAGACGTCTACTCCCGTCATTTGGATTTTTGTTCCGAAGTCTATTATAGGGGGTATTAGTCTTTCAAACATTTTCAAGCTTTCTAGTGTTCGCCCCCTGCACTAGCCAATTGTAATCTCTTGCTTTCAATCTATTGTAATTTCTAGCTTTCAAGCAATCAATGATCAAGTTGTGTTCAATGTATTTCAATTTCGTGTTGCAAGCTTTCTTTAAATTGTAATCAAATTGTCTTTCGTCCCGAAACGACCGAGAAGGCGAAAGGTAGTCTTGCGGAGCAGACTACTGCCGCACGGTGTCCCTTTCTGTGTCAAGAAGAAAGGTAACCCGTGAAAGTTGGTATCAGAGCTGCGGCTCAAGATCTCGATAAGAAAGCTATGGAAACTGACCCAATTTCCTCGAACACCACAGAGGTGGTAAATGTTCAAAAGATGAACACAAAACAGCGCTTGGATGTGCTTGAGGTGACAAACACTAGATTGTGTTTTGCCATGGAGGGCCTCGGAGAAAAGGTCGAAGTGGCCGAGACAGAAATTCGGGAACTACGCATCCGACTGGATGAAAGCCAAGAGGCTTGTGCAGCGATGTCTGACGCTGTTGCTACCATACCTGATCTGCAGGATGAGATGGAAGCGTTGAGAGCTCAATTACTAGTGCTTCAACGCGCGGTTGGCAATGGGCAAGCCACCGCACAAGAGCCTGTGCATAGGCTCTGAATTCCAGAACCGTGTGCCTACGGAGGAGCACGCGATGCTAAAGAAGTTGAGAACTTCTTGTTCGATATGGAACAACACTTTCTTGCGGCTTCGATCAATGACGAAGCGAGAAAGGTGACAACAGCTACCATGTATCTTGATGGGGATGCAAAACTGTGGTGGCGAACTAAATATGCTGATATTCAGGCCAACAGAGTCCGAATAGATTCTTGGGATCTCCTCAAGGAAGCAATCAGAACTCAGTTCTTCCCAGAGAATGTGGAATATGAGGCACGTCGGGCCCTACGGGAACTGAAACATACAAGCTCCATTCGGGAGTATGTGAAAGCCTTTTCCGGGCATATGCTGAACATTCGAGATATGTCGGAAAAGGATAAGCTATTTACCTTCATGGAAGGGTTGAAACCGTGGACACGCACGGAGCTTCAAAGACAAAAGGTTGCCGATTTGAGCACGGCCATGGGAGCCGCCGAATGTGTGAATGACTATCAGTCGGAATCTAGAAAAGATCGGCCTTCTGGGAATAGTCAATCAGTTGGAGGTGGAAATAGACCTCATAGAACTAGCTCAAACCCAAATGGGGGAGAGCGTTACCATCAGAACCGGGGAGGAACCTATCAAAACAGTCGTCAAATGAACTTTCATGGCAGCACCAGTAATAACTGGAACAAAGGAAAAGCAACGGGGGGCAGATCTGATGTCACTCCTAAATTGATGTGCTTCTTATGTGAAGGACCCCATAAGGTGTCGGAATGTCCTCAGAAACGGATGGTGAACGCATATTGTCAACTAGCAGTTGGGGGATCAAGTTCAAAGCAAGATGCCCCACAAGCTAGCGTTCATGGCGAGACTGATTCCGAAGAGGACGAGGATGTAGTGGGTACGTTCTCTCATCGGTGTAATGCAATATCACACATAGCTACAAAAATGGACGATGTTCCCTCGAAAGAGCCGAAGATTGAGGAATCGAAGGCTCGCATTTACAGGGCAAAAGGCCTAATGTACATTGATGTGAAGATCAATGGAAAGCCACTAAGGGCTATGGTGGATACGGGTGCTACCCACAACTACCTCGCAAGTACCGAAGTAGAACGACTCGGACTTGTTCTGGAGAAAGGTAGCGGAAAAGTTAAGGCAATCAACTCTGTGGCCCAACCAATAGCTGGAATAGCAAAATCTGTGGCAATCAAAGCAGGTCCTTTTGAAGGAAGGACAAATCTATCGGTCGTTCAAATGGATGATTTCAAGCTCATTCTGGGATTAGAATTTCTGCGAGATACTAAGACGGATGTGTTGCCGTATGCTGATTCATTGATGATGATGGGGAGTAAACCATGTGTCATCACAACTTAGGGTGGAAAGATAGGCGAGAAGAGTATCTCGGCCATGCAGTTCAACAAGGGTTTCAAGATGAATGAGCCCTCATTTTTGTGCACTCTTCGACTAGAGGAGATCGAAGAGGCAACTGGTCCTATTCCAAAACCTGTCAAAAGGCTTGTTAAGGAATTTGAGGACATCATGCCGGAGGAGTTACCAAAGAAATTGCCACCAAGAAGGGCAATCGATCATAAGATCGAACTTATTCCAGGTGCTAAACCTCCCGCCAGAGCACCGTACCGTATGTCTCAACCGGAGCTTGAAGAGCTTCGGAAACAATTGGGAGAAATGCTGGAAAGTAGGATTATCGTACCCGCAAAATCACCATATGGAGCTCCCGTGTTGTTTCAGAAAAAGGCCAATGGTTCTCTTAGAATGTGCTGCGACTATCGAGCCTTGAACAAGATCACTGTAAAGAATAGCTATCCTATTCCGCTAGTCGCCGATTGCTTCGATCGATTAAGCCGGGCTAGGTACTATACCAAGATTGATCTTAGATTCGGATACTGGCAAGTTCGGATTAAGGAGGGAGATGAAGCTAAGACTACGGTAGTAACCAGATATGGAGCCTTTGAATTTAAAGTCATGCCTTTTGGCTTGACAAACGCTCCAGCAACATTTTGTACGCTGATGAATCAGGTACTTCACGGGTTTTTGGATGACTTTGTATTGGTGTACCTGGATGACATAGTCATCTATAGCGAAATATTGGAGGAACATGTGCAACATGTGAGAAAGGTTTTTAATCGGCTACGAGAGAATGAACTCTATGCCAAACCGTCCAAATGCTCATTCGCTCAGACGTCAATCAGTTTTTTGGGTCACATCATCGAGCAAGGCAGAATACGCATGGAGGCGAAGAAGGTTACAGCCATCAAGGATTGGCAACCACCAAAGAACGTACATGATGTGCGTTCGTTTCTCGGGCTATGCAATTATTATCTCCGATTTGTAAAGGGATACTCAGAAATTGCATTGCCTCTTACAGAACTGACAAAGAAGGATAAGGATTGGGATTGGTTATCCCAATGCCAAACTGCTTTCGAAAGGTTGAAGAAATCGATGTGGACGAACCCGGTGCTAGCTTTACCGGATATGACAAAACCTTTCGAAGTGCACACTGATGCCTCAGACTTTGCACTTGGTGGAGTCCTCATGCAAGAAGGACATCCGTAGCGTACGAGAGCCGAAAGCTGAATCCGGCAGAACGTCGTTATTCAGCTCACGAAAAGGAGTTGTTTGCGGTAGTTCATTGCCTCCGGGGATGGCGTCACTATCTACTTGGGTCTCCATTTATTGTGAAGACAGATAATACTGCAGTGAGCCACTTCATGTCCCAACCGAAACTATCGAGCAAACAGGCTCGTTGGCAGGAGCTTCTGTCAGAATTCAATTTTATGCTAGAGTATCGTCCTGGATCTAGCAATCATGTTGCTGATGCTCTTAGTCGCCGCACCGACCTAGCCACCATTTGCTATATGGCTGCTCTTTCAGGGAGCGTAGTGACTACAAATACAAGGGACCAAATTTGGGCACTTTTGGATAAGGACCCGGCTACTCAGTATTTGGTTGACCTCATCAAGCAAGGCAAAACTCGTCAGTTCTGGCTCGATGAGGGTCTAGTAAAGACTAAAGGAGACCGCCTTTATGTTCCTAAAGGCAGAGATTTGAGGAAATCATTAATCACGGAGTGCCACGACACGATTTGGGCAGGGCATCCTGGAGAGGAACGCACTTTGGCATTATTGCAACGTGCATACTACTGGCCTCAAATGAGGGACAATATAGCAACTTATGTGAAAACTTGTCTTGTATGTCAACAAGATAAGTCAGATCATCAGAAAAAGGCTGGCTTACTGCAGTCCCTTTCCGTCCCAACTAGACCATTCGAGAGTGTATCAATGGACTACATCACCAGTTTGCCAAAGGTTGGAGATTTTAGCACAATCATCGTCGTGGTAGACCGTCTATCCAAATATGCAACTTTCATCGCAGCGCCCAAGTATGTATCAGCCGAAGAGACAGCTCAGCTCTTCTTCAAACATATTGTCAAATACTGGGGACTGCCTAAGGATATCGTTAGTGATCGGGATCCTCGATTCACTGGCATATTTTGGATCGAGTTATTCAAACTTCTTGGTTCAACTTTGAGCATGAGCTCTAGCTTTCACCCCCAATCTGACGGACAGACCGAACGCTTCAATTGGATGCTGGAAGAATATCTTCGGCACTTTATCTCTACTTCGCAGAAAAATTGGGTGAAGCTATTGGATGTGGCACAGATGTGTTTCAATGCCCAAAAGAGTTCTTCCACCAATAAGAGTCCTTTTGAGATTGCTACTGGCCAGCAACTGTTACTCCCTCACACTGTAGACATTGATCAAAGAACCAAGTCCCCTCAAGCAAAAAGCTTCTCTCAAGAGTGGAAACGAAATATTGACATTGCTCGGAGTTATCTTGAGAAAGCCCAGAAACGGTACAAGAAGGCTGCAGATCTAAAGCGCCGTTTTGTGGAATTTAATGTTGGAGATCTGGTAATGGTGAAGCTCCCTGACAGAAACTGTTATAAACTGACGAGAGGGAAAGATTCAAGACTGGTGCCAAAGTATATTGGACCATTACCCATTGTGAAGAGGGTTGGCAAAGTCGCATACAGAGTTGCACTCCCTTCATGGTGCAAAATCCACAAGGTCCTTCATGTTGGCGTACTCAAGCCATACTTTGCTGACAAGGAGGATGCATCCAGAAATGAACTAAAGCGACTGGTGTTTGAACTGAAAAGAGCTGAAAAGAGGGTTGCTGAAAAGATTCTTGACCATCGAACTACTCGAGCTTCTAGAAAACATCATCGAGAGTACTTGGTCAAATGGAGTGGATGCAACAGCGAGGAGAATACTTGGGAAAGTGAAAAAGACCTTGAAGCCTTCAAATCATTAATTGAAGCATATCATCCATTGATGGCTACGAGGACGTCGCCAAAACAAGTGGGGGAGAATGTCACGGACCACAGCTTTACTTAAGCCCCTTGACACTATCATTGTAAATATTTTAATTCATTTTGTAAAATAGATGGAAAATAGGAAAATTTTAGTATGATTCTAGAGCCAAAAGACGTCTACTCCCGTCATTTGGATTTTTGTTCCGAAGTCTATTATAGGGGGTATTAGTCTTTCAAACATTTTCAAGCTTTCTAGTGTTCGCCCCCTGCACTAGCCAATTGTAATCTCTTGCTTTCAATCTATTGTAATTTCTAGCTTTCAAGCAATCAATGATCAAGTTGTATTCAATGTATTTCAATTTCATGTTGCAAGCTTTCTTTAAATTGTAATCAAATTGTCTTTCGTCCCGAAACGACCGAGAAGGCGGAAGGTAGTCTTGCGGAGCAGACTACTGCCGCACGGTGTCCCTTTCTGTGTCAAGAAGAAAGGTAACCCGTGAAACCCGGCCTGGACCACCCGGATTGACACCTCTAACTGCAGTTATACCCTCAAACGCTCTATTTATTTCTTCTCCTCTCGTTCCCTTAAAACCTCTGCTTTTCCCTTCTACTATTTTCTCCTCTTCAAACGAGAATCTCAGAAGCGCAGGTCTCTTTCCTTTTCCCTATTATATAAACTTTTTCTTCTTTCATTCAAATGTACAAGCCAATGATTCGTGATTTTATTTTATTTTATTTTATTTTCGTAAACTCTTTAATTGATCTCAATTTTCACTCTGAAAGGGGAAAAAAGATATGATAAAAGAAACAATGATCTATTTTGTTAACCCCCCAAAAACGTAAAGCAAACGTGGACAAAAAATAACGGACCCACTCACGCTTATTCAAGTAAATTTTGGCACGCTTTGACCGGAGGACCGGTGAGAAAGGGAGAATATGTGAATGTGGGAGATGCTTTATGGCATGAGACTGAAATGTTCGGGTACCGAAGGTAGAGATTAAAATGATTGCACTAATAAACAATCACCAATAAAACATAAATAACTAAGGATTTTGCTAACAAATATGGAATAAACAAGAACTTAGAGTATTTTTCTTGAATATATTTTTATATATCAGTATTCAAAATGATTATTCCAGATCCAAAAAAAGTCATTTTCCCTTTACAAAGACCACCTATTTATAGTGTTCTAACCAATGTGGCGTCCGTTGGATCAGAACCATGTGACCTCATCCACTAAACTAAAGTTTCACATCACTAAGTTTGTCATACAATAAATACAGTGACAATGGGTCAGTCATCCAATACATTAGGCGACACGCCTAACACTATTATAAACGTTACATCAACCATTCCTAAAGATTTTCTACATATCTTATAAGACAACTTTAGCTTCAGAATTGAGGGAGAACTGAGGGCTTCTGTCGGAGAGAGCTTCGTATTGGTGGTTCCCAATATGAAGAGCTTCAGCTTCTTCATTGATTTCTTGTAGCGCTTTGGCCATCAGGTAGTGTTTAGGCACATGGGCTTCAGCTTTGTTTGACCTCTTTGCTATTTACCACTTAGGTCTTTGTTGATTTTCTTTTTCTCGTCTCGTGGACTGCGACGCGACACTTTAATTGTAGCTTCGGTGGCAAGGGACATAACGTATTTTGTCTATGATGCTTAAAGCAAGGCAATATATATAAAAAGAGCTCAATTGATACTGTAACGCTCTCACTTTTTCATACATAAATAAAAATATCTGTCGTTAAGCATCAATTTTCATTTTCTGGTTCAAAGATCTTCAAAAGAAACCAATATTTTTAAACTCGCGAATGGAAAATAAAGTAAACACAAAATTTTGTTTATCTTAAATCTTATACAAAAATACTGAAAAAAACAACTGATCCAATATTATGTTTCTCACTTCTTTACCTATATGCATTAGGATATTTGGCAAGAACTATTTCTCTTTTGATTCTGGCAGTTTGTTGTGCAAATGAGTTGATTGAATTTGTAAAAACTTGTTTTGCAGGAAGAAAGTTGTTTACCTTTGCACTATCAAAACCAAGGAGTGAGCGTAGAATCTTTGGATTTGAAGGTTCATTATCCAGAAATGAGTAAAAGTCTTTACACGGATATAGAGCCATACAATACTGGATACTTGAAGGTTTCAGATATCCACGCCCTTTATTATGATCAGTCGGGAAATCCAAGTGGATATGTGAGTTATCCTTTTCTGTTTAAGGGCATTTAAGCTCTATAGTTACCTATTATTATAAGCTCATACATTAGTGTATTTACATTAGTTGGTCAAATTGCAGCTTGTCTCAAATTTGTCTGATGAGATTTGTAGCTTTGCTATGTAACAATGGAAGTTTGTCCTTGCTTAGCCAATTTGTAACAGGGTATTGATTTGCGAAATGATATTACAATATCCAACCTTAAACTATGTGAAATGACTTAGTCCTTAGTTAACGTCCTATGCAGTTTATCGCTGCCTTTTGAATATATTTTAAATGATGCAGCCAGTAGTTTTATCCATGGAGGCCCAAGAGGTGGGAACTTCACCTAGCAACCGAAAAAATTTTGATCCCGAGTTTTGCAAAATCATTCTATTTGATCAGGTTAACTATCTGAACTTATTTTCCTATGATGAAGCTTTGTACTAATGCATGTAACATTTTTCACAAAAAATAAATAAATAAAATTGTTTCTTTCCAGTGAGGTGCAGGTAAAAGTACACCTCTTGCATGCTTGGTGGAGAACACGACATGGAACCTTATTGAGGACATTGAAAAGCTGAGGGAAAATTCCAGAATGGCAGGTTGACACAAAAGTGAGAGGGGATGTTTCGTTAAAGCCTATCACAAGAGGTTAAAATCAGATGATAAGGAAATACAAGTAATGTTTTTACATTGATTCATTCTTTTTATTCACGTCCTTTTCTGATAAACTCACTCATTTCTAATCTTGCATTGGACACGCCCCAGGAAAAACAAACAAAAACGGACCAAAAGGAAAAAAAAAAAAAAGGAATTACTATACAATAACGAAAAAGGAGATTTTTTTACTACTACTACAGAGTTGTATATGGATATCTTGACATCATGAAATTTTTTACCTTTTCATTTAGAGACTTGTAACCATATTGAGGATTGCTTATTATAGAAGTTTTGGCCTCTTTAGCGGTCAAGAAAACTTGCATTCATATCCTTTCATTTTTCATCATCCCGTGAACAAGTATGCGGAAATCTCCTCGGTGCTTATTCATTCAGGAATATGTCATGTTATTCAGTCATTGAGTGCATATAATTTTCAATCAGGAAAAAATAAAATGCCCATCTTATTCCAAATGAAGTTACCTTAAAGAAATGGGATGACGATGAATTTTGCTGGTAAGTACAGTAACTAGGAGTGGCTTTTTCATAAATTGGAGAACTGAGAAATTTCAGTCTTACTCCTGTAAATTATTTGGTTAGGATGCCTACTTTGATGTCACTGTATCTGAATTCAACTTGTTTCACAGTTTGCTTGTGCGTGACCACCTTTATGGCCTTGATGTTTTGATTCAGTATGAAGGAAAATTAGTACTTTGCCAACTTCTAATTTGTCCCAATGTTTCGGGTTGTTCCAGATGCTGGACATTCTGCTAACGAGTCAGGGATATCAGAAAAACTGGTTGCTGCAACCAATAAATTGAAAGACATCATCAAGGAAAAGTAAAGCTAAAATTTCCAGTCTTTATTTTTTTTTTATCTTACATCCAATATTGTGAACCTACTATAGTCTATTTCCCATTTATTGAGTTTGTAATCCATGGCAAGATGTCGACGACTTATTAGGGGGGCATCCTCTCAATTCTGTTTGTAAACGTGTTGAGGTTAAATGTTTGAGTACTTGAACTTGGTGTTCTTTTACAGTTAAAGTACTCTTTTTTCTGTATATTCACTAATAGGCTTGCAACAGGTTAGAGATGTAAAGCTTGTGCACAGGGCAGGCCACAGGCCTTTGCTACTCGGGCGCAAAAGCAGCCGGCTCACAGCACGAATCGTGCAGAAACCTTGACTCGTTCGAAATGAAGAAAAACGTTGATACATTTTACAATACATGAACAACACTTTGATACAACTTGTTACACGTTTCAACAGAAATTTCTGAAGAAACTGAACCATGAAAATGTGGAGGACAAACATACAACGGAACAAGAAGAAAAAACTTAATTAATACATAATTGAACAAGAAGATTGTAGACCTCTTTGATCTTATGATGGCAATCTCGTAAGTATCCTACCACAATTTCTTTGCACTTGAGGCCTATTGATGTTTGGCGCCTTTGCAATATTCACAGGTTTTCTTCCCCGTGACGATGACCGGGAAGCACCAGAAGCTGTATCGGTGGTACTAACACCATTAGCAGTCAGGTTTCTTCCTTTTTTGGGTTCCGAAGTTTCATATATCACCTCAAGTGGTCGACTAGTTGTCGAATATGAAATCATCTTCCTCATTTTAGTAAGGCTGTAAAAATTGAGATTCCTCGTGTTATTCTAAAAATATAATTTCTTCAAGTCAAAGACACAGAATTCTCACTCACCCTTGATGCTGAACCTGCTGTTTCTGTAGAGAAGATTTAATTTTCTTCTCTAAGCTTTGAATTGTCTTGCCTTCAAGTGGGGAAGTCCTAGGTTTTGGCTCTTGATGCTTTGAAAGGTTAAGTCTTTGTGGTGCTATAATTACTGCTGTTTTGAATCTCACTTTCTGTATAACATATAATAGAATGAATGTCTGAATTAGTTTGCATATTTGAATTTGGAACGGAAGAAGAAAACCACTGAAAATAAACGTACTTTTGAATCATTTTGTCGAATTTTCTCTGCTTCTTTTTCTCTTCCTTTATGCATATCATCATTGCATTTGTTATGTTGTTCAGGATGGTTTTCATTTCTCTGACATGGTTACACAAGATGACTGGTGAATTAACAGACAAAAACATCCCAGTTCGAGAACCAAAAAAAGAAGAAGAAGAATACTCACTTGATCATTCCCTTGCTTTCTGTGCAAACTTGTACCCAGTGTTGTAGAAACTGCACTTTCATTCTGAGGAGCTAGTATATTATTTTTTCTCTCCAAATTGGCTTCTTTGAGAATCCCTCTTTCCTGAAATTGAATATTTGTTAGATTTATCAATAATAATACCTTTTTTTTCTTCACAAAATTAAGTGCTCAGAGAGTTATTTACATCAGTTCTTAGTCGAAAAGGTTTTGGGGTTGTAGGCTTCGGTTTCTTGAACTTCGTCACTGGAGAAACAGTTCCAGAAGACTTGTTCTTCGCCTGAGAAATCTATGTCGTCAATATACAGCCATCAGAAACTGGAATGGAATATGGAAAAACTTGGGACGTTCAAAATGGACTATGAAAAAAGAAAACTGAAACCTTGTGAACTTTTCCACTAGTGTCCTGAAAGCCAAGAATTTTTCCCTTCAGCTTCTGATTATGATTATGATCATGAGCTCTGTAAACAATGAAAAACTAATCAATACCACACTAGAGACAAATCAGTAAGTAGATAAGCTAAATACACAGGTGAAAATACACGCAGCCCTCAAACCTGTTCTGATCAGAAGCTGCAGCATTTTCTTTATCATCATTTTCAGTCAGTTCGGTCCCTGTTGTTATGAACTGTTCGTGTCTATTGTTGCTGTTCTCCTCTCCGTTTGGATCTTGAAGGTTCGGATTATTCTCTTCAGCAATCAGCAGTATGTTGTTCGCTTCACCTCCTGAATCATCTGATAACGCTGAATCTGAAATGTTCGTTAATGGTGCTGCTGCTGAAGACAGACAGGTATCAATTGTAGATTTTTGTTGTTCAAACAGTGCAGATACTGCTGAATCCATCGTATGCTGTTTGTCATTGTTAATATTCTGGATCCTCGAAATATCCGAGGTAGTACAACAGCTTCTTGATTTCGCATTGATATTCAAATTACTGCAACCATTTCCCTCCGATTCCTTGGAGGTTGATGGTTTTGATAACTGCACTTTGCCCTTACTCTTAATAGATCTGACAGATTTAGCTTCTTGGTTTTGAGACTTAATTGACGATTTACTAGAATAAACCAAGAACTGCTTCCTTTCACTAGTGATCTCGACCCTTTTCGTTCTTTCGCGTAATTTTGTCAAGGGTGTACGCAGTTCAACACTAGTCTTTACCTTAATGAATTTCTTGGGAGAGTGAAAGACGAGAGCCTTCGCTACCATTCGATTTTTTGGGACTTCAATGGCTGTTGTTTTCGGGTTTCGAACACTCCTAAAGGAGTTCTGTTTTGGGGGGCCATTTTTGTTCCTTGGAGTTGTTAGATACTTGGCAGCTACTGGCTTTGCCTTGGTGGTGGTTGGTGTAGGCACAGGCTTCAGAAGGGGCCTAACAACCTTTTTCTTATTCTCTATGATCTTCTGAGAAATTGAGGAAATAACTGCTAATCTTGACTTGGAAGATTTTGGGGGAGCTGAGTGTGGGCATTTTGAACTGTGAAGTAAAATTAATTTGTGTCAAGTCATACGCAGATTACACCATGTCCACCATTTAACCACAACAAACTACAAATTTCGAAAGAAATTTAGATTCGACTTCGTGAACTCCATTTTCGTTACTTCGTCCATTCAGTTCTTGATCTACAGTAAGATTAAGAATAACTAGATCCTTTGACAGTTATTGCATTTAAGTCTCATGAATTCTTTTTTATCATCACACTCGAATTATTGCTAGGTTTCAAAAAGGATTTAAAACATCTAAATCCTTTACAACTACCTGAAAACTATCTACAAGAAAATATAAAGCAATTATATCTTTGACAATTACTACATTTGGAGTCGGCTACAGAATTTTATTTTGTCACTCGTTAAAATTCACAATGATTTACCTTGATGCACTTTTGTTGGGTGCTTTTTGAAGTCTTACATTTGGACTTCTAGCTGCCATTACCTATATGAACAAAGAGTTAAAAAATTCTCTCTCTTCCAGAAAGAAATAGCCATTTGAGCATAGAAATCATGAGAGGAGACTAACCCGAAGAACAAAATTCTTATATATTGTTTCAGAATCCATTTCCTCCTCGTGCTGTCGGTCACATCCTGAAAGACAGCCAATACAGGAAAATACGTCTTAGAAAAATTCTCTAAACATCATCATGTTCGGTATATAGTAAAGCAGTTAAAATCTTGTTCATAGTGCCGTCCGTCATTTTCAATACTGCTTAGTGAACATGATGTAAGACCTTAAAAATAATATTTACAATACAAAAAGGTAAGGTTTAAATCCCGATGACATTTCAGACATACTAATTACAAAGATTATGATATTAATTCCAATCGTCAATGTGAATTTTTAACCATAAATAAATTGTTTAAATTTATTATTTATTATATCTCACTTCATATCATAGATCAAAGCTAACTAATAAATATTAAAAACAAAACGAAAAAAAAAAATGCAGCAAGCACAAAAACTAGAATTTCAAATGGAAGAAGAAAATTATAAATCAGTTCAAATAATCAGACAAATTAGAAAAGAAATTGGGGCATGAAAACTGACCTACGCGTTGGCAGAACCAGTAGCAATCATCAGGGCAATAATGGTTGGGGACATTAAAATCTACGAATTTTGGGGCCTCGATTTTCTCGTAAAATTCTTCAGCTTCGCCCTCATTATCTTCCATGACTACGGAGGTGTATGTGGAATTTCTGTTTTCGGATAATGAAAATTGAGATGAGTCCAGAAATTCTGCCATTTTAATTAATTGATTTTGAGTTTTTCCGGCTATCAATGGAAAATGTGGTGCAAAGTGAGTGAGAATGGAGCGTTTGTTTGTCGAAGAGACAGCACAACTAGAGAAGGGGAAGATTTTTAAACACTGGACGCTGACTGTATATAGCCGTTAAAGTCCTACCTGGACAACTTGTTAGGTTGACTTGTTATTGGACAAGGAGTCCTATTATTTGTAGGGTAAAAATTAAATAATTAATTTAAAATTACAAACGGCTTCACTTCATTATATTAATATTATAAATCCAAATAGTTTAAGAGCATGTTTGGTAATAGTTAAAATCTAATTAAAATTGAAAATATGGTCGTTATTGAGTATCACTCGTCTAATAAAAATCAACAATAACGACTAGTTTTTCAATTTTAATCGATTTTAATATCTACCAAACATGTTCTAATATTTTAACTACCAATTTTGGTTAACAAAAAAATAAATAACAAGAACATTTAAAATTCTAATACTAATGAATTTTTGGGAATAAAATAAAAATAAAAAACTAATTTATTAGTCGACAATATTATAAAGATATAGGACGTGTTCGGTAGAGATTAAAATCGGATTAAAATTGAAAAATTAGCCGTTATTATTGACTTTTATTAGACGAGTGAGACTCAATAACGACTATATTTTCAATTTTAATTGAATTTTAAGTCGTACCGAACAGACCCATAATATACCATCAGTTATTACAAACAATATTGCCAACAACATTGTCGTGGTAGTAATCACAAACGTCCACAAGGTTTGTGTGTCGTTGATCACTGGTGATTTGTTGCTAATTTTGCCCGAATTATCGATATATATTGCTATCCATTTTAATTGTGGACATTAATATTGGCGACAATCAACGACAATTCCTGCCATTGATCATATGCTTCGATTAAATTACTATTAATATTTTTGAAAAAAACCTCTCAACAATTTTGTCTAAAGTATTTAAGTCGTTTGAGCTGCCTATTTGTTCCCATTGTTGCTATAGTTTGCAAGTACATGAAGGACTTGACTTGTAGTCAATTTAAATAAAGATAAATTTAGCTTCAAAAGCAAAACCAGTAGCATCAGCATTTCTTGACAACATGAAATATGAACCCCAATTCAGCATTTCAAAAGTTGCATAAACCTGCCTTCAATTATTGATTGAACATTTCACAACTGGATTTCCCCAGCTACTTGTACAGTTGCTTGAATCTTCTACAGGCTTCCAATACATTTTCCCTGTGTCCAAAGGCACTGACCCTAATGAAACCTTCACCACCAGGTCCAAAACCACTGCCAGGAGTAGTGACAACATGGGTTTTCTCAAGAATCTCGCTGAACACGTCCCACGAGCTTTGGCCGGGAAAGTGAATCCACACGTATGGTGCATTTTTTCCTCCGTAAACCTTAAAACCAAGCGAATTGAATGTCTCGACTATGATATCAGTGTTTTCCTTGTAGAAACCAACCACCTCGTGCATGGCCTGCACATGGCAACTCTTGTTTGATCAGTCAAAACATTGGGTAATTTCATTCCCTGATAACCATTTTCTTCTCTTTAATTCGTTCTTGAAATTCTTGTGTGAATTGTTTAGTCTTATACCCCAAGAATGCAGTTAACTGGAAAAAAAATTCTGGAAAACAAAGACTAACCTTGATGCCTTCAGCTGAAACACAAGCCAGACCACCAGCTTGAGCAATATTGGATGCACCATTAAAACAGGTACAGACAATGCGGTTGAAGTCCTTGGCAACAGGGAATCCATCAGAATATAAAAGCTCTTTTGGAATTGCAGTCCAACCTAAACGGACTCCTGTGAACCCGGCATACTTAGAAAATGATGAAACTTCCATTGAAACCTGTGAGGCATTGTGTTAAATATTTAGATTTGAACCATGGCAGAAAAAGATAAATCATAAACTACTATCCTGAAAATGATTCATTTAAAGTAACTGCTAAGAAAAACACATTCTGCATAGAATTAGACTCTGCAAAATAGCATCAATTCATCTACATCATCTATTCTTTTGTTCACATACTACAAAATAATAGAAGCACGAAAAAATAGCTTCTCTAGACAATTATTTTTCGAGTTCTATATCAGATGAAATGGGGACAAACCCAACAGTTTTTATCATAAACTGAAGAAACACTAAAAGAAATTATTCCTAGGAGGAACCCCTGTACAAATGGTCATGAAACAAAATGAAAGGGAAAGAGTGACAAGATGAAATGAAGTGACCAAAGTTTAAGTACTTAATTCATCTGTCATAATCTGTGGTTCCATTATAAGGCAAGGAGACCAAAAATTAATGATAGCAGAATTGAAAACTAGATAACAACACAAACTAGAGAAAGATTTAGACAAAATTCCAGACTTACCTCTTTGGCTCCCGGAATCTCAAAAATGGACCTCGGGTTATCATCTGAAACGTACATCGCGTAAGCAGAATCATAGACTATGATTGACCCATTTTCTTTAGCAAATTCTACCAAACTGGTCAATTGCTCTCTTGAAGCAGCATAACCTGTTGGGTTATTTGGCGAACAGAAAAATATGATGTCGGTCCGACGAACCACAGATAAGTCGGGAAAGAAACCATTTTCCGGAGTACACTTCATATATTCTATATTTCCATATTTCTCAACATCTTTCTGAAACTGCCCAGTCTGACCCAAAATAACACTGGAATCCACATAAGCCTACAATACAAAACCAAGAATCTAGATGTTACGAGAATTTAGAGAGGGCAAGGAAAAAGAGAGAAGCTTTTTAGGTGTGCAAATATATCTATTTTCCTCTTTCTTTAACACAAACTATTTTCAGCGCAGTAGGTAAGTTCTCAAACAGCTGTTTTCCCAAGGACGGTCTATCCTTTTTTATTTTATATTGAATTCAGATATAACAACAAGCAGATCGAACTTTTTGAAAAAGTATACTAAAATTATGCTCCTTCCACTCCGACACCATTTTATCATTTGATTACCAGCAAAATAATCAGAAACACGTAATAATATCTTTCAGGCTTTAAGCCAAAAAATTTCTAACTTGCACATCAGTTGTAACCTACATAAATTGTGCTTTGATAAGGAGTGTGAGGCTTGCTCACATGTCTAAGCATTAGCTCTTAAAAGAGCAGCAAGTTGAATCATAAAATATAAACTACTTAATCATTAATAATTCATCTAGAAGCTACAAAAATAATTGGGTGGATCTACTTAGAAGGAACCGTTGTCAATGTTAACTAGCTTTTACATTTTAACACTGTGTTATACAGCCAGACAGGCGAGAGAGAGTAAATGCAAGCAGCATGAGGGATTTATGGAAAGTTTACTTTGATTTGACCATATGTAAACATGACATATTTACCGGATATGAAGGGTCTTGCACAGCCATGGTCACTTTAGACCCAAAAAGCACCTGCAAAGAGAAAGGAGAAGCAGTGTAAGAAACATTACATCAATACTACAGTAGACAGGGTGCAATGTTTGTGGTGCTACCAAATTTCAAGTAATGAATTGGCGCGGTACAAGTATATGAGACAAGCAAAAGAAACTCTTACCTGAAGGCGAGATATGTCACTTTTTGCACCATCTGATACAAATATATCATCTTCTTCTATGCCAAGGTTCTCATAGTAGGTTTTGGCGATGGCAGCTCTCAATTGCTGTACAAATCAACAGGTGCTACCATTACCATTTGTTATCAAAGATATGACAACATTGAAATTTCATTTACAATAGGACATTTCTCAACCAAGGAATAAACATAGAAGAAAAGTCAGAAAGGTAGAGGAAGAGGAAGAAGCATGTCAGACAGCAAGCATAAATATCCAAATTCATCATTATAGCCAAGCATAAATATAAGAGAAATTAACAACAAATGAAGGGCATCACATACTTTTTCACCTTGTTCAGCTCCATAACCAGAGTAACCCTCTACCGTTGACAATGCATATGATCTCTGACAATTGGAAAAGAACAGATTACTGGTCATAAACAAGGTAAACGACAATATATAAGCAGTCTTGTTGAGAGAAAACTTAATTTAATTCATTACAACTAGACTAGAAGAAACTATGCCTTGATTCCAACAAATTTACGGTCGACAACATAAATATATCAATCAAGTAACAAAGAAATCAGTAAAAACCATTACAATACCAGCAAAGTTCAGAACCATCACAGGCAGCAGTACCTTTGCCATGGCAGATGTAATAACTTCTGGAATGGGCTCAGTAGTGTCCCCAATTCCCAGGCTTATAACTTGAGCATCAGGATATTTCAACATGTGGGCAGCCCTCCGTCTTGCTATCTAACCAAAGAGAACGTTAGTAATTTTCACTTTATTTTTTAAATGCATAAAAAGAGCATTGGACAATTTCAATAGCTTGAAAAGGAAATGATAAAGTAGTTGCATTAATATTTTAGTCTTTTCTAATTAATTGGTAGAACCACACACTACAATGTACTTATGGAAATAAGACCCATGTTTGGTACTGATTAAAATCCAAAAACAGACCTCTGGAAAAAGGTAGCCAGCTTGAAGTTTTCCCATGTTTTCATTGCGGGAGACCGTTGTCTTGTAAACTTCCACAAAATGCATCCAAATTTCAGTATCATCAAATATCAGGTCACATATAAGCAGTATACATATATATTAGTTTAACATTACCACACATACAGATGTATACACGTATGTACAAACATAAATTCTCCAAAGACATAAAAATAAGCATTGAGTGTGTGTGTGTAACCCCAGACAGCGGTAAGATGAATTTCACAAACGGGCAACGAAAAGTAAAGCTTTGCCTGAACATCTCATCACATAATTCTCCTAATATATAAGTAAAATTGAAACAATTGACACAAATGCACGAAACATTAGGCATGGTGCCTAAATTTGCGGAATAAACATTTCCCACTTCAACTGATTAACAAACAGAGCACAGCCCGGTTGATTAAAAAAATGCTCAAATCTAGAGGTGGCAAAGGAGCTGAGCCGGCACGTCGGCTCGGCTCGTTTTAGACGAGCCCGAGCACGAGCCAAGCAGGCTCGGCTTGCTGGTGAGCCACGAGCTGAGCCCGTTGGTTCGCCAGATTTTTTTTTTTTTTTCTCTCTCTCTGGGCTTATCTTACCTTAAAAAGAAAAAAAAAAAAAAAAAATTGGTCGAGCAGAGCCTAAGCTTGACTCGCCTTGGGCGAGCTCGGGAACGAGCCGAGCACTCGGTTCGTTGGCTGGCAAGCCGCGAGCTCGGCTCGTTGGGAGCTCGCTCGAGTATGGGCCTAACGGCTCAGCCCATTGACATCTCTACTCAAATCAAATAGAAAAATGGTCAAATCCACTCGTGGACACTGTCCTTAGTGTCATCATTGCTACCCAAATTGATTTTGATTCACCATGATCACATAACTTCATAAAACCTTTCAATTAAGCCACCCGGCACAAACTAAAAAATTCACACATAATTATTGCCACAAAAAAAAAGGAAAATCAGAATCAGAAACAAAAAAAAAAAACACACACACACACACAATATAGTAATCATTACAAAAACTTGAAAAAAATTATATGAAAGCAGAAACAATTTCTTGATTTGAATTTGATATATATTATATAATTTTTTAATTTGGGTTATTATATTTTTTTTTATTTTTTTATGCAGCAAATTTTCTTGATTTGCGTTTGATTTATATTATATATTTTTTCGTGATTTGGGTAAGTGGATTTTTTATTTTTATTTTTTGTGTATGTGAAAGTGCGAGATTAGTTGTATATTTTATGTTAGCGGAAACCAAGAAAAATTGTTTCTGCTTTCATATAATGCATATTTTTTCATATAATGCATATTTTTTAAGTGTTTGTAATGATTATCAACCCTGAGGGGTAGCTCAATTGGTTAGGCCTTGAGTTTGCTCCACAATGGTCACCAATTCGAGTCACCTCAGGGCCACTGAGGTGAGAAATTGTTGTAAATTTCAGGGCCCCGTGGAATTAATCGAGGTGCGCGCAAGCTGGTCCGGACATTCACGGTTATAAAAAAAAAAAAAGTGTTCGTAATGATTACCATGTTGTGTGCATGATATTTTTTTTTTTTTTTTAATTGTTGTAATAATCAGGTGACTTGACTGAAACTTTATAAAAAGTTGGGTGGTCACATGAATCAAAAGCAATTTGGGTGACCATGGAGA
The DNA here is from genome assembly GCA_019097785.1 of Fraxinus excelsior. NCBI lineage: Eukaryota > Viridiplantae > Streptophyta > Magnoliopsida > Lamiales > Oleaceae > Fraxinus > Fraxinus excelsior. Next base: position 11,511,791 of record CM032624.1, read on the forward strand.
TACTAAATATAAAGTACAGTGGCTGGTGAATAAAAATCAATTTGGGTGGACCTGAGACCAAGTATAAACTGGAGTAGCTATTGGTGGAATTAACCCCATAGAAAATATGAAACAATTGATATAAATGCATGAACATCATCATTACAATGAAAATTACAACACTCACTTCTACTATTTATAAAACAGAGCACAACCGAATACCGAGGCACAAAAAAAAAATCAAATTAGTACCAGTTTTCTCAGTTGGGGGCGTGGCAACACATTTGACAACCCCGTTGATTCTCCCTGGGATTGAAACATCAGAAGACCTGCACAAGAACACAGTAAAATTACAAAAAAAAAAAAAAATCCCTCCATAAATCGAAATATAAAAAATAATCACGAAAAAGAAGGGGCACTTGATGCTTTTGAGATTGCTGTGGCCAAGAAATGCTGAGGTTGATGAGGAGATTGAAGTTGAAAGACACTGATGAATTACAGACATTATTTATCCTAGAAAGAGGGAACAAACGCGACTTTGTGGGCGTGTGTTCAGTTACAGTGATTCTTGATGGTAAAGTGAAGAAGCGAAGACGACCAGTGACATGCTAATCTAATCCGCCGATACATTAAAAACCCTAGATTTTGTCGTCAATCCAAAGTTACTTCTTTTCCCTCCAAAATACAAGGATTATTCTACTTATATATTTAGGTATACAAACACACTTGGCATTCTGCTATTGGTGGGGAAAATTACGACTCGAGTCCACAACTTTTAGGGTAGCATGGCTGGGGATTTTTATTTTTCAAATGTGATGTTCTAAATCTTTTAACCACGTGGTATAAATTGTAACGTGAACTTTCATGTAATAACTTAAGATGACGTGGTCAACTCAAATTTTTATCGGACTAATTATATTTGTAACACAGTTTACTCTACATGTTCATTCGACACGCTTTTTAAAATAACAAAATCTTGTCTTTAATAACAAAGATGTCGACATGCACAAAATCTTGTCTTTAATAACAAATTTTATACAAAAAGTCGTTATACGAGGGTGTAAAATAACTTATTTGTGCATCGTGTTTTCAAAAAACAAAAATGCAAAGTTGAGACAAAATAATTACCATTTTGTAGCACGAAAATAGAAATCATGATCAAAGACGAGATGCGTTAATTAATGAAATGTTGAAGATAACAATTTGATTAAAAAAAGTTAGAGACCTAACTGTTACAATAAGTAAATTAAAATGTGGTATAACAAATTAAAATGTTGGTATGAATTGATTCTATACTACTCTTTAATTAAGGATTAATAACATACTACCTATTGAAATCGTTAAAAACCTCCATATTTGAAACTTTTAGTACGAAAAAACCCCATAACGTCAAATATTCCGTTTAAAACAGTAAAAATGTCAAAATTTAAAAGTAATAATTGCAATTTTAGTATCAAAACTTTTAATTATTTTATAAATTATACTCAAATTTTTTTATGTACCACACAATCTCAAACCTTTAAAACTTTATTTTTCACCTCACCCCCACTTCATATTTTTTTTTTTTGCAAAACTTTATTATTTTATTTAATCTCTTCCAAAATCCTTAAAAATCCCTCACCACAAATTCATTATTTCTTCTTCTCATTCTAAATAGGGATATTTTGGGATGAGGGATTTAGGAGCTAAGAAAAGTGCTTTTGAATACCAGTTTGAAGTTTCTTACAGAGATATTATTTAGCTCGAGTTTAATTATTTTTTCTACTTGTACTTACATTGGACATAAAGTAGTTATGATGTATATCTTTTTCTGGTTTTCTTTTCAATTCAGAGTATATAGGCTTAGTCAACGGTTAATCTAAAAATCAATGGGTGACAGACAATATTATTCATCTCTCACCACTTTCAGATATGCATTCATCCACTGTGTATGCATGTATTGATTATGATTTTTCAATGTTAATGAGGAGAAGAAATGAAAATTTGAGGCGGGGAATTTAGGAGGATTTGGAAAGAGATTAAGCCCTTGTTTGATTTGGATTAAAATCCAATTAAAGTCAACAATTAATTTTAACCACACATTTCGTGGGACCCACAACTTTTTAAGCACACATTTCATTAATTTTTATTAAAATTCACTAAGAATCTGATTTTAATCACTACCAAACGGGGCCTAAATAAAATAATAAAGTTTTGGAGAAGAAAATGAAATGGAGTGAGGTGGAAAATAAAGTTTTAAAGATTTGGGATTGTTGGTGGTATATAAGAAAATTGGGTAATTCGTAAAAGAATAAAAATTTTAAATACTAAAATTGCAATTATTACTTTTAATTTTGACATTTTACTATTTTCAGTTGAAAATCTATCGCTAGGGGGTTTTCACACAAAAGATTTCAAATAGAGGGGTTTTTCTGTGATTTCCAATAAATAGGAGGTATATCGTAAATTGAAACGGTTGCGATTTCCAATTAATTTATCGAATTCGGATTAAAATCCAATCCATTGACAACCCTAGTCATAGAGTCCTTATATTTTCACAGTCGGCCAAGTTACTTAAAATGCCTGAGGATTATTAGAACATCAAGTTAGGCAAAAGATATATGAGAGAGTTGATGGCTCTGTTTATGTGATTGATTGTCAAGCGGCAATTGCTCGTTTTAACCAAGACTAGTAAGATGCACGTGATACGGTGTAGTTGACTATGTAATAGCATAGATATAGAAAAAAAAAATTGCGTTACTATTGAAAGACATCTGATATGCTAAGATAAAGTATAAAATAATGCTATAATGAGTAAACAAAGGGTGATTTTTACATTTCAAAAGCTTGATTTCATACACCATCACAGTTAAGTTACAAGATACAAAAGGTGGTTATATATTTCTGCTAAGTTCGACCTTGATGGAGGATTTCTTCTGCAAAAGTTGGTATACTAAAAAAGAAAACTAAGTTTCAAGCTGAAAGAATCATGAAGTCTCTTGTATATTTTTCCTCAAAAAATGTCAATTCACGGAATTGTGTGTCAAGTGTTGCAATAATCTCAATAATACATGAAGACATACACAAATAAATCAAAAAGTGAAATAAAATGGACAGTAAATTCAGATATGTCAAAAATAGAGAGAGAGAGAGAGAGAGAGAGAGAGAGAGAGATTGTCTGATATCAAGAACTTCGTTAATGACTTGGGGAAGATAAAAAAAAAAATCATAATTGTTGAATAATGGACTCTAATTAGACCAATAACTAGGTTCAGTTTCAACCAATCGACCACCACAATCAACAGCCAAAACCTTCCCAAATCCGGTTGCTCAATGGTTGCCACAAAGGGTTGAATGTGAATATTATTGGAAGATAAATGATCAACCACAAAGGCTAACAGAAAGGGAGAAGAAGACAGCACAAAACTAAGGTAGAAAGCACAAAGCCAAATGACACTCTTTTCTCTCAATATACACAGCTGGCCAAATATTCACACTACTTTAATGGTAACGGGGTGAGGTATCTAAGGGATTGGGGATGGGCTTTTAGGTTAGGGAATAGTAAGGCCCAAAAGGGATAAGTGGGTTGTCAACCAGATAAAAGCCGTCCAAGTTTTGGATTAGACCATGAACAACACTAATTTAATTAGGCTACTTTAAATGATCCAAATATGTTATAGGATCAGTTTAAATAATTGTGGCGTTAATATTTCACTTTACTCATCGACCGGGGCTTATGGAGTATAATCCAAAAAATCTGTTTAACATCATTGCCCGGAATTTATTGGGTATCAAGATCCAACAATAATCCAAAAGGAAGAACAAAATCCTAGATTGCATGAAACGTAACAACAAATTTCTACATTCATTAATCATATGCTCTTATTTACATCATAACTCAACCATGGCCATACTTAAGATTTTGAGGCCTAAGTCGAACTTTTAAGTTGGGCATTCAAGTAGTCTTTTATTTCGCCAATCCTTGGAAATAAGCACAAAAAAAGGATCCATTTTCTTATGTCTTTTTATTGTTTTACCGACCCAACTAACACGAATCTTTGTGAAATATTATGATAATCACCTCGTCTACAAGCGTAAGCTTCAAAGAAGAGAGGTCCAACGTGTGTTATATCAAAACATTAGTTTGCTATAATTCCAATAAGAAAAAGACTCAAAAACTCTTGTGAATCAAGCACATTCTTCATATGCATAATAAAGCAAACTCATCCATTACCATTACAATCATTCCTAGCAACACTTGCAATAGTAATATACTTATCTTATATTCAGATTTCAGCAATAAAAGAGAACAAAACATTACAATCCAACCAATTACTTATCAGTCAAAGTAATTCAGACATAAATTATGCAAAATATTCAACAACATAATGACACTAACTTAATTTTTTTTTTTTTTTTTTTAACAAATTCTTAATGGCTAAACTCAATTACGAAGAAACAAATTTCCTTTGATAAAATTCAGTTCATACATTGCGCAATCATAAGAAGATGAGTACAAAATACTTTTCCATATCCAAACCAAAAAACTACCAAGAAATGGAACCCAGAGAAATGGCTTTAATAAGTAGAACTAAATTATTTCAATGTTTTGTAGAAAGAATTTCATACACCATAATTAACTTGCCATCTTGGCTTATCTTCTTAGACTTGGCAAGTTCACACACCAACGCAAAATGTGAGCATTTTGCAGTTAACAATGCTACCAAATGAACTCGAGAGTACTTGTAGAAGAATCTCCAATTGATCATTGGAGAAAACCAAAAAGAAAATAATTATATGCCACACTGATCTACAGCCGCCACTCTATTTTCGACATCGAGTAGGAGATAGAAATGGATTGGTGATGGTTATGGCTTGAAGAAATGAAAGGGAAAGGGGAAGAAATGGGGAATAAAACGATATCGTTTTTGCAAGGAAAACCACAAAAAAGGGGCACACTTCCATAGAAACAATGCCAACACAAACTCCCTCTTTTAATAATACTAGTGGCGGATCGTGCGTTGCACGATTACTGTTATAATTTTGTAATAAATTTCGTTGCGACGACATTATTTAGAGGATATAAACATTTAGTTACTATATAATGTCAATAATGTGAACAATTGAGTTCATAGTAGTACAACCACAATGATGCAACACTTCACTGTGTCATCCACAGTCAAATGAATAAATGACAGTTTGATTGGACTCCATACGTTCCAACATTTTTTCAGCTGAATACGAATAATTAGTCATAGAATATCCTCTAGCTAAATGCAAAAAAGAAAAAAAAGCTAGAGAAAACCTACTTTACTAACCATATGACAGCAAAGGACAGTTGAACTCCTTACATTTCTTTGTGATCACAAAGAAATTGATGTATGCAAGAGGTCAGAAAGCTACAAATACCACAAATTGAAACTAAAATTTTTTGATATCTCCCTCGAGGAAAAAGCAAAAATGTGCAACAAACAGAGAGTTATTCATTTAACCTTTGGCCTCCTAACATTCTAAAAAAACTCTTCTAAGTAATGAAATCAGACAATGTAGGCAAATCATTGATCATCACAGGCCTTTGTCAAGAAACACAATGAATTATTTCTCTAGATTACAACTGATAAGGGTTCAACTAATATCACTGGAAAAGTGCATGTTTGGGAGGAATGATGAAAATAATTTATTAGACAGAGAGCTACATAATTAGTGCTCAAGCACTGTGAATTTAACTTGAGGCCTCAGATTATTTTGATATTCTCCTTCAATATATCTAGTCAGACAATGTAGGTAAATATTTCATTCATCATAGGCCACAGGAAAAATCTACTACTATTGGCTTCTCAAGAGTCTTCCAAAAAATGACGTTAAACAAACCAAGTATTTGAGTTATCGTCTGATTTAACATGAAGTGTACTCAAAAAACAAACATAAAGATGAGACATTACCTTCTCACATATGAGGAAAAAGAGACGGTTCTCCTTTGAAAGGACAGTATCCGGACTTTTGCAACCATTGCATATGACAAAATTATCTGGAGACATTATTTGCAAACAATCAAGAATTCCTCATAAACAAAAGACAAGTGTTGCTGCTTCAAATAACTTAGTGACACATCCCCAAAAGAGAACACAGAAATAACAATACAATTACACGTGCAACGTGCCAAGTAAAATGACATCTTCAAAGTTAGTTTTTAGAAAAATCAACTTCTACATGAAAAAGAAACTGATAATAGAAATATAGAAAGTATACTCCTTTCCAAAATATATTAGATATTCATATTATCAATTACGTGTATCTTATTGCATTTAATCTAATTGTTTTCACCAAGAATACGGCAAAGAATAAGAATTTACTGATATAGTGCCACAGCCCACAGGATTCCCTCAAAATTCTTAGGTTCAAATTTCCCCTTGACTACCAATCTTTATTGACCATCAAGTGATCCACTTGTTCCCATATCAGCCAGCAGGAAAGTCATAACATGCTCTGGTTGCCTATGCATCCTATACTTAGGAACACCACATTGAGAAAGTTATAATCTATGATAGTGTCCAGAAGGGGTAAATATAAAGCAACATTAGAAACCTTACCAGACATAGACAACAAAAAATAATTTATTCAACTATAGGAAAAAGAGAAACAACTGTCACCAGGTACAAAAGGAACAAGGACTTGGAAATCAGGAAAATCAATATGTAACTTAAAAAGTGCAAAAATCATGCCCCAAATTCTTGTGCAAACCAAACACAAAAAAAAAAAATGAAATAGGAGAATTAAGGGTTTGTTTGAGCCCTTTTTTTAGGAAAATATATTTTGTCACAGGAATTTTTTTTATTGGAGAATGTGGGTGCAGTTAAAAAGGAAAAGTTTTGGTTTACACGTAAAATTATTTTGAGAATGTGTAGTCGAAAATAATTTTTTTAAGAATGGGATTCAAACAGGAGTTAAATCTAATTTTGTCCCCTTTGACATCACAGATTTAATGCAGTAATCTATTGGGCTCTAATGGACCAAATTATTAACAAAAAAGAAGATTATCGACTGGCAAAGCTGATAATCTAACGAAGAGGAAACGACATACGTTTTGCAAAGATCCATGAAATCAACAAAAGCAGTTTTCTTTATGCCTTCGCGAAGAACTTGAGGAGGCCTCATAACAGTCCTACGCCGATCTCTAGCAAGCTCATGATTATTTTCACGGAAGATGTTGAACACTCTTCCTAGAAGTTGTACAAGGATATTTAAAATGGATTAAAAGTACTGAAGAGTGGATATTGATGAAGAGAATGGAAAGAAAGAAGAGATTAAATTCCACACAATTCAGCTCCTAATATAAGAAATGTTATAAACATATTAAAGGAAAGAATAACAAGAACACGCTAAGTTTTATTCCCAAAACCAAATGAATCATTTTCCACCATCCTATTGAATTCAAAGCCAATTTCAGTCAATAAGTAAATTGGAATTTGGAAATGGCATGATATGTTATTTTGGATAAATTCTTACTTCTATGCTGCTGAAATTACATAATGATACTAAGTGGGAGCCTCTTTAAATTTATGCAAGGCATCTTCGACCATCTAAGACATCCTTAATTATCCACAATGGGTAAAAATAATATACATTGTTTGAAAGTTTACAAAAAACTATTAGTCTATCACATCAGTAAAAGCTCTGATGACACATCCACTCATTGACAGCAAAAGTAGATCGAAACCATTTTGCTTTTCAAATTAGAAATGGGAGCAAGTGTTGGTTCAGGGATGAAATTAGCAATAATGGCAAAGAAAATGACACATGCAAAGAACTGTAAGTCCAATACATCAGCAATTGAAACTAAATTGCTTAATCAAATACGAAACTGATAAAAGCAATGTAGTACAATTATAGAAGATGTCTCACTAAGAGATCTACCTTTAAGAAGCCAATGGAGTTAATGGCATTATGAGCGAAATCTAAGAAAGATATGCTCAACATAAGACCTGCAGCAAAACCCTGATTTGAAGAAGTCAAGTCTACATAGCCATTGAAGACGAAAGACATTAAAATCCCCAACTTTTGTCTCCTACAGTGTATATGCCATGTCATTTTCTTTGAACATAGAAGCCATAAAAAAACCAAGGAAAGTGAATAAATGGCAAGAAGGATAGTAGAAATTACATCATCCAGAAAAAGAAAAAGAAATAACATAAGGTAGCCCTTAAACCTTTCATTAACATATTTATTTTAATGATTTTAGCCTAAATTTACATCAACTGTCTTAGAGCTCATATTATAAGTTCTCCCAAATAATTATTAAAAGTTCTCCTAAAGAATAATTGTAAAAGAATTTATAGATGGATTGAAGCTCCTTGAATAGGAAACTTCCAAGTTCCAACAAAATATACACAAAATGAACAAAAAGGAAGTTAAAATAAATAATAGAATTGGACTTGATATCTGTTCATGTATATTGCTTTAAAAACACCATGAAATATAATTCCGATTGTTGCATTTTTGAAGGCTTGATTTCATCTGTTCATATGTCCTTTATTCTAATAATGTGCAATGACTTTATACGTTGAAGAAGGATACACACATTATTTTCCTCTATATAACTAAATTGTTACCATAAGCCCACATTGTATTAAATGTATATATGTCTTCACATGTATGTTGTGATTATATGAACAAATGGGATTGTAAGCTATATCATATCTATTGCCTTTTTCCCGGTTTATATGCTTCTTATAGAAATAATGTACATATATATTAGCACAACCATCGCCCACTTGGGTAAAAAAAAAAATGAAATATGAGTGCGGAATACTCATCTCCCTAGAAGAGAAATGATAAAGAGTAAGATCCGAAGATTTGTGCGCTCGATACTGGTCTATGTGGCTGACATTGGCATATACAAGTGGTAATCGTCTCGTCCAAGAATATTTGATCAACCAAAGTAGAAGCCAGTTGGTTTGTAGGAACTACCATTAAGAGTAGGAAGCATGTTAATTGCAATGACACCAGCTGCCAAGGCAGATATTGATGCCAGGACAAAAGCCGGTATATTTCCACCACCAAATAATTGGTCCTACGGAGCCTTACCAAGGGACACAATCATTTAATGAGAAAAAGAAACTATTTTATATCATAAAATCTTATGTAGCACAAATAATGACAACTCAAATAAAATGGCAATATTTTGTTTCAGTTATCATCTACATTAGTTGGCCAAAGCCTATTCAACATTCATAATCAAGCAAAACAGGCAACCGACAATAAAGACAATAAACTATCTGAGGTAAGACTATAGCAAGATTTAGTACTCCAATGGAGAGCCCTGATCAGTGGTGCAAAAGCTTTAAATTAAATAAATAGCTTCATCAAATAGCAAATATAGAACAAAGAAGACTCTAGAAGTACCTTGGCCGCCTCCTGAATCAGCAGTCAGCTCGACAGTAACAGAGAGGGGCGTGACCGACAAAACAGAGCAAAGCATCAAAAGAAAAAAAATCAGGAAACATGATTTCAAATCAAATTAAAAATGGAGATGCACACTATTTGGAGACTGGGAGGGTGAGAGTCGAGCATCAGGCAAATACAATAAAATTACTTGTGGCCCAAACTAATCTTGCTCCCATCCACTAACACATTAGCTCAATAAAGAAGGAGTTGATGCCAAGAATGACCTGCAAAACAAACAAACAGAAACATAAAGGGACTTGGAATGCTAGTACAATTACAAACAATGTGCTCATATATAGAATTTTCATTGAAGTATTAAAAAAAAAAAAAAACGATGTGCTCATATATGACATGCTCGGTTCATTCACTCACCAGACCTGTAAAAATGAGGAAACGTAATGAAGAAAAAAATCATCATCAATAAAAAATAACTCCAAAAAACAAATCTCAAATCGACGGAAGAAAATCACACATAGTCGAAAGCCTACCTAAGATCTTCTTGTTCCTTCTAGATCGAGGTAATAAATGGGATACCAACACAAAAAATTGTGCTCCCTATTGTCGAGTGAGAGGAAATCAGAACTGAAGAAAAAAATAGAGGCGAAGAAGGGAGAAAATGAAAAGGGAAAATATGTGAGTGAGAGAAATGTCGAGAGAGAGAAAGGAGATGAGTGAAGAATGGAGGGGTATGGGAGTTTGCGTGTGAAAATGGAGAGAGAAAGGTAAAAGGACAAAAGGAGGACAGTAAATTCAGAAAAAATCTCCCATAGCTTGGCTCAAACGGCTCTACGTACCAGCTAGGCGAAAACGGCTCGATTCAAGTGGCCAAATGGCTTAGGAACAGTGGCAGCAACTTCCCTCTTTTAATATTGTAGAGGATATATATATAGTAGGATAGGATAGGATATATAAGAGTCTATATGTTTTCTATCAACACAATCTTGTGGTCTTGGTATCAACCTAGCGACTGCTAATACTGTCATCATCTACAATTGTGACTACATCCTATACGTGAATAACCAAGCCTTGAACGTGGAATGTCGAATTAGTTTCGTTTTGAAAGTGAGTTTTTCATTTCAGAAAAGTCCCCACCTATGTTCTTGTTACTTCGACATTTGAAAAGATTTAGTTCGCACACAACACAGGCTTGCACGTCGCATGCACGACTGCTGGGTTTTTTGATACCCAATAAATTCGAGCTATGATGTTAAATCGATATATTTAGTTGGATAATATTTCATAGATCTCGACCAATGATTGAAATGATATGTTGACACAACAATCGAACCAATCGAATCACGTAACCCACTTGGGTCATTCGAAGCAACCTAATTTAATTATGGTTGCTCATGGCACAACCCGAATTAAGATGGCTCTTACCGGTTGATAGCCCACCATTCTTCTATTTGCTATTGGGTCTAACATAGATCATGACCTAAAAGCCCATCACATTCTATATATACTTACCCATTTATTTGTCTAACTAGGAGAAAAAATATAAGCCGTTCTTTGTGCCTTGGAGAAGCCGACTTCCACCCCTTGTCTTTGTGACTTCTTTGCCTTGTTTTGTGTTCTTGGTAGTGGATTATTCTCTTCTTCTTTAGTTAATCTGTGTGGTTAACTTTTTTGGCTTTGTCTTTCTCCTCTTGAAATCCTTGGTGGGTTGTCACTTTGGTTGGAGCAACCAAAGGAATTGGGTAGTGAAGGTTTATGGTTGATTGGTGTCAATTGTGGTGTTCGATTTGGAGACTGAACCCGGTTATTCTTGGTGCAAATTGGTGTTCTACAACTTACATATGGTATCAGAGCTTTAGGAGTGATTTACAGGTCCAAAATCGACCAAGAACAGGTCTGGAATCGCGTGAACAGTGCAGCCAAATTTCGGGACAGGTTTCTTCAATCAGTCCAAGAACGTTTTTGGCTTTTCCGGTAAAACGAGCGACCATTTCAAGAAACCAACACCACAGGAGGCCTCTGCAGGTGGAGGCGAACCTCACTGACCGGCGCGTGTGGCGGCGCGTGAATCCCACGCGCAGAGGACTGAAGCAGCGCATGAGGGCGCGTGGGGCATTTCTTGGACTCGACTTCTTCAGGCAGTTTGTTCAATTTGATTTCCTGAACGTATTGATATTTTTGTTTTAGTATTTCAGGTTACGCAGGAAAAGTTGGACTATTTTGCCCCCCGATTGTTCGACGATCGAGGCTGCAAAACAATTACTGAATTACTTTAGACCATAAACTGTGGTTCTAAAGCAATAAATTCGCAACTCTCGATAATTACGGACTCAGATAAGTCCGTTCTGGTAAATTGGCTTATCCCGTTAAATTTCAGCACTAGCGCGTCATCGTGTGGAGTGACAATAGGATTGGGGTTACCGTGAAGGGGTAATCATTGCTTGTGCTAGAAATTAGGAATTAATTGTTTGTAGCTGTTACGTGATTGAAGTTTGCTCTTTTGATTAACTACAGCATATTATCGTTTTGTGTGTGAAACTATTTTTTTGTTGATATCTCTTTGGTTGCATTGACTATTCCCTAGAATACCTAGTTCTGCTTTATGTAGCTTAATTGTGACTTTGTGTTTTCCTGTTTGAAAATGACAACGCACAAATTTGATTTGGGAATTTTTAATGGAAAATGTGATTTTTCTATTTGGCAACAGAAAATGAGAGGTATTTTGGTTCAACAAAAGGTTTCAAAAGCTATTGATAAGAGTTTTCCCGCTGATTTTTCAAAAGAACAAAAAGAAGAGGCTGATGAGCTTGCATACACCTCTATTATTTTACACCTGTCTGACACTGTCTTGAGAAAAGTTGGAAAACTTGATTCTACAAAAGAACTTTGGAAAAAGTTAGAGGATCTATATTTGCTCAAATCTACTTTTAATAAATTGTACTTGCTTGAAAGATTTTTTAGTTTCAAAATGGATCATTCAAAAGATTTGGATGACAATTTGGATGTGTTTAACAAACTTGTTCGAGATATTGTTAACTATGGTGAGTCGGTGTCTGAAACTTACAAAGCTATCATTTTGCTAAATGCTATACCTGATACTTATCGTGAAGTCAAAAATGCTATTAAGTATGGTAGAGACACCTTGACGCCTGAAATTGTTATTGACTCCCTTAGAAGTAAGGAGATGGAGATGAGAGCTGAAAAACATGATAAGGAAAGCGGTGAGTTGCATATGATGAGGAGTAGAATGAAATTTAAGCAAATGAGTTTGGGTAGAAATCAAAACAGTGGTGATTCAAGTAGCGACTCGAGTGATGATGATGGTAAGAAGAAGAGCAAGAAGTGGGACAAGTCTGGTGGTAGACGGTGTTACAGTTGTGGTAAGTCTGGACACTTCATTAGGGACTGTCCCAAAAGGAAGGATAGGCAGAATGGTAAGATGAGAGGTGAGAGGTGATGCGAATCTGGCTATAGGGTCGAGTGATGACCCTAGTGAGGTTTACTGAGTGTAACCCTAGTTACTGCATTTGCATCCGTGTGTAATCCTTTTCTGCATGTGTGTGATTACTTAATTCCGTTGCGCGGTTATATGTTACATTTTCAAATTGTTTGATATGTGCATTAGCATGTTTTAAGTGATCTTATTACTGTGTGTAATTGTTTGCATGAAGTGTAGGTTTTTTGTGATGCATTTGCAGTGTGTTGTGTGTCTTATGGTAAGGTGGAGTATGGATGCCTAGGGGTACATTGGTTGTACCGTGGGATGTAGAGTGTGACATTTGGATCACGGTGGAGAGGTGATCAAATGTTGGAATCCTTTATCTGTGGAGAGACCCTGATCAGGTGGAGTGCAAGTGAAGCACTTCTATCACTTCTGTTAGGTGGAGACCCATTATCCACGTAGGTTAGAGAAGTGATGTGTTGATAGAGAATTATCCCGAGAGCTTAGGATCTATAGAGACTTACCGTTAGACATGTTTGTTTGAGTGATTAGTCTAGTGAGCATGGTGGACGATGATGTGAGATGTGTTCTCGAGGTGAGTAAGCAACACGGAATGGGATAGGATAAGTGTGGTGAGATCTTTGTGAGGTCATTTATGCATTTGTTGCGTATGTGTTGGTCGTTGATGTTAATCTGTTGTTCTGTGTGAACATGTGTGATAAAATCTCTGTGTTATCCTATATGATATCTCCGTCGCATGTTTTATTTGCTTTTGATTGATTGCTGTGCTTATTTGTTTCTACTTGGGTGTTCTTGACCTTAGCCCTGGTGAGTATATGGAACATGTATGGTATGTGTTTCAGGTGGAGACACGAGGTAAGGTCTGTGATGCCAATTTTATTGGTTACCTTGATTGTACAAGTGTAAACTGTGTGTTTTGTCTACTTGCAGATTTATTAGAATCAATGTGGAGATTTGTTGGGTTTTTTGATACCCAATAAATTCGGACTATGATGTTAAATCGGTATATTTAGTTGGATAATATTTCATAGGTCTCGACCAATGATTGAAATGATATGTTGACACCACAATCGAACCAATCGAATCACGTAACACACTTGGGCCATTCGAAGCAACCTAATTTAATTTGGGTTGCTCATGGCCCAACCCGAATTAGGATGACTCTTACCGGTTGATAGCCCACCATTCTTCTATTTGCTATTGAGTCTAACATAGACCATGACCTAAAAGCCCATCACATTCTATATATACTTACCCATTTATTTGTCTAACTAGGAGAAAAAATATAAGCCGTTCTTTGTGCCTTGGAGAAGCCGACTTCCACCTCTTGTCTTTGTGACTTCTTTGCCTTGTTTTGTGTTCTTGGTAGTGGATTGTTCTCTTCTTCTTTAGTTAATCTGTGTGGTTAACTTTTTTGGCTTTGTCTTTCTCCTCTTGAAATCCTTGGTGGGTTGTCACTTTGGTTGGAGCAACCAAAGGAATTGGATAGTGAAGGTTTGTGGTTGATTGGTGTCGATTGTGGTGTTTGATTTGTAGACTGAGCCCGGTTATTCTTGGTGCAAATTGGTGTTCTACAACTTACAACGACGAACACACGACGCACACAAGACGCATGTACCCAACCGCCGACACACAAATATATGGAATTGCGATACACCTATATAAAAACTTATATTTCGAGGTTTTTGACTCCATCATATGCTACACATTCATCTTTGAACAGTGCCAAACTTCGTGCTACACAGAAAAGAAAGATTAGCTAAGACTAAGAGATGCAACTGAATCATCTCCTCCTATTGAACATGAAAAATGCTAGATGTACATCAAAGTCTACATCCCCTCACATGGAGGGGTCCACTCGAATAAAATATTCGAGTGGACCGGGAGTGTACACCGTGATGTATACCCCGATGTACCGCTAGTAATGCTCATTGAACATACAATAGTCCCTTTCTCAGCTCCCACCACACCCATGCTCATCCTTGAAGTTGGGAAAGATATCACAAAAGAAATCCAATGCTTTTTGAAACTTACTGTTATATCTGTTGGCCAACACATTGTGGAAGTTCCCCTGTCAAATGAGTATTTAGAGGGCTCGTACTATGAACTCGTTAGGCGACAACTTGTTTCTAGTTATTGAACTATTTGCTTACCCTTGCTGAAACCAGGTCTACAAACATGTCTTTCTTTGCCCATGAACCAAGCATTATTGATTTTGGGTATTTATGAGGTTGAGAATTATGTTTTCATTTTAAAAATATGTACGGAGTTTCTATATATTTTGAAGGTATGCATTATTTTATTTATTTACCGAGCTACAATAATTAAAATAATATAGAAATGTGAAAAGCTTCATTATGCCTATGTTTATAAGACTTGAAGCTTGATGTCCACGCTTTGTTATGTCCTACACTTTTTATAACCGGCAAAGCCCCTTTGCCCGAGAAAGGGGTGCCCGGGTCAAACCCGGGCGCCCCCCCGGTCGGGGCGCCCGGGTTTGACCCGGGCACCCCTTTCTCGGGCAAAATAGCACGGTTCTTTTATAACCTTGTAGAAGGGGCTGAAGTATAGTTGGCCTTGAGTTATTCTTATGGATAGCCAAAGCTGTGGAGACCTCTGTCTCCTTTGTAACTTGTTTTTATGCTCGATGTCACACTAGTGAGTGTGTCTGTTCAAGAGTTAGGAGAGTGACAGTAGCCAAAACATGACTACTAACTTGATTAGTGTTTTCAAGTCAGCCTGAAATAAGAGTGACAGTATTAATGTGTAACTTGAGTTCATTAATCTATCTCTACCATATTATACTAATCAAGTTGGCTGGATTGGTTTAGTGCTTGTCTGGAAGTATTTAATTAAAATAAGTAGCCAGTTCCACGTGAATAAATAAGTAGCGAATTCCACGTGAATAAAAAATGAGTAATAAATTATGAATTTATAAAATGTGCGGATAAAAGTGTGATCGTCTTAAATTATACTAAGCTTTGCCAAACATACACTTAACCTCCGTTTGGTAGCCATAAAAATTAATTCAAAATCTACAATTAATTGTAACAATACATTTCATGGGATTCACAACTTTTTAACCATATATTTAATTTACTTTTATCAAAATCTATTAAAAATTTGATTTTAATCTCTACTAAACAAGCGCTTATTCTCATTTAGACAAGCTTTAGTCCCTGTTTGATAACCATACTTTTGAAAAGGTTTTTTCTACATATTCATTTTCAATTACACATTCTCACAATAAAATAATTTACACGTAAATTCAACATTTTCCCTATATTTTAACCACATATTATCCTAAAAATCACTGCTCAAATTAAATTTTTTATTTTTTTAAATAAGTATGGGGGGCTTAAATGTTCAAATTTATACTAAAGAATCACTTCTAAAGTTTCCTTTGGAAAATTTTAAACCTTTTTCCTAGGACTCGTCTTTTTTGTTCGCGTTAATAATATGAAACTGTTGTAAATGGTAAGTTATTGATGAATGACAATTGTACCCCTACAACTCTAGATATTATTACTACATGTATCTCTATTACCACCCTATAAATATAGGACTTTGATTCTCATTATAATATATAGAAATCCATTGAATTTTCTTCTCTCTTCTCTCTTTTATAACACGTTATCAGCACGATTCTCTCAAAATCTAGGTCTTCTTTTTCCATTTTAGCAAATTGCCACTGTCTTAATGCATGTGTAAAAGATTTGATTAGAGATAATAATGGAAGTCGTGAATTACCAAAAGCAGCCACTGAGAGTAAGAGATATCAGTTATGACGAGCTCTTGGTACAGATTCATGGAGATTTTAATTCCTTAAATATTCCATTCTCTTGAATATTCCGATTAATAACAAATTAATTGCCTTAATGCATGGGTGTAGATTTTAATTCATTTAACAACATATTAATGCATGATTGGAGATTTTATTCCTGCCTTGTGTGTAGACGAATCTTTTTTCCTAATACTGTATGGTAATCTCAATAGCATGACATTATCATTACACATTAATCTTTCTATTCTAGTGGTTGTATATATAGTAATTATGCCTAATTATGTATTGTAATTACATGCTAATTATTCACAAATCTTAATTAGCTATTTTTTATTCGACAATATTCAATGCAATTATGACTGTGATTTTACTATGCATATCTTTATATGGATTAAATTTGAGTTATTAAATACAATAATATAGATCTGATTTGCAATTTCATAAGATCTATAAATATTCTCAAAAAAATTTATTGTTTTTCCAAAAGCAACACACCATTATAATTAATATTCCATAAGAATATTAATTGTAAATCTATCTATTAGTAATATTTTGTTGTTACTCCTCAAGTAGCACAATATTATAATTAATATTTTTGAAGAACATTACTTGCTTCTGGAGAGTATAAATTATATTTTTCAATATTTTAGAAGAATATTGACATATTACTCTTGAAAAAACAATATTTAAATACTACGTGCTCTCGAAATAGCACATGTTTCAAAAAATGTATCATTTTGAATTCATATTTATCCTTGAAGGACAACATGTAATTAACGTCACGAGGATATTGATTAGTTTGATTACTTGAATAATATATGATTATATAACATTTAATCATATTCTTCGAAATTAAATAATTGAATTATATATTATATTGAGATAGAAGTTCAATTTGACTTTATTGTTTGGCATGACCAGTTGTACCATCATTGGATCAATAATGATGCCATATTAAATATTCAAATAGATATTCAATGAAGAACTGGAGATTTTTCAATTCAATGAAATCATATTTGATATTTGTTCTCTTTATTGAAAATTGATTATTGATTGTTACTAGTTAAATATGGGGCCCTGTCACCCTCCACGTTGACCATCTAAATATTATTTGTATCTAATAGAT
Organism: Fraxinus excelsior; assembly: GCA_019097785.1. Lineage (NCBI taxonomy): Eukaryota > Viridiplantae > Streptophyta > Magnoliopsida > Lamiales > Oleaceae > Fraxinus > Fraxinus excelsior. The sequence continues at coordinate 11,529,521 of CM032624.1, forward strand.
TTGATACAAATATTAGATGATTGCATGGTGTTCGCAACATGAAGATTTGCGAAAGTGCTACTCAAATTATGAGCAAAATTCTCAGATTATACAATTAAGACGACGTGTCTTTTAATACCAGGATCCTAAATCTCAACTTTTTAATAAGCGTTAGTTGATATGTTGATAAATAGTTTAACATTATTGTTTGTTAAAAGCCTCCATTTAATTTAATTGAGAACTGAATACTTCCCACTTTAGTTTAGGGAAAACTATTATGCATCATATAAATATCATAGTTCTCCTAATTATAACTTGACTTATGGTCAAAATCTAATTTTTTCATCAAATTATTTCGATAGTGTAGTATATATAAAATTAATTCACCACAATGCACTGTGATGGAAAGTAAAAAATGTTGAGAATAAATGCGTAGTATGAACCATTATCCCAAATGGACGATATTTTATAACTTAGTAAAAATGATTGTCAAATTAATTTGACAATTCTCTTAACATTATAGGGAAGAATTAAAAAGCTGAAAATAATATACAAATGCATCAATATCTAAATCTTCGCAAAAGACAATTCGAACCAAAAGTTCGAAATATAATTTATTTAGATGCATTTACGGACTAAAGATATTAACAATCTCACACATCAGCTTTAAATGCTCCAACTCGAATTGAATCATGGAATGACAATTCGTTAATATTATATTTGATAAATTTATGGTACGCCTAAAGCGTGATGATATTCGATTCTATTATAAAGTCCTCCAAATGAAAATAGAGCGATTGGTAAAGATTGTCTTATTGAGGAGGTATATACTTTTAATGAGTATTTTGATATAACATATTATAAAACTCCAGAAGAGGTACATGAAATAATGAAAATTGAGATATCTCATAAGTTATGTCATCATGAAAAAAGAAATAGAAAAAAAAAAGATAAGAAAAAATTGTCGACAACACTTTTGCTGCACATGATGTACTGCATTGTATTATGAATAGTGATTAATCGAAATAAATTCGTTGAAATATATCGATCGAAAAAATAATTGTTCAAATAAAATGCCATGATCTGACTAAAATTTACTAGATAAACCTGAAATTTCTAGACCCGATCCTAGTAAAACTAAACTTACTAGAGAAACCTGAAATTTATGGATCTACAGTCTGAACACTTAAGTATGTATACTTACACGAAATGAATATAAAAAAAGTAAAGTCGTAATATGAAATATATGACTTTTCATAATGAATTTTGCGAAAACTTGTTTAAATAGATAAATTATCACGTGGTAAATGTAATCACAAGTCTCTAATTTATTAGTCTGACAATGCATGAAATTTGACATGCATATAATAAATTTGATTATAACCAACATATCTGGCATAACTATTAATGTTACATTGAAAGACTTAATATGTTTGAATCATATAATTCAAGTAATATTATCATGAGGGGAGTAACACACGCCTTGTACTGAATGTCTATAACTTAAAAGACATTTATCCTTGAATAGTGATTGATGAAATAATATATGGTTAAAAAGTAAGGGGAATTTTTAGGTTTACGTATAATATTATTTTATTGATAGAACGCGTGGTTAAAATGAAGAAAGAGAAAAAGAATGATAATGATAATGGAAAAAAAATGGGTGTCAAACATATGCATATTCTTTGTGTAATGAATGTCTATAACTTAAAAGACATTTATCCTTAAATAATACTCTGATATATATGAGATTCCTAAAGAAATCACCAAGAGCTATTTTTCGAATCATCATATTACTACAGTCATCAAGTTTTGTCCAACTGATTTTTTTTGAAGACATATTCCAATACAAGATATAAATATTGAAGACATAAACATACAAGACATGAATCGCTTGATACATGAATTGAAATCAATGGGAGTAGCTATACTCTTTTTTTTTCGATCAAGTTTTGTCCTATTGGGTTTTCTTGACAAAGTTTTAATGAGGCAACATTTTATTAATCTTCATATTTGTATTCTTTATTGTTGGCATTTTTCTCCCATCGGGTTTTTGCCAAATAATGTATCAATAAAATAGATATTTTGTAATGCGTAATTCAAGGAGGAGTGTTGTAAATAGTAAGTTATTAGTGAATGATAATTGTATCCCTTCAACCTTAGATATTATTGCCGTATGTATCCCTATTACTACCCTATAAATATAGGATTTTGATTCTCATTATAATATACAGAAGTCTATTGATTTTTCTTCTCTCTTCTCCCTTTTATAACAGAAACTTAATTCTAAATTTTCTCAACTATGATTTAACACGACACTTTTTAAGGTAAATAGTCAAAATTGAACGTGCATTGTACGATATTATGAAATACTTGTAAAATCAATATTTTATACCTATTTGTTGGGTGGATTGGACGAGTTTCAAACAAATAAAATAAAATAAAATGTAGGGTATATATTTAAAATAAGAAAATTGTACTTTCAAAACTCAACTTCTATCATTCAATTTTTTTTTTTTTTTTGTGATGATGAAATACTAGAGACGAGCAACCGTTTCATGCTACTTTTCGTACGTAAGAATTAATTGTTAATACAAGAGTTTAATTATCCATTAAAATTCATAGATATATGAATAGAAATAAAATGCATTTATAATAACTTTAGATTCATGTAAATCAAAATTTATCAAGTCAATATTTATTGAATTTAGATATTAGTGAATGTTAATTAATTGAGAATTAATAACACGAAACTCATACATGACAATGCTTTTGTAATATTTATTACATATTGAAAAACGAAAAGTAAGGTATTATTGAAATAATTGAATTATAGTTGGGTAAAAATCGTCAAAAAAATGATTTTCACTTGATGTGATAATTAATAATACTTCAATAATTCAGTCTTTTTTTTTTTTGATGATGAAATACTACAAACAACATTTTCATACCATGTTTGACATATAAGAATTAATTACAAATACATAAATTTAAACACCCATTAAAATTTCTAAATACACGAATATAAATAAATTTATTTATAATAATTATAAATTCATTTTTCATCGCATCAATAACTTTTCATTACTTTTAACTATATATTTCTCATCATATCACTATTTAAAATACATTATTTCCTCAATAATATACATCAAACACACCTTAAGTCTAAACTAATGTGAATGTTAATTAATTGAGAATTAATAACACCAAAATTCATACATGACAATAATTTTGTAGTATTTATTACATATTGAAAAACGAAAAGTAAATGTATTATTGACATAATTGAATTAAAGTAAGGTTAAAATCGTTTAAAAAATGATTCTCGCTTGATGATATTTAATATAACGACCCATGATGTGTCCCATTTTTTCCATGATTTTGTGGAATTGATTTTCCCACCAAACTAGAAAATGGTTTCCAGCTTTTTTGTATTTTTTTAAAATGAAAACAAATTTTATGGACATTTGTAAAATTTTTTCCCTTTAATGAACAATTTTTATGAAAAACAAAACCGAACGAACACAAAAAATTCCAAAATTTCAATATTTTTCAGGTGAAAAATTATATCAATCAAATACAATTAATTGATAATTCTCAAAAAAATAATTTTAAGCAATTCAATTTTTTGAAATTCATTTTATTTCCACCTAAATTTCGATCTTGCAATCAAAATGACCTTTAGTGTGAGAAGCTTTTTTTATTTTATGTAAATGGGTCCCAAATCCAATGGGATACAACACACACCAACGTCCAACAACGATCCAATTTTTTATTTTTATCTTGATTAAAATTTCCTCAAACAAGGGCATTATAGATTATACACATGAGTTCCACTGACAATTGAAACCTAGATTAAACTTGCCGACAAAAATAAGTTTGTCCCATCAAACACAACGTTGCTGCCGACTTTCACTGTTCCACTGAAAATTAATGAACGCCATTAGCAACAAAATTGAAATTATATACAGAAACCAGGTTCACTAATTACAGAATAATTAATTATTTTCGTCGTCGTTTCTCATCATTGACAAAGACCGATAATCATCACCATCCGAAAGTGACACCAACATATGAATAATTAAATAAATATTTATCCAACCAAATCTGAGCGCTTTTTCATGTTCGTTTGAGTTCTAGATCCAGATCCAATTTCATTCTCTCGTACACAGTATTTCCGAGCTTACTATTTCAGGTAACTTTTATCTAATTCGTTGATTTTTTTTACTTACGATTTTGTGATACTTCTTTAGCTTGTATGGATCTGGAGCATGAAGTGGTTTTCAGATGATTTAAGTGAATTTTCAGCTGTAACGGTTTATGGAAACTAGTATAGAAATGTATGGTTTTACTGCTGCATCAAAGATCTATGCAACTACGACCATTAAGAGGTAGAATTAACTAGCAGGTTGAAGACGGTTAGAACATATATTACAGTGATAAGTGTTTTAAATGAACCAAGAAGGGGAGTTCACCTAAGGAACAAAATCTGTGTTACATTAAACTTATATTATGCTTACTAATTGCTATGAGTGGGCTTTACCTCATTTTAGGCTGTCCATGTATGTCTGTATTGGGTGTATGGGCTCATGGGAGTAAATATCTCTGATTTCTCTCTGGTTGTGATGTTGGAACACAATGAGCCCTCAAAGGTTTGTTAATCAGCTTGTATGCTGGTAGGCCCTGTATAATGATATTTAATTTTCTGTGCCCATTGTACTTCATATATGTCTAAAAAAAGCCTTTATTGCTTCAGAAATATCTTATTTTCTATTGCAATCAATCCCAGCTCCTGGCTTATTATAACTGGACAACAATGTCTAGAAGGGCAAATACTGCTCGTCGCTTTGCAGACGGTGGGAGCCTCCCTTATGTGGGTTCATTAAATCCCAAATCACGCCCATCTCCGTTATTATCAATAGGGCTTGTGGTTGTGGTAAGCCGCTGAACTTTATCTTTTTCAAACTCTCTTACACTCAAGAACACACGTGCAGGAATACGATCATGTTGACTGTACTTTTCAGATGAATAATGATAAACATGGCTACCTGACACTACTAAATTGTTCGGCTTCATTATTTCGTTTCTGTCAGTATTAAACATATTATATTGTCAGGCTTTGGTTCACTAACGAGAAAACTTATATCAGACCTTTTGTGAATTTTCAGGGCGCATTGCTGATAATTGGTTACATGTATCATGGTTCAGGTATGTAGTTGTTCTGTGAATTAGCATATTTATATCACACGAACATTCACCAGCTAAATTCATGCTTTTTTTAACCACGCATTAATTTTTGCCAGATTTTTCTTTTTTATTTTCTAGTCTTGATGTGGTAGGAACTAGGAAATCTAGGCAACACAGCTTTCTATTTGATGACAATGCACCATTGCTTTTGATGTGTGGTTTTAATGAAAACTTACTAAATATTTATCGTGTTTCATGACAGGTGGAAGGAGTGGTGATATAGCAACTTTAAATGGACTCGATGGTAACTTTCCAGAAGTTATGCGACTAAATACTGAAAATCAAGACGATATGTTACATGCCAAATAATTTTCAAAACAAAATATGATATCTTGATTAAATCTCGATTGCTTATCATAATTGTCATCAGGATTATGCCAACAATAACTTTTTATATATCTGCATTTTAAAATGAAGTTACTTCATGAAATGGAAACTTTTTCGTATTAGATTTTGTTAAGTCGTACCAGCACATATTAAAGTGAACCTTGTTCAACCTATTTAATTCCAAAGTTCATTTTTCGTAATTAAGATTAGTAAACATATTCAGATAGAAAAAGTTGAATTTCTTTCGCATATAACCATTACGACTGCAACAAAATGGTTTAGTCGTGGTGCTTTGAAGCAGGCAATTTTTATGTCCATTGTTTATAAGAAAGGTGAACATCTTTCGTGGCCAATGTTCATATTGGGAATTTGCAGTTTTTTCTAAAGGGTATGATATCCCATTTATCTAAATTTTCTTCAAACAAATTTATGCTTTTGTGGTTAAAAAAAAAAAAATCTTATTGAGTGCAAACATATATTTGGTTGCTATTAATATGGACATCTGGTTTACTTTTAGGGCCTACTGATTTTATTGTTTCTATTATCTCATAATTGCTACGAAGTGAAAAATATGCTCAATCTAATATTCACCTCTCTAGGCACTAGTATGTTTTTTATCTGGATTGTTTTCATGAGACCCTTTTTTCTTCCTGTTCTTTGAAATGAATAAATGTTTTTAATAATAAGGATAAGTATTTCCCAAGTAATTTAACCATGTATATGCAGGAGGTGTCTCATGTACATTAGAAGTTCAGAAAATAATACCTATGTTGAAGAAAACATATGGTGACAGCATGAGTAAAGTGTTGCATGTAGGCCCTGACACGTGCTCAGTGATCTCTCAACTATTAAAAGAAGATACTGTGGCCTGGGGTGTTGAGCCATATGAGTTAGATGATGTCGAAGGCAACTGCAAGAGTCTTGTGCACAAAGGCATTGTGCGTGTGGCCGATATCAAGTTTCCTCTTCCCTACAGGACGAAGTCATTCTCTCTTGTCATTGTGTCAGATGCTTTGGATTACTTGTCACCCAAGTACCTAAACACGACTGTTCCAGAATTAGCAAGGGTAGCTACTGATGGTTTAGTTTTATTATCAGGTAATTGTTAGAATTATGATCCATTGTCTCCTTTTTTACATCTGTAACTTCTAGACATTCTTAGCTAACAAGGATATTTAATTCCTTCAACTAGTTGAAACTGGCAAGGCCTTTTTAAGGTTTATCATGTTTTCAATGTTACTTGCCATTTTGGACAGAATTAAATGAACGGTTATAAAGATTGGAGGAATTACTACTTTACATTGGTTTTGAGCATTTTGGCTTATTAGTTGTATACTGTTCAATTATGTTCGCAAGGCTAGTGGTCTAGTCCTTGCAGACCCATGTAAAGTTATCCATTTGGGAGTGCTTAGTCTTGAGTAAGCTAGAGATTGGATGTGATCATCACCTATTTGAGTGGGGAGCGTGGCTTCTTGTCTTACATTGTTGAGTGAGTACACATACACACATCTCTTGACCACTCAATATCAGGAATGAAGTGATAACTAATTTATTTTGGTGAACTGATGCCTATATTCCTCTTATTAGCTAGTCAGCTTTTTACTCTTGATATGATGAAGTGGTCAAGGGTTCAAACACTCTGTATATTTACTCTTGGTGCCAAGTGGTCAAGGATTCAATTATCTTCGGAGATCTCCAGATATAAAAATAAAAAAAGAAAAAAAAGAAAAAAAGAACAACATTGTTAGTTAGGGTACAAACATCTCTTTTACTGGTTCTGTTCTCTGATGATTGTTTAACTGGTACTGAAGCTCCTTTGAAGGTACACTAAATTTCCTTTTTATATAGGTCAACCAGGCCAGCAGAGAGCTAAAGTAGCTGAGTTATCAAAGTTCGGACGTCCGGTAAAGTTGCCAATCTTTCTTTTTGTTCCTTTTTTTTTTTTTTTTTTTAATCAACCTGTATGCATCACATGGCCTTGTATTTCATCTAAAATTATAGTGACAATAAGTAGATGGTGGTCGAGCTTTCCATTTTTGTCTGAGCATTTTGGGTTAAAGCATATTTTTGTCCCTTATCTTCTATGTTATTGCTATTGAAAGTAACAATGGCAGAATATTTGATACCACGGAGAGAACTGGTTGAATGTAGTGTTAAGCAGTCACCTGATATTTCGTTGTCTTTACGTTGAAATCATAATGTAACAACTGAAAAAGATTTATATTGAACTGCAAAATTTCTTAGTTGTTATGCTTGGTTGATGACTGCTGATAAGCATCTAATGGTTTCATTTAGCCCTAACTTCAAAAGCTAGTTCTTTTGTGTGGCTAGAGCATGTTTGGCTAAACTTAAAAAGTTTACACGAAAGTAAATTAGTAAGTTAATTGCTTTTATTGATCAAAGTTGAAAATAAGTGAGTTAATTAGTTTGATAGCAATGTAAGCTAAGAAATAAGTAAAATATCTAAACATGTTTAGAATCACGAAGTTAGCTAACTATAAATTTACTGAAAAAATGTTTTAATTTGGTGTTTTTGTTTGGAGACAAAGTTACTTAACATGCTGGTTTTTGCCTTGAATAGGCCAAACGGAGGAGCTCAACTTGGTGGATAAGGTTTTTCATTCAAACCGGCTTACATGAAAATGAGACTGCTACCAAGAAATTTGAGCAGGCGGCAGCCAAGAATTCATATGAGTCGACATGCCAAGTTTTTCACCTCAAACCTTCGCATCGATAGTTTTGTTACAGATGGCGTCCTTTGCTAAGATGGTGCCAAGAAGGATCTTTAGTTTTTAGAATGTTAAATTATATTCATAAAAAAATTGGTTTACCTCATTGGATATTTCATTATGACAGAATTGGTTGATTAAAAGCTTTGTTGGGTGTAAGTTAGCATCCACAGGAATATACCATTATGCCGAATTAGGCATTGACAGTGAAATGAACCATTCTCTATGGAATGTTCATATTTACTGTATTTTTTTTTTCCTCATAATTGTAAAATAAAACTAATTTATGATTTTATATATCTTGGAATTCTCCATTTGTTTCTATTTTGTGGTCCAGGCCTCACTCTTGGAGAACTAATTTACTTTCCTCATACAAGTGATCTGACTTTTGGTTTGTGGTTGGTAGGTTTCTTGATGTCAATGAAGGAATGGAATTATAATTTTTTCGTTCCCCGAATCTCGTTTAATTGGATTTCCCGTTCGAGGATCTATTCGTTAGGAAGACAACGAGTAGTTGTCCCACTATCAATTAGTTTCGTTTTGGGTAATTCCATGTTTGGCTAATATTTATAAATTATTATAATTGATCAAATAACTTTTTATTCGCATATTTTGTGAAATATGCAAGTATCATTTACAACTTCCTTTAGCTCATCAGGAAACTGCTACTTGGAAGGTACCAAAGTTTAGACAGTTGCTATGACATGATGGTCAATAGATGGCTTTACTATGCACTGGGCACAATTGCCATTACAGATTGAGCATTTGCTCGTATTTGGCATGGTGGTGTCAAACAGGAATTGAGATCTATCGTTCAAAATTGACTGTCCATCAATGATTTATTAACATATCATTTTATACATATTTAAGATGGACCATGCTATTTGTACACCGAAATTGATACTCCGGTGTACAGACCTCCTCACAAGAGAGGGGATCCACGATTTTTTTATTGGTCGTGGGCCCCTCACTTGTGAGGGGGTTTGTACACCGGGGTGTCAACCCCGATGTACAAATAGTATTTTTCATTCAAGATGGAACCCCTGCCTTTAATAGTAAATGGTGTGGGGACCAGATCATTCATGTCCTCAACAAATCCTAGAAGTCAAATTTTTATTTTTTATATCAATATTTAAATGATATTTTAAAATAAATAATTTAATTAATTAATTAAACAAGACGTTAAACGAGAATTTTCTTAATCTTCACCTGCTCTATTTTCGCTCTACCTCCCAAAAATTTTCGGACGAGATGGGAATGGTAATGGTTGCCCAAGTCCCCCACCTTTGACCCGACCTCCATTACCATCCTAATAAAGATTAACAACAGTTATATAAAAATTGTAGTTAAAAAGTGATAAAAATTGTGATTTCTACAAGTTGTATATGATTAAAATTAATTAAATTTAAATGTACTCGATCCATCAATGAAAAGTTAGGGATGGCAACGGGACAGGTCGGGGGAGGGTCGACCGACCAGTCAAGAAATTCTTGTCCCATCCTCGCCCCGTTACCCGTTTAAGGCGGGGCGGAGCGAGGCGAGGCGAGGCGAGGCAAGGCAGGACGGGTAGGGGCCCTGCCCCATTTAATTTTATATATATTTTTAAATTTTTTGCTAATTTATATTATTTTTCTCATTTATTAGATTGAGACAAATAATTTTAGTTTCTATTTTCTATTAAAACTAATAAAATTTTCTATTTAAAGTATTGAAATTTTTTTCTTTTTTTAAAAAATATTAAATGGGGTGGGGGCGAGGCGGGGCGCCTGTTACCTATCCTCGCCCTGAATCCGTCTCGAAGCAAAATTTTCCGTCCCGAATACCCGATTAAATGGGTAATTCCAATCCCGTTTGGGGCGAGACCCCGCGAGTACGGGATTTGTCGAGTTTTTTCGCTACCCTTTGAAAAGTGCTATACGAGCTGTCCACGCCACTCGCCTGATCAATCCCCCAGCTATAAAACCACCAGCGGGCAACCGTCCGCCGGGTCCTCTCCGTCATGGCCACAAGAGACAATTACTCAAAGAAACCGCTTTCCAACGCCATTCCGCTTTCAACTTCTCGACTCATTCTCGCTCTCCTCTGTCTCTCATCTCTTTTCATCTGTTTCTCTCTCTTCAAAACCGACAACGTACAATCCCCTTTGCTAAACCACTCGGCGGTGTCGAAGAATATTAACTATAAAAATTGCAATTATACGGATGGCCGTTGGATCTACGATCCGACTGTCAGATCTCCGCCGCGATACGACCACACCTGCAAGGAAATTTTCAAAGGATGGAATTGCCTTGGCAGTAACAAGTCGAACGCCCTTGATATTGTCAAATGGGGCTGGAAACCCGATGGCTGTGACCTCCCGCAGTTCGATCCTCTTAAATTTCTTCAAGACTTCAGAGACACCAATATTGGTAAAAACTTGCAAACTGAATTGCTGTAAATTTGCTGCCCTGTATATTTTGCAGCTTATATATGTGGATTTTGTTAATTATAAATTAGGACAAATATATAATACTAATGCTTTACACACAAATGAGAGTGAATTACAGTGTTACCCAAAACTAACTAACTATTTAAGTATTTATAAATGAAATAGAGCTCTCTTTGGTTTGAAAAATATAGAAACAAGAAGCTACATTTTTTTTTTCAAGTGCATCAGCTAGGAATCATTATTTGAAATCAGGAAAAAAAGCTTTATATTTATGAAGGCTGAAGCTATGGTATATGAAAATTAACCATTTTAAATGGATATAGAGAGAATTTTTATCCTTTTTCATTAATTGAAGTGGGCTCTAAAATCTGAGAAAACCAAGAACTTTATCACTTGAATGGGCTAGATACCAGTAGAAGCATGTTTTGGAACACAATGCAGCACAAAGAATCTGTGCAAGTGATTGTTTGTCTGGCTTTCTCAGCGTGGGAAGAACAGTTAGGGTGAAATGTTCATCATCAAAATCAAACCAAAGTATCTGAATATTTCACTCGATTCTTGTTGTAATATAATACATGTGTGGGATTCGGATTTTCGGGAATATTCTTGTGTGTTCCAGTGCTACTTGTAGACCTCATGGAACTTTAACAGTGCAGGGTTTGTTGGGGATTCTTTGAACAGGAACATGTTTGTTTCACTTTTTTGTGCTTTAAAACGAGTGTCCAGCGAGGTGAAAAAGTGGCGTCCTGTTGGAGCTGACCGCGGCATCACTTTTATTAAGTACAATGTAACGATTGCATATCATAGAACAAATCTTCTTGCTCGTTATGGTAGGTAAGGTTAGTCTAATACTTGTCGTTTGAGTTTTGATGAAGAAGAGTTTATTCTAATGATGTGGTCAACTTTGTGCATTGACATATTTAAGGTCACTGCTCAATTCATCCTGCAAATTTGGTGTTAGCATTTGGCAGCATTGGCCCTGGCATATTCCTATTGCTGATATTATTGCATGCAGTAGATTTTTCCTGAATTGATGGTCATTAGGGCTGCCATTAGATACTGATTTTTACGAAGACAAGGGTTTGGCTGTTGTGATCAATTTTCCTTCTTTCTTTTATTCATCCTTTAGATTTGTTGAATCTATTTCGTTACAAAACTTTTTGGCTTCCCTTGGACTCCAGGAGGAACAATAAAGGGAAGTCTAAACAAAATCAATTTACCTAACATTTCTCCACGGCCATATAGTTTCTAAATCTGAAATTTTGTGAAATCCAATTGTTGGTTGAACATCACTGAAAAAATAAGGCCAGATTGTAATTTTTTTATCACTTACTCCCTATTGTCCTGTGTTCTAAGTAAGCCATGGAGGCCTTTGCCTTGATTATGAATTTGATAGATGGTTAACTTTATTTACGTTCTTTAAAAGACATGAATGGCTGAGGGTTATTATCTATTTTGAGCAGATACTATTTCATAAGTTCTGTTAATAAATGCTTGGAACCATGATTAGGGATATTCAATTAGGAATACCAGAATCAAAGATGTGGTATCCAGTCATCATGAATGCAGTAGTATGGTTTTAATAAACTTTTTGCTGCTTGATCTGACCTTGAACCAATTATTTGACCGTGTTCTGTTATTTTTGTCATTGAGGTTTGAACTTGAGTTTATGATTACCTCATTACGATCATTTTATCTTTCTATTGATCTTTCTTAGTGTTTATGACCTGGAGTAGGTTTATCATGTAAACTTGCTGCATGTCTGTATGATTTTGATCCAAATTATTTGCTTTTATATTTTGTAGGTGGACGGCTAGCAGCATTGCTGGTGTGCTGGAATCACTAGGTTATAAGGATGGTTACAGAGTGGATGTTGATATACCTGAAGGAACATGGGTAGAAGCTCCAAATTTCCATGATATTCTTATCTTCAACACAGGACATTGGTAATTTTACTTTCCTTTGTGGACTTCTGTCACATAGGCTGCTATCAATGTCGATTTTAGGATGCTACTTTTTATAGCTTTGTGGAAGTGGAATGGAACCTAGTTAGGGCATTTGACAATGTTCCATGATGCTCTGAATTTGAGCAATGGGAACGTTGCATCAGAACATGATAGTAGAATGAACCTGTTTACTGAGATTCTGATAGAATCTCTTGAAGCTGAAGAATCTTGTTTGGATTCTTGCAAATTTGTCCTTTTTGTACAGCAAAATAGATTTTCTGTGGTTGTTTGGAAACTCTCTTCAAAAAGTCACTTAGACTTCCAGAGTTCCAAACTAACTGAGTTCTGCATTGCATAAACTCTGATTGTTTCGGTTATGCATTAGCTAAATTAGCTCCATGGCTCTGAAGACCCTAACATGAGTGGCTCAAGAAGCTCATTAGCTGATGAGGCTCCAAGTAATGCATAAATTTCGTTTCCTACTATGTAGTGACTTTACAAAATAGGGATGGCAATTTGAACTGCCAAACCCAAGCCTTTGGGGCGGCAGGGTGTTTTCTGCCCTGGAATACCATCCCATCCCCGCCCCGTGCTGATTGTCCACTTATATTAAAAAATTATATTTGAATTTTATTTTTTTGGGCATTGGCTGCCCATTTTTCCTCAAGCTTGAATCCACTATCCCAATCCAAAGCAAGTTCAGTGACAAGCAAACAATATAAATTAATTTTACACGAGAAAAAAAAATTCATAAACTAGGCAATGGGTTGCCCAGCATTGTCCTTAAGCGGATCGGGGTGGTAAAATCCCCGGTGGGGGTGGATATGAGGCATCCCCAACCTCTCCAATTGCCATCTCTACACAGAAGTGAGGATCTATCACACTTCTCAAATTGAATATTATCTACTAAATGTTTCCAACTATGGTTGCATTTTCAAATGACAAGCATTCCAGTTGTATTTCTTAGAGCAACTTTTAAATTTTTGTACATGTCAATGAAGACAGAGCAGTTTTTTTTTTTCAGTTTATTTAGCTTTGTTTTGGTTTTTAGGTGGTGGGCTCCTTCAAAGTTTGACCCTGTAAAATCACCTATGCTTTTCTTCGAGAAGGGTATACCCGTGATGCCTCCAGTTCCACCTCATGTTGGTCTTGATATGGTATTATCACACATGGTATGACTGCATTATTTTCTCATATTTTCCCTCAAGATACGGCATAGCTCCTAGGCGAATAATCTATTAAGGGTGTGTTTGAGCCACATTATTTTGGAAGAATGTATTCTGGAATAGTAGATAGATGGAGAATGCGTGGTTGAAAAAGAAGGAAAATTTATTGATGTGATGGAAAATATTATTTTATTGAAGAATGTGTAGTTGAAAATGAGTAGAAAAATGAGAATGAAAATTTTAATGTGTACCAAACGGGGGCTAAGAATACTAAATTTGTGGTCCATTCAGATTTTGCCACGATAAAAATTGGTACTTGTTTAATGTATGTTTTCTGATCATAATTGATGTTCAACAATTTCTTTTGTTCCTTTTCCTTCTGTTTAGAGACATCTGCAATTTGGAATATTAAATTCTTTTTACCCAGCTAATATGCTATATTTTCAAACTAGATATCATTTGTGGAGAAAAAGGCTCGACCAAGTGCAATCTTAATTTTTCGAACACAATCTCCAAGACATTTTGAAGGAGGTGATTGGGACCAAGGTGGTACGTGTCCTCGTTTACAGCCTCTTGCTCCTCAAGAAGTAAGCTCTTATCATGCTGTTTTAAGATCGTGAAATTTTATGACTTCTTAGTTTGGTTTGATCCATTCTTTATTGGAATAATATCCATGCACAACAAGATCATTACTGAAGGTTTTGGCATGTTTGACTAAGCTTTAAAAAGTTCACTTGCAAGTAAATAAGTAAGTTAAATTAATTTTCTTATTGATCAAAATTAGATTAAGTAATTTAATAGTAGTTGCTTTCAAAATAAGCAGCTTTTTTTATAAATAAGTATGAAAAGAGTATCTTATCCGAAACTGAATTAAAAGAGAATATTATTCTTTTAAGCAACATGTAATTTAATGATTGGGTTTTATGTTTGGTTCGGTATCCAGGTAGAGAAACTTTTCTCTCTGGAAAGTAATGGAACAAATATGGAGGCAAGACTTGTAAATCAGCACCTGTATAAAGCGCTGAAAGGTTCCGGTTTTCAAATATTGGATATAACACAGATGAGTGAGTATAGAGCTGATGCCCATCCATCTGCAGCCGGTGGGAAAAAACACGACGACTGCATGCATTGGTGCTTACCAGGACTTACAGATACTTGGAATGACTTGTTTATAGCACAACTAAACAATTTTAATGTTAGGAACTAAAATGTATAGTTTGTCTTGTGATTATATGCGGAATATGTTTCTTTGAGTTTGATTTTTTATTGGTGGTTGTAATAGGAAATTATGTCATTGCCTAACAACTCTAATCTAACGTGGTGTATTGTGGTGGTTAAGAATCTAACTGATCTGAATGCTTCATTGTATTGCTTAGCTATTGCAGGGTTAAATAACCGTTAAAAATTGATGCAAAATCTTAGAATATTCCAATTTTGAGGGAATCTCAACTGTAATGTTTAGATTCCAGATTCAGATGAACGGTTTTAGAACTAAGATTGGTTTGGATTAAAATCTGTCAATTGGTTAGTTTTTTGACTGCTACATAGTAGCTTGGGACTGAAATTATTATTTTGCCAATATTTGTCCCTAACTTCCCCGTTTTGTAGCAACGTTAATTCTTAACAATTATGCTACTTGTACAAAGGTGATTTATAAAAGTGTGCTGATAAAATGATGTGACAAGATTTAAGTCATCGATTTCAAAAATCGTTTTTAAATTATTGGTCAAGATATTGTCAACACTTATTTTGTAAACCAATTTTGTAACAAAATTTTGTACAAGTTAGGTTACAAAATTCTTAATGCCCGTTTCCTGTCATTTTGGCCATTAACTATGCACGTGGCCTGCACAAGACCACTTAATTAGAGGGTGCATTTTCGACATGGACAAAGAAGATGGCACATTAAGTCAATCTGACCCATGTTCAAATGCACGCACCTCTTGACTCTTCTCTTATCACATGGAATCCACTCTCGAACAACATGACATCTAAATTGGGGCTCATCACTTGAATGCTTTTAGCAAGGATCGTGCTACTTGAATAGGGCCCAGTCAGGCCCCGCCCATAGGGGGCGTCCCTGTTCAAACAGAATAATCCGTTTTGCAATTATTCATTTTGCACTTGGCTACCCAACATTATAGCGGGCGGGAAAATTGGTACACCAAAGGTACATTCTTGTGGACTTGCAAAATGGATGGGGGACTCCAACTGCAGAGAACCTCATTTCTTTGGATATAATGGTGAATAAATCTGTAGATACAGGAAATTTGCACATATTTTGCACGTCTTCCTGTGCAAAATCTGTGCAAGGTTTTTTTTTTTTTTTGGAGGGGGGGGGGGGGGGGGGGGGGGTGGTGTTTGAACCCTTGAATGGAATGCCGGCCGTTTGGGTCCTCACCACTGTTAGTATTAGGACACAATTCATTATACATTGGCCGTCTGTCTTTTATTAATCATTCTATATATATATACACGTCTCTAAAAAAAATAGTTTCAGAAATTCTATGATCAAGGGCATACAAGTTACAACATTATTCCTACCATGTTAGAATGTCTGATAGTCCAGCATTGGATAGTGACATGCATTCACATGACTTTACTGTTAATATTTAAAATATCAATACCCTACCCATCCTTATTTCATTGTAATATCTATGTATCATGATTCCGATTTAAATCGATAAATAAAAAATAGAGGATTTTACTCACTTAATCGTAATATTCTTTCCTATTTGATCCTTTTGAATTCCGCATTTTGATAGTGTGAGCTGATTTATTTATTAAAAAGAGACCCCGTGTAAAAATTATTTATATGGCGATGCTTTGAACTTAGATCAATTTTCATTCGTTTTTACAATTTAGAATCGATTATGCGCAAAGGAAAATATTCGACCAATTATAGAACATCACACAAAATTGTTTATTATTGGTGGGTCTCTTATGCCATCACCATCATTCACGAGTTTCAATCTATACCATGAAATTAATCACAAGTTATCGTCGTATTAGGCTTGTGAACCTCCCGTGTATTGGCGTATGTTCAAGACTAGATTGATCAATCTATAATTGAATTATATATAAATTAATTATTTGTTTGATTCAAGAATACACATCTAATAGAAAAACTTAGACCCTGTTTGATTGCCACATTTTCCATAGAAAATGTCACATTCGAGGAAAACGAATTCCGCTTTGACCGTTTGATTGCAACGTGGCAATGAAAATCGAATTCTAAGATACAACTACTTTAAGTTATATTTTCTTTGTTTTCATGAAAAACGAATTCATATGGGTTTGGTGGATTTTTATTTTTCAACTAATATGAAATTTGCATTATTTTTCACATTTGTGTATCAAACAAACCCTAAAGTTGAAAGTATGATGTGGTGTCATTTACATAATTCCTTCTCCGCTTTCAGTTGAATCTTTGTAAAATTTAAGAAAGAAGCTGTTAATTATTATTGGATTAACCTCGTGAGTTGAAAATTACCAAATTTATTGAATTTTAATCATGAAATAATCACCTCAACTGTTAACTAATTATTAAAAATAAACAAGAAATGAAAGGCAAACCTTTTTCATATAAACACAAACAAAAAGAGAAATAAAATAAAATAAAATCAGTGTAAACAACAAATATATAAGTCCATGAATTTAGTTTTAATGTAATAATTATCATTAAAATATTTTGGTTCTAGCTGTCTATAAAACTGGTTTATTAATTTTAGTTATTCACCCTTCATGCAGGTACGTAAATATGTTCAAATGGATAAGACAATTCGTTTTGCCTAACAGTTTGAAGAACTGGTCTATAAATATATCTGCTCCAGCCCCCTACACCTAACCTACCACTGATCAATGGAGTCACTAAACATAACAATTCTTATATTTTCCTTAAGAATCTTAATCCTAACTCCTCCTTCCATAGCCCAAAACTCCCCTCAAGACTTTCTTTCCACCCACAATCAGGCTCGTGCAGAAGTCGGCATCCCACCCCTCGTCTGGAATGACACGGTTGCAGCCTACGCACTAAACTATGCCAAAGAAAGGTATGCGGATTGCGAGCTGGAGCATTCGCAAGGGCCCTATGGCGAAAACCTGGCGGAGGGGTGGGGGAAATTGGCTGCTGGAGATGCAGTCAGCATGTGGGTTGGGGAGAAATCTTGCTATGATTATGACACGAATTCTTGCGTTGGTGGAGAATGCCTGCATTATACGCAGGTGGTTTGGAGGGATTCAGCTCATCTTGGGTGTGCTGGGGTTCACTGCAGTAATGGTTGGTTTTTTGTGATATGTAACTATGATCCACCTGGAAATTATATTGGCCAACGTCCTTACTGAGTTGGTTTTCAGTAATATGAGAATGAGTTGTCACTCGTTCTTGAAATATCGTTTTTGTAATATATGGGGTATGTGTTGGTCCAGCTGTAGTCTGAGACGTAATAAATAAAAGTAATATTCAATAATACTCAACAAAACTAGATAAAATATTGCGCACCCTTTTGCTTGTTTTCATATTTAATTCTGTTATACAAAGATCGAACAAGAGTATTATAGATCGAAGAATCTCAAAACCCTATTACAATCGAATTTACCCAATCACCAGTGAACATGAAGATCTCACAGACATAGGCTCACAACAATAAGAAACCAACTCCTTCAACACTGTAAGACCCGGATTCACACAGAAACCCTCACAGTCATGAAAGGAAATATGAAGTTACTTCAATGAGCCAATATAATCAAGTACTACCAACTAGAGACCTCACTAATACCAGATTTCACAAAGAAATAGCACTCTAGAAACAGATTCGAGAGATCTACACAAAGAAGAGAATGAAAGAAAGAGAAAATACACGGAAGTCTCCAGATGAACGAGACAAACCAAAAAGAATAGAATGAATCTAGAAATCATTCGAATCCCTCAAAATATCAAGGTCTCAAGATTAGCAACTTACATCCAATGGCTTAGAGCAACTAACATTTTTATCCTTACTGGACTGATTATTTGGGCCTGGTTTCACTAGGCTTACTTTAGGCTGAACAATGGTTATTAGGAATGGGCCAAAGGCCAGATCATCACCGCCTTAGTGGGCTGGACACTGGCATCATAGTCCACAATCTCCACCTTGATGCCAGTGGTAAATCAGAGAGCTTAATGTTATCCTAAACTAGATAAAACAGCTTCCATTGATCTCCCTCCAAAGCATCAAGTTCAAAATTGGTACTTGCACTTAACAAATCACCTAGTATCAATTTTTAACATTTGCATATATTCAAACTTGACTAAAGGCAGTACTTTTGTACCCATATCAGCTGGATTAAATTGGGTAGCAATTTTCTCAAGTAATAAGACATCTTTAGCAACAATATCTATTATGAAATGCAACTTAACATCAATATGCTTTGTTCTTTCATGAAAAACTATATTTTTGCATAAATGTATAGCACTTTGATTGTGAGAATATAATGAAACATGATTAGACAATTCATTTATTTCAGACAGTAAACCTTTAAGCCACAAAGCTTCTTTTATGGCATCTGTTGTAGCCATATATTCAGCCTCAGTAGTTGACAAGGCTACAACAGGTTGCAATTGTGATTTCCAACTAATACATGTTCCACACAGAGTAAAAACATAAGCTGTAGTAGATTTTCTATTATCAACATTACCAACAAAGTCAGTATTAACAAAACCTTTAAGCACTACACCATCATTGCAAGCACTAAAACACAATCCTAAATGTGAAGAATCTTTCAAATACCTTAATAACCATTTTAACGCAGTCCAATGTTCTAAACCAAGATTTGCCATGAATTTGTTAAGATTACTAATAGCATGAGCCACATCAGGCCTAGTGCAAATCATTGTATACATAACAGCTCCTACAACATTAGCATAAAGAATCTTTTCCATAGTTTAACATCAGATTCATTGATAGGACATTGATTTTTACTCAATTTAAAATGGCTAGCAAGAGGTACATACACATATTTTGAATTATGCATAGCAAATCTGTAACCAATTTATCAATATATGCAGTTTGTTTCAAAATTAGAATTCTGTCATGCCTTATCCTAGTTATTTCCATGCCTAATATCTTCTTAGCATGACCAAAATCTTTTATTTCAAATTCAACGCTCAAAGATCTTTTAATTTCATTAATGACATACATGTTCTATCCAATTAGAAGCATACCATCCAAATATAAGAGAATAAAAGCAACAATATCATTTTCATCATCTCTTTTAAAATACAAACAATGGTCAAATGCACTTCTAAGAAAGCCAACAGAAGAAACATAAGTTTCAAAACTTATGTACCATTGTCTTGATGATTGTTTCGAACCATATAAAGATCTTTTTAACAAATATACACGATCAGATTTTGATTATCAATATAGCAAGATGGTTGTTTCATATAAATTACTTCATCAAGATCACTGTGTAAAAATGCAGTTTTTACATCCATTTGTTCAAGTTCAAGATTATAATAAGCAACAAGAACCAACATAACTCTAATGGTAGTATATTTAATCACATGAGAAAAAATCTCATTACCCCCCCTAATACTAAAAATTCACTTGCAATCAACAAGAGATTTACCTGCAGGTCTAGGGACTAAAACCCAAGTCCCATTCTTAATTAAGGAGTCCATCTCATCATTCATAGCAATCTTCCATTCCTTAGATTGCTGACTAGACATAGCTTCTTCATAGGATTTAGGCTCTCTAAAAACTAAATCTTGTTAAGAAAGTAAGGCTAAAGTCAGGTAATCTCTATACCTTATAGGTTCTTTAATATCTCTCCTAACTGTATCCCTAGTTAATTGATAGTCACTAACCTTACTCATTTGCTATCCTGAACCTCAGTTTCTTCTCTGTCATCACTAAAATCCTCATTTTCAGCCTCTATCTCAATCTGTTCAGAATCAACAAGTTGAGATGGCATGCCAAGCTCCACCTGCAGCTTGGTCCTATCATTTCCTAACCTTTCTACAGACTTTTTAGACCACAGGACATGTTCTGCTCATCAAAAGTTACATCCCTACTAGTGATAATCTTAAAGCCACTAGATTCTCTATTCCACAGCCTATAACCCTTCACCTATCAGGATAACATAAGAAAACACATTTTTGAGCCCTAGGTTCTAATTTCCCTAAGTTTTGATGAGAATAGGTAGCACATCCAAAAACTTTCAGACGTGAGTAGTCAGGGACAATCCCAGTCCATTGCTCTTCAGGTGTTTTATCACTTAGAGCACTTGAAGGGGTTCTATTAACAATATAAGTGATTGTTATCAAGGCTTTCCCCAATAAGATTTTAGGCACACTTGGACCAACAAGCATGCACCTCACGTTCTCCAGCATTACAAAACTTAAAGCCATTGTCAGTCCTAAGAGTTTTAACTTTCTTCCCAGTTTGGTTTTCTATCAATAGTTTCCAGGTTTTAAACTTCCCAAAAGTCTCAGATTTATGTTTCAACAAATAATCCCAAACTTTTCTGGAATAATCATCAATCAAGGAAAGAAAATATCTGTTTCCTCCTTGAGTGATAGTGGATGAAGGTCCCCATAAATCAAAGTGTATATACTCAAGGACAGATGTAGATTTGTGCTTAATGCAACCTAAGCTGTTTTCCTAAGGTGCAGTTTTCACAAAAAGGAATTCTAGAAATAAAATCCTTCCTAAAAGCCTCCTTCTTATGAAAGATGTGAAGGCCCTTCTCACCTAAATGTGCTAGTCTCTTGTACCACTTTAAAGTGGCATCAAGTTTAGTGTTTAAAGACTCAACCATCCCATTAACAACAACACTAGCCCTAGCAACATAAATCCTATTCCTCTTAACACCTTTAAACATCACAAGTGTTGCTCTCATCACCTTTAATAAACCATCACCCACCTTACCTAGTAAACCTAAATCATCCAAGTTACCCATTGAAATTAGGTTTCAAGATAATTCAGGAACATATCGTACCCTTTCTAGGGTGAAAATATAGTAATTCTCAAATTTTAATGTAACATCACCCATGCTTTCAACTCTACAGGCAATATTGTTGCCCATAACAATCTCCACACCATTGATCTCCTTAAATGAGTTAAACCAACTCCTTTTTTGGGGACATGTGGACGGTACAACCAGAATCCAAGATTCATTCTTGAATCTGATTCTCACCATCAACAACATTTGCAGAATCATAGTTAAGTGAAGGCTCAGTCACCACATAGATATCTACAGAATTAGAGTCAATAGGCTCAACTAAATTTCTTTAATCAATTCCTTTACTTTTCATTTCATTCTTTCTTTAAAACAGTCTTTTATGAAGTGTCCATATTTCCCACACCCATAGCACTTTTTATTCCTAGTCTTAGACCTGTCCCTACTCTTGAATTTTTTCTTATTATTGTTTCCCTGATTGTTAAAGCCTTCTTGGTTTCCATTAAACCTATTTTGGGCCCTCCCCCTAACAAACAAAGTCTCAGATCCCCCGTTTTCTCTCTAAGACCTAAGCTCAAGTTCTTTACTCATCAAAGAGTTAATAACTATTTCAGTAGTCAAGTATCCTTGTCATATTTTATGGCAGCCTTAACCTCTTTGTAGGTCTCAGGAATGGCATGTAAAAGGACTACAACCTTATACTCATCAGAAACTTTATCACCAGCATTGGTGATATCTTGAACCAACTTATTGAAGATATCAAGATTGTCTTCTATGTCTCTAGAGGTATCTAACTTAAAACTAAAGAACCTCTCTAAAAGAAACAATTTATTAGGTAAGGCTTTTCCAAGGTACAGTTTCTCTAATTCATCCCATAAGGCCTTAGCATTTTCTTGCTTTCCAACTTTCCTTAAAACTTGGTCAGACAAATGCGAAATAATAGAAGTATATGCAAGTTCATCAGCTTCAAGAATTTGATCATATGTCATAGTTTCAGGAAATGTTTGTGTTATTGATTTAGTAGTTTTTTGTTGAACTAAAACACCTTTCATATTTTGTTACCAAATGGGGAAATCCAATTTTCCATCAAAAGCACCAAATTCAAAAGTATGTGTCATGATTTTATTATTTAGGAATAACACAAAGTATTTCAAGACAATTGTAAAACTTTGACAATTGATGCACTTAAGAAAGAGGTAAATTGATCTACACAGACAGATAAAAGGAAATAGTTCACAATGAATAAGTAGTAAACAATTATCACAATTATTCAAGATTTACAAAAGAGTTCTAAGCAACAACACAAAACAGAATCAAGAAAGTAAGCTTTTAATCATTAACATGTAGAAACAATATACCAAGCAAGACATAATGTGAAAAATAAGAAGTTGCAGTCACACCAAGAATGATCAAATTCACCAGAATTCCTCAAGACTCTTATTCTCAGGTCAAGGCTCAATTTGATCACTCAAGATGATAGCACAAGATACACAGTAGGAATTTTGAACAAGATACATGGGTGGGAAATTCAGCGTTAGGAAATGCAAACTAGTAAATACGCCTCAGAACATTAGTGAGATTCGAAAGTCACAGCAGAGAGGTGGTGTTCCGCCAAATATCCACAAAGGAGATCAAGAATCGAGGAAACCCCAACACATAGGGTAACACGATCAAAACCATAACCAAGGTACACCAACCATAGACTTCTCTCACAACCCCAAAACCAGATAAGACATAGAAGCCCCAAGAACCAACAAACCACGAGAACTAGGGTTTCAAGAATATCAAGCGATCAAAGAGTGGAGACTGAAAATTAATTTCTCATCCTCCAAAACTCGATCGAAGACCCAAGAACAGCCAAATATGACTGATGCCACTGTTATATAAATATCGAACAAGAATATTACAGATCAAAGAATCTCAAAACCTTATTACAATCAAATTTACCTAATCACCACCGAACATTAAGATCTCATAGACATAGGCTCACAACAATAAGAAACCAATTCCTTCAACACTGTAAGACCAGGATTCACATAGAAACCCTCATAGTCACGAAAGGAAATATGAAGTTACTTCAATGAACCAATAGAATCAAGTATTACCAACTAGAGACCTCACTAATTCCAGATTTCACAAAGAAATAGCACTCAAGAAACAGATTCAAGAGATCTTCACAAATAATAGAATGAAAGAAAGAGAGAATACACTGAAGTCTCCAAATGAACGAGAGAAACCAAAAAGAATAGAATGAATCTAGAAACCATTCGAATCCCTCAAAATATCAAGGCCTCGAGATTAGCAGCCTACATTTAATGTCTCAGAGCAAATAACATTTTTATCCTTATTGGACTGGTTATTTGGGCCTGGTTTCACTAGGCTTACTTCATTCTGAACAATAGTTATTAGGAATCGGCCAAAGGCCAGATCATTATCGCCTTAGTGGGTTGGACAGTGGCATCACAACCCACAAATTCTAGTTTATCTTTACTTAACGAAGGGTATTAAATGGGTTGAGCTATTCGAAGAACATCCAAAATGGCCCATGCATGGTCTAGACATCTGTCGTGGAAACGCGTGCTTGCGTGTAAGATTTAGAACGGGATAGAAAATTGCATTGGATAATTATTGTCAAGGGATAAACACTAATTAAATAATGAAATATAAATGAACATATAAGGCCTTTGATTGCATGTAATAATGTTGACATTTTAAGACGGAACCTTAAGTTTTAATATAAGTGTCCACTAAATTTCAACAAGCAATTTAATTTGATTAACATTCAAACGAGCACACAATTCGAAGATTGATTTGTTCAAAACGGGTATGTCAATGAATAAATCCCGCTTCGGTTAAATACTATAATATTTAAATAAGCATCCTCTCCTACTCCATATTTTTATAATAATAAATTTTAATTATACAAGCACCCAACTAATATGATTTAAAATGATCATATGTACTTTTACTCGGATGCTAAAAAAAATATAATAATAGTAAATAAATAAAAATATTTATTATTATAAATAATTATTTTACAACAACAAAACTATATATATGAGTATACATCCCAACAATACCAATATAAGCATCAATTCTACTGCATGTACATTGATTTTGTACAGACACGTTGACAGTGGCATGCATCTGTCCATCAATTTGAATTTCAAAAATTAATCGATGGACACGTATGCACCTATCAACTTAGATTTACAAAATTAATCGATGGACATGTATCCACCTATCAACTTAGTTTTACAAAATTAGTGTACAAGCAAATTAATTCTATAAGCATTAAGGTGGTCCGCTACAATGTAAGCGAGAAAGAAGGATTTATAAGAAGTTCAACTTATTCATGAGAAGATTATGTAACACAAGACAATACAACACAACACAACACAAACAAGAGGGCGAGTATTTCCTCCACCACAAAGTGCACATAATCACAGTTTAGAAACAACATCGTTGTCCAAAAACCATGTCAGCTCTCCTTCAGGTGAAACTTCCATGCACGGAAGGGGAGTTGAACCAGGAGCAAGTCCACCTCCTAATGCTTTTTTTACTGTATCGGCCAGCTCAACACCGGTGACCACCATTGCAATCTCTGTAGCTGAGTTGATCACATGCAACGTGAAAGTGATCCTCGGTGGAGGAGGTTTGGGAGAGTCGATAATGAAGGTAACCCAACTCTTCTTCTCATAACGTTGCTGGCATGTAGGAAATAGCGAAGCCACATGTCCATCTGGCCCCATTCCAAGAAGCATAAGATCAAAGTTGGGGAATTCACTAGCATCAGATGTAGGTATAATTTTGCTCTCAACCAAATGCTTGAGACGTACTTTATAATCATCTGCCGCACCCTCTAGTAAAAGCTTGTCATTGAAAGCATAAATGTTACTGGGAGAAATTGGTACCTGCCAAAATATTTAAAAGCCAATTCTCTCAACATTCAGATTGACCAACAAAGCCAATTCTGTCACAAGTTGTAGAGAAGCATTTTTTTTCTCCAATACATATTTTTGGCTTATCCAAGTACCGATGGTATAACGACAACTCAGAATTAGTCATTCAATCTCTGGAAAGAGACTACTCTTTATAGTTGACTTTTTGGGTGGAAACTCATCTAAAAGTTTAAGAGTTTGTTCTCTTTGTATTTCAATTTTGTGTTATGAATTCATTTTGAATTTTGTGTTTTGAGTGTCTATTTTGAGATTGTTGAAAATGTGTTTTTTTGACATTTTGAAAACACCCAAAACGCATTTTGAAAATCCTGATTTGATTATAACTGAAAACACTCAAACCGACAAATTGTTTTCTTTAGAAATTTTTAACTTGTTTTCAAAAAAACGTTTTCGAAAATAAGGAAGAGAACACATTTTCATTGTTTTGGAAAATCGAAAATAGAAAACGGTAAAGACAAAGGACCCTAAGCTCTTTGGAAGGGAACGTATCACGTATAGCTATCCTTAAGTTACAACTTTTTAACAAAATGGGCGCCGCGGAACTTGCAATATTAGATCTTTTGTCTGACTTCACTGCTCATAACTTCACAACAATTGAGCTTCAACTAACAAAATTACAAGAACTGTTATGCATTCAATTTTCAGACCCAAAATATCTTGAAGTTTTGCGCACCTTTGAAAGAAAACCATCCCATGCAAGTTTATAATTACTGTCATCACTATCCAAAGGAACCACACTCTCATCCACCCAAAAGATGAGCCATTTCGACCAATCAACTGAATCTTTGTAAGGAGATTCCACCATTTTCCTTGAAACAACAAAATCAGATTATCAAAATTTTAAAACGATAAAAAAAAAAAGGAAAAAAAGAAAGAAAGAAAAAGAAAAAAAAACAACATTTGATTACATGAATTGTAGGGAAAGAAAAATTAGACCCCAGTTACAAAATAACAGGCGTACCTCATTGTAGCAATTAGGGTACCCCCAGAAAGAACTACAGAGAAAAAACCCTTCTCTCTGCTAAACTTTTTCGACAAATCGGTGGTGTATTTTGCAAGAGCAACGACAACATCTTCCTCCGAATGGAACTTTAGTACCTTGGTTTTGCTTTTCACTCGAGTGTCTAAAGCCATTGATGCAAGAGAGGCTAAGAATTTACCCCAAATTTTAGTATCAAGTTAGAAGGCCACCACTATTCCTATTTATAGCAACAAAAGTTCAATGAAACAAAATATGTTAGCATGCGGCACAATTTAGTAAGGATAGATGTTTAAAATATGTTAGCACATGTCACAATTTAGTGTAGAGTACATGCCACCTGTAGCCCAAAACAGTTTTGCTACACTTACACCTCGACAACTTTGTTTACATTCCTTTGACGCAACACACAGTTTTACATCATATTATTTAATCCATTATGTATATTTTTTATGTACAAGTAACAAAGTCCTTCAAAACAATGATCTCAAATTTATAACCGTTCGACAAAAAAGTACCTTATTTAGTAATCGCTTGACCCATATTCCATGGCAACAATTCCCGACATGAATGACTGTTCTCCACTTCTCTTGTTTTTCACCTTCCAATTTACCGAGTTATTTGCTTAACCAAATTGATTTCACCCGTTGGTAAATTAAAAATCCATTAAACTCATGAAAATACATACGCAATCCTAAGGGAATTAGATGAAATACATAGTGGTCAAATGAAATTTAATTCCAGTACACTTCGAGTGTACTAGTGTTACCATTAAACCATTTCTATGACAAGGGCAAATCGCATACCCAAATGGCAAAATAGTCAACATTACAACCTTCTAGTACAAAGTATCCGTCCTCATAATGATTTATTTCTAATCAAAATATATGATTGTCACCCGTGCAACTCAACGAAAATACCTAATATTATTCACGAGTGAAGCGATCATTGACGCTTTTATTCGTTTACTTAATATTAAATAAATGCATAACAGTAAATACATAAAAATAAAATTTATTTATTATTAAGTTGTCAGATTATCAGGCATGACTATATTATATATGCACATAACCCAACAACTTATTAGAAGATTATGAAACACAACACAACACAAACAAGAGTACAAGTAATTCTTCCAACAAGAAGTGCAAATGATCACAGTTAAGTAGCATCCTTGTCCAAGAACCATGTCAATTCTTTTTCGGCTGAAACTTCCATGCACGGAGTTAAACTTTTAGAGAAGATAGAAAAATATAATTTGCCTTGATACCATATTCATCACAACTGTAAGGATTATATAATACAATAAGGTATTCAAAGAATAATCTAGAAACGACAGCTGTTGGTTGTTCCTAAATTGGTGGATCTTGTCTAGAATATTTTATAATAAAATTGAGTGCTAGCATTACAAATGTAACCGTATCAGTGTTGCAAGAGAGATGGAGAAAGAGCTGGTAGGTGAGCTGGATGCTTCTTAGCTGATGTAGAGCTGAATGTGCAAGGTAGTTATTTTAGTTAACACCCTCCCTTAAGCTGGAAGGTACCATGGTTACTCCCAGCTTGTCCTTTAAGAAGAGAAATCTAGAATGGCTTAGTCCCTTAATTAACAAGTCAGCAATCTGATCTGAGGTGGGGATGTACTTCATTAGTAGCTCATTTGCAATTACCATATCTCTGATAAAATGCACATCTAGTTCCATATGTTTTGTTCTAGCATGGTATATTGGATTGGCTGCAAAGGCTCCTGCACTTATATTGTCACACCAAACAATTAGAACATCATCCAAAGGCAGTTCAAGTTCTTGGAATAACAACTGAATCCACGCTATTTCTGAAGCAGTAGAGGTAAGTGCTCTATATTCTGATTCAGTACTTGAGCGGGCTACAACATGTTGTTTTTTGGAAGACCAGCTTATCACGTTATCACCCAAGTACACACAATACCCAGACTTTAATCTTCTATCATCAGGGCAGGATGCCCAGTCCTCGTCTGAATAGCCATTCAAGGCGAGTCTATCACTTCTCTGAATCCATAGTCCATGATTACTTGTTCCTTTGAGCTACCTGAAGCCTCTTTTCAGCGCTTGCAAGTGAGATGAAGTTGGAGTTTGCAAGAACTGACTTAACTTGTTCACAGCAAAGGTAATATCAGGCCTAGCATACTGAAGGTATTGCAAGCCACCTACGACACTCCTATAAACTGTTGGGTTCTTTAATGGTTCACCCTCAGTCTTGGACATCAATTTACCAGCTGGAATAGGTGTAATACATGGCTTTGCATTTTACAACTCAAACCTTTCAAGTAGGTCAGCAATATATTTAGTTTGAGTAGGATGAATTCCAGAGTTATGCCATAGTACTTCAACTCCAAGAAAATTGTTTAGCCTTCCCATGTCTTTCAACGTAAAATTTCTATTCAGATTCGTTATGAATTGCCGTAGTAGATCTCTATCATTGCCTGTAATTACAATATCATCAACATATATAAGAGCAAAAATGATTTGATTTTCATTCTTGAAGTAAAAGAGTGAGGTATAAGCCACTGATTGCTTAAACTTCCAGCTTAAAAGTGTAGTCTTCAATTTCTCATTCAGGCTTTGGGTGCCTGCTTCAAACCATAGAGTGCTTTGTTCAGTTTACAAACGTGATCAGGCTTTAATTCATCCATAAATCCCCCAGGTTGATCCATGAAGACAGTTTCTTCAAGCTCTCCATTTAGAAAAACATTATTGATGTCAACCTGTCTAATCATCAACTCCTTTGTGACAGCCAAGGTGAGTATAATTCTGAGAGTTGAAGGTTTGATCACAGGACTAAAAGTTTCAGAGAAATCAATACCAGGTGTTTGATGAAATCCCTTAGCTACGAGCCTGGCCTTGAACCTTTGCACTGAGCCATCTGCATTTTGCTTGAGTTAAGGACTCGAAGGGGAATTCTAGCTCATTGAATATGACATGTCTTGAAATGTACAGTGTACCAGTTGAACTTAAACACTTATAGCCTTTGTGAGACTCACTATAGCCAATGAAGGTACACTTGGTTGAGTGAAAACTGATTTGTGATTCTGGTAAGGCCTTAGGCAGGGATAACATGCATATCCAAAAACCTTTAGTGCTTGGTAATTGGGTTCTCTATTGAACAGGGTCTGATATGGTGATTTTCTCTTAAGAGTTGGTGTTGGTAACCTATTTATAAGGTATGTAGCAGTTTGGAAGGCTTCCCATCAGTATCTTAAGGGCATTTTGGCTTGGGCTAACAATGTAAGACATGTCTCAGTTACTTGCCTGTGTTTTCTTTCGACCCTATCATTTTGAGCCGAGGTATATGGACATGGGTGCCGGAATTCAACACCTTCTTGGTTCAAGTACTTTGAGAAGACTTTATATTCACCACCCCAATAAGCCTGCAAGGTCTTTATTTTGCAACCTAGTTTATTTTCAACAAGTCTTTTGAATTGAATGAAAACACTTAAAGCTTCAGATTTCCGTTTTAATGGATAAATTCATGTATGTCTACAAAAATCATCAAGGAACGATATGTAATATTTGAAACCTGAGGTAGATAGGATGGGACCTTGTTCCCAAATGTCTGTGAATACAAGGTCTAATGGACCTTTGGCATGTGATGACGATAAGGGAAATGGTAGCAAATGAGATTTTCCTAGTTGACAAGCACTGCAAAAAGATCTAATGTCATTTTCTTTAATTTTGAGATTACAAATTTTGAGAACTTTAGTCATTACATGATTAGAGGGATGACCAAGCCTCCTGTACCATACATCACTTGTGAAATTAAAAGACTTATGACTAGGACTACTAGAAGATAGGTTGCAGAAGAGTTTATTTGTGAGGACTGACTCTTGAGTGGAACTCTTGGTAATTTGGTGAGGAAAATCCAGTTGGTATAATCCTTCTTTAAGCTTTCCTTGTATGATCACCTCCTTTGTGAATTTGTCCTTGACAAAACAGCAGTCAGTATGAAACTCCTTGAAAACATCATTGTCTGAGGTTAGTTTAGAGACACTTATGAGGTTTTTCTTAATTTCAGGTACATGAAGAAGTTTATCTAAAATCAGAACTTAATAAATCAAAACTGGAACATAAGTGATGCCAAAATGAGAGATATGCAACTTACTTCCATCTCCTATCATGATTTTCTCCTTACCAGCATACTCATTGGCTGTGGTGAGGTTTTCTTTGTTTGAGGTTATGTGATTACTGGCTCCAATGTTTGCGTACCATGCTGGGTGATTAACAAGGCTGGGAGATGCAATCAATGCTGTGGGAGAGGTGTTGTAACTGGCTCTTTGATTTGGTGGCACTCCATTATACCTATCATCGTATCTGAAACATATATTGACCTTGTGACCAATTTTTCCACAAACTTGACAGATTGGTCTATCACCACCCCAATATGAGTTACCATTGCCACCATAGGAGTTGCCTGCTCTGTTTATGCATGTTTTCCCACCTTTATTGCTTCTAAAACTGGTAAACCTTCCTCCAAAACTTGGCCTATAGGACCTGGAACCATGGTGATTTGATCCAGACCTTTGGGAGAAGTTGGCTGAGGTTTGATTGATATTGATTTCACCCATGTCATTTCTTAGAGAATTGAGATGTTCTAACCTGCTTTCATAAGTCATGAGTGTAGATTGCAGCTCTCCCCAAGATATATAATATTTGCTATTAATCTGAACAACAATAGGAGTATAATCATCATCTAATCCTGCCAAAACCTGAGTGACTAAGTCTGAACGAGTCACTGTTTTCCCGACAATTTCTAGGTTGTCTGCAAGTTGCTTCACTTTGTTTAAGTATTGATCAACATTCATTGTACCTTTCCTTGATTTCTGCAGTTCTCCAGTATAGCTTTCCTCAATGGCTGTCCAAAGCTCTGTTGAGTTTGTAGCACCCATAACCCTCATTGTAATGTCTGAAGTCATTGAGGAATATAGCCAACCCATAAGCAATTGATCTATAGACATCCATTGACTGTATTCTGGGTTTCTGATTATCCCAATGGTGGTACCTGCTTCACCATTTACTTGACTGCCAATGAATTCCTGAGGACACAGCTTTGTCCTTATAATGTAACCTTCAAGGTTATGACCTCGTATGATTGGTAGTATCATGTTCTTCCACAGCAAGAACTTGTTCTTGTCCAACTTGATTGAAACAACTTGAGTGAGATTAACACCAAAAGGCGAGGAGCTGCTGCTTCCCAATTGAGGGGTAGAGGTGCTGCTGGAAATTGAGGCAGGTACAGGGATATTTAGAGGAGTGTTGCTGGCGTTCGCCATTGTCACATGCTCTGATACCAAATTAAACTTTTAGAGTAGATAGAAAAATATAATTTACCTTGATACCATATTCATCACAACTGTAAGGATTATATAATACAATGAGGTATTCAAAGAATAATCTAGAAAGGACAGCTGTTGGTTGGTTCCTAAATTGATGGATCTTGTCTAGAATATTTTACAACAAAATTGAGTGCTAGCATTACAAATGTAACCGTATCAGTGTTTCAAGAGAGAGGGAGAAAATTGCTGATGCAATGATCCATCTGGTAGGTGAGCTAGATGCTTCTTATCTGATGTGGAGTTGAATGTGCAAGGTAGTTATTTTAGTTAACACATGGGAGGGGAGTTACACCAGGAGGAAGTACACCACCCAATGTTATTTTTACAGCATCGGCCAGCTCAGCGCCGGTGACCACCATTGCGATCTTTGAAGCTGAGTTGATCGCAGGAAACGTGAAAGTGATCCTCTGTGGAGGAGGTTTGGGAGAGTCGGTAATGAAGGTCACCCACCGTTTCTTCTCAAAACATTGCGGGCGTGTAGGAAATAAAGAAGCCACATGTCCATCTGGCCCGATTCCAAGAAGCATAAGATCAAATTTGGGGAATCCACTTGCAGGTATAGTTTTGCTATAGACCAAATGCTTGAGACGTGCTTCATAATCATCTGTGCAGCCTTTGGCGACAGCTTGTCGTTAAGGGCATAAATGTGACAGGGAGAAATTGGTACAAGCAAAATTACATGAATTGTTATGCATTCAGTTTGCAGACCAAAAATATCTCGAAATTTTGCATACCTTCGAAAGAAAACAATCATAAGCAAGTTTATAATTGCTGTCAGGACTATCCAAAGGAACCACCCTCTCATCCACCCAAAAGATGAGCCATTTCGACCAGTCAACTAAATCTTTGTAAGGAAATCCCACCAGTTTCCTTTAAACGTCAAAATCAAATTTACAAAAAGATCGACTACAAAAATAACCCATTTCATTACAGGAATTGTAGGGGAAAAAAAAAGGTAGATCCCATTTACAAAATAGCAGGCGTACCTCAATGTATGGATTAGGGTACCTCCAGAAAGAACAACAGAGAAAGAACCCTTCTCCATGATATATTTTCCCGACAATTTGACGACGTATTTTGCAAGAGCCTCGGCGACCTCTTCCTCAGAATAGAATTTTCGTACGTTAGTTTTGCAATTCCGAGTGGTTAAATCCATTGATGCAGGGGAAGGACATTTCAGTACGTTGTTGGATTGGTTATCCACTGGAGTTGCTAAAGCCATTGATGCAGGGGAAGCTATGAGTTTGCTCCAAATTTTAGTGTCGAGTATACGCCACTACTATCCTAGAATCGTATGTTAACTTGTTGTACCATTATTAGTCGTCACAATCAGCCTAGAATCGTATGCCAATTCTATAGAGATAAAAGTTCTATGTCAACACGTGAACCTTTATTAATCTCCATCGCTAGCACAAAATCGTATGCCTATTTTGTAGAGCGAAAATTGGAATAAAATATGTTAGCACGTGGTACAATTATTAATTGGCACAGCTAGCCCTGAATCGTATACCTATTTTATAAAGACAAAAGTTCAATTATTAAAATAGAATAAGTTAGTACGTGGTACCATTATTAATCATTATCACTAGCTCATTTTATAGAAACAAAATTTCGACTAGTGGAATCAAATATGTTAGCACGTTACATCACTATTAATCGCCACTGCTAGTCTAAAAATATAGACAAAAATTTAATTATTGAAATAAAATATGTTAGCACGTGACACCATTATTAATTAGTAAAATAAAATGAAAATAAGCACGTGAACAATGAAATTGACGAGTGCAACTATGAACTACGTACTAGTACAACTTTAAAAAGTTTAAAGTTATTAAAGAGACAGAAAGGATTAATTTCTTGGAATTAATAGTTCACACTTTCATGGAAAAGTTAATAATGCAAATATATAGAGTTAATTGTTTCAACAATCACCCAACTTATACAATGATCACGATTTACTCACTATATTTTAAAGTGCTTCACAGCGCTTACTAAATTTTGCTTGTTTGCACTCTAGCCACTACCCTAAGCAATTCGTTACCTTACGATTATTTCACTACTCATCTAATTTACATTGGGTCACTATTTATTCATCAAACTTCAAAATACTTCCCAATGATCACTCATCTTTGAGATGTTATATTTCATCTATCATTTGCCATATGTCGTTGCTAATGTATTGTACGAAAATCTCACGGGCAAGTTACGATAGTTTAAAAAATTACAACTCAACCACAAACCATCAACTTACCGAAATCACCAAATGTGAAATATGACTTTCACGGCCTCATAAACTTCTTTAGAATCCAATAAAGCGTCCCCAATTTCAGCCCCCACTTCAATCATCTCACTCACGTACAACTAAATTGTGTAATATGACAGAGCCGATTGTTGAGAAGGATACGAGAATCTACTACTTATAAAGCTTTATCCCCCAAATGTACGTAGCTTTTCGCATCTACGTTGTCATATTACACAATTTAGTTCTACGCGGGTAAGATGAATGAATTGGGGGCTAGGATTTTCCGGGCTGAAATTACGGATACTTTATTGGATTTTGAAGAATTTTATAGGGTCTTGAAAGTCACGTTTCACATATGGTGATTTTCATGAATTGACGGTTTGGTTGAGTAGTAGTTTTTTTAACGATTGTAACTTGTCATGTGAGAATTCCATACAATACATTAGAAATGAAGGGAACAAAATATGGCAAATGATGGTTGAAATGGAATATCTCAAATATGAGTGGCTATTGTAAAATATTTTTAAGTTTGATGAGTAAATTGTGACCTTGTGTAAGTTGGATGAGTAATGAAACAATGATTTTGGTTGAGTTGTAATTTTTTAATGGCCTTAACATGTCACATGAGATTTTCGTTAACCATGTCAGCGAATAAGTTAACCAATTTTTTAGGGTGATGAATAGAGTGCAAACGAGCGAAGTTCAATGAGTGTTATGAAGCACTTTGAAGTTTAGTACGTAAACCGAGACCATTGTATAAATTGGATGATTATTGAAATAATTAACTCCAAATATAAGGTCAAATCTAATCTCAAACATAGAATGCAATGTTAGTTGAACGTAAAGTGAAATGAAGGCCATTGCTTGATTTCAAACGACACACTACAATTTGGATAAATTTTACTTTTACTCGACCTCTTCATTTATAGTAAAGTGAATACAATACTTTTACGCCTTGATTCAGAAGACCATAAATATCCTACGCAGCGAGCAAAGGTATGGCCCTACACTGCACTAGGATATACTAACACATGGTTGATCTAATCGAACCCATTTTCTATAGTCGAGCCAATATGCTTGCGGACCCCGTCGAACCATACTAACCCCAACGAGAAGAGCCGATCTGTAAGTGGAGTAAGGCCATAGAAGGAGCTCAACACAAGATATCCCAAAAAATCATTTTTGATATATGATTGATGTGACAATTCAATGTCACCACGCCACTACCAACCTATTCGGTCAAGTTCAAAGCCGCAAGCTAGGCATCATGGATGCTAAAGTGGTACTAGCATTTAAGGTTTATGATTGATTGATGTCTAAGATTGTCTCTTCATCCAGTGACCCCTCATTCATCTTCTTATAGTATAAAAGCTCACACTTAGTGTCATTTGAAGGTAGTGCAAGTTTAGACTCCCAAACTATAACTTTTCCATATAACTATTTTATCTATTATTCCCCAAGGCCAACCTCTTTTTATATTGGAGGCTCACATGTAAAGCTCTCTCACACCCATATATTGACTTCCTCAACTGAATTGATCGTTAGAGTGCGCGTGACCAACTTCATCCCACTAGAGGAAGCCACTGTGACTAACAGTTTGTCCAAGTGTGCGGGAACTGGGTTTGCGTGGACGTGAGAGACATTGAGATCTATTGGCCACATTAGATGTACATTTTTAGGGGTCAATATATTGTCGCTGTCTATGGAAAACCCACTATGGTAAAAGCCATAAAAAAAGAGTTATTCCACAACCAAACCGTAAAGAAAGGTCATGATTCTTAAAGAAAGGACGGTTAAGAACGTTGGAGAGGCATCTCTAGAAGCTTATTCTTAACATAAAAACTATTGCTATACCATGAGTTCCAGTCATTATAGTTCTCAAGGTAGAAATAGACAAGAAGAGGCTTGTGAAGAAGAATTCATCTGTACGAATGTCAATATCCATCGACCTCACCACCAACATCGATGAGGTGTCGCCACTGCATGCCTGGTAAGGGAAATAGGGGAGATGGATACAAGCATGAGGAACATGGCTCAACAAAACACCGTCATGCAGCAATTGCACATGCATATGTATAGACAAGCAAGATACCAAATGCCCCACCAAGAAGCATTTCAACAGAAAGGGGAGGAGAATGACACAAGGCCTATATCTGTAATTAATTGTGTATAAGGCTATTTTAAATTTGAGCCCAATTAAATTGATCTAATAAAGAATTAAATTATTGGGCTTAGAACATCTAACTAAAGTGTGGGTCGGATTTTATGTGTAGAAATCAGGTTCCTTTAGAATTTCATTTCATGATGGACGAAGTACTTATGGATATATATAGGGTTATGATCTCTAATTTATATGCAACTTTTCATTTTTTGTGTCATCCAATCAACACAAGAATACAAGAAAATGCGCATTGAAGAGAAAAATTTAAAAAACCTACAATCAAGAGTAAGGATTGAAGAAATCAAGATTATGGATTAAGAAATCAAAATCAAAATCAAGAACCAAAAAAGCCAATAATCAATATTCAAGATCCAGTATTAAAGCATCATTCCTAATGAATTAATGTATGTTCCACATTTAATAATTCTTTTGGAGATTTGACATGGAGGATCTTGACATAAAGGAATATAGGTTTTCAAGTTCTAAAATTTCTAGGTTTAAAAAGTTTTAACAAATGGTATTATAGCCAACTTCATGTTAAAACCGTTAAGATTAAATGAAGGTTTCAGAGTTGAAATTCATATTTTAATTTTACAAAATTTTGGGATGTGAATTTCAAACCGTAGATATCAAAATTTTAGATTTTTGGGATTTTTTAGAAATTTTGGTTCAAACAGTAGCTGCGATTGATATATATATATATATATATATATATATATATATATATATATATATATATATATAATATTTTGGTATTTAATATTTATTTCGAATGACTAAATTTCTAAAATAAATTAGTTGAAGCAACGTCTTACCAAAACATCTCCTATCTAAATTAATTTATTTAAAATATTATGAAGATTGTGTTTACTTAATTCATGTAGGTATTGTAGGGGTTAAATCTTGATATAATTTGAAAAGGCAAACAACATGTCCAAGGCAATTTTAAATATTAATTTTAATTATAATATTTCTAAAATTTACTAGTACCGCTCATTTTTTAAAAAGTAATTTTTTTACAAAAGAAAATGAAACCCAATCATAGGCAATGTGAGATCAAGCAAACAAATTTGGAAAATGCCACTTGTATACTCCATGCTTGATATTGCTTTTGTTTTCAAAATATTGTTGGTGAAAAAACAGTTTTTTTTTTAAAAAAAAATTGACAAATGACAGCTTGCCATGTGGCGATTATACTTTGGGAATGTGTTCTAAAAAACATAAAGTTTGGCTAGGTATGAAAAGGAAGCTTCAAGTTTTACGAACGTAAACAAGCCTAGGCAATGTTTAAAGGGGGGTGGGGCATTTTTTTTTATTTTAAAAATTATTTAATAATTAAAATAACACATATAAAAAGTATAAAGTTATTAAATACTATATTTAGTTATTGGTTCCTACCATTAATCAATTATACAATTTTCAAGTTTTCCAAATGCAAGAATTAATTTTTTTTTTCATAGTTTCAATTTCAATTAGACAAGTCTTACTTAACAGAGTTATATGAACTTCATACATGTTTTTGGATTTTGCAACAAAATAATGAGTCTCAGGATCATTATTACATAATATAGATAGTATTATAATTTAAATCTTATTTAACTTTTAGATAAAATCATTTTTAACTTTTGCACACATAAAATCTTTTAAAAACTTGAAATTAAAGTCAAATGAAATATTTTTCTTTTTAAATAAAAAAATTAATAATCTAGAGTCAAATAAAAGACTTCTAAAAAAAAAAAAAACTAATAAAGCGCGCCTAAAGAAGATGAAAGAGAGGAATGAAAAAATTCGGCCATTTAGAAATTGGAAAATAAAAAGCGTCTAGGCGCGAAAATGGATGTTTTGCTCGAGCTTCAAGTCGAGGTGCCGCCTATGCGAGCATTTAAAACACTACTTTGATGTATGTCAAGTATGATTGAACAATCTTTGCATGCTAAGCCACACTTGGTTTCACGGGTAACCTTTGCTTAGCAGAAAATGGGGATACTGTGCGGCAGTAGTCTGTTCCGCTAAACTACCTTTCACCTTCTCTCGGTCGCGTTAGGACGGAAGTAAAATTTGATCACAATTTAAAAAAAGCTTGCAACATGAAATTGAAACGCAATGAAATAAAAGAAATTACAATGACTAGTGCAAGGGAAAATACTAGTAAGCTTGAAAATGTTTGAAAGATCAATACCCCTATAATAGATTTCGGAACAAAAATCCAAATGACGGGAGTAGACGTTTTTTGACTCTAGAATCATACTTTTTCTTTTCTATTTTCTAACTATTTTACGAATTAAATAAACTATTTCCAACACGGGGCTTAAGCAAAGCTGCAGCCCGTGCCATTGAGTATTCTTCTCGCTGTTGCATCCGCTCCATTTGACCAAATACTCTTGATGATATTTCTTAGAAGTTCGAGTAGTTTGGTGGCCAAGAATCTTTTCAGCAATCTTCATTTCTGATCTTTTTACTTCAAACACTGGTTACTTTGAATCTACAAACTTTTTGTGTTGTCTCTGATTGGAATCTGCAGTATGGAGGAGTAACGGATGTTGGCCAGTAGTAATTTCAAAAGGACTCTTATTGGAAGAAGAGCTCTTTTGAGCATTGAGACACATCCAAGTCACATCCGAAAGTTTCACTCGAATTTCATGCGAAGCAGAGGTAAAGTACTGAAAATAGTCTCCCAGCATAGAATTGAACTGCTCTGTCTGTCCGTCTGATCTTCGGTGAATACTAGAATCCATGCTCAAAGTTGAACCAAGAATTTTGAACAACTCGGTCTAAAATATGCCAATAAATCGAGAATCTCGATCATTGACGCTAGGCGATCCCCAGTATTTGACAATATGCTTGAAGAAGAGTTGAGCTGTCTCTTCGGCTGATACATACTTGGGCGCTGTGCTGAAAGTTAAATATTTAGATAAACGATCCATCCCGATGATGATATTGCCAAAGTCTCCAACTCTTGGCAATCTACTAATGTAGTTCGTTGATCCACTCTCGACTGATTCATTCAGGATAGAAAGGGGCTCCAGTGAGCCTGCATGTTTCTGATGATCTGCCACATCTTGCTGATGAACAAGGCAAGTCTTCTCATAACCTGCAATGTCATCCCGTCTTTGAGGCCAGTAGTTTGTATGTTGTGGTAGTGCGGAAGGGCGCTCCACGATAGTCCCACTTCCCAATACTTCTCCATCTTGCTTTCGAAGCTCTTCAAGCTCCGGCTGAACCATACGGTATGGTGTCTTGGTGGGAGGTTTGACACTCGTAACAAGTCCAATCCCATGATCAATTGCCCTCCTCATTGGCAATTTATTTGGTAACACATCCGGCATGATGTCTTCGAATTCCTTAAACCCGTTGATAGGTTTTGGAGTAGAGCCGGTTGTCTCTTCGATTTCCTCTACTCGAAGAGAGCACAAAAACAAGGGTTCTCCTCTTGAAACCCTTACTATATTACATGGCCGAGATGCCTTTCTCGCCAGTTTTCCCAACCTGTGTGGGAATAATGAATGATTTGCTCCCCATCATTCTTAATGAGTCAGAATGCGACAACATTGCTGTCTTTGTATCTCGAAGATATTCCAATCTGAGAATCAGCTTGAAATCATCCATCTGAACTACCGACAAATTTGTCCTTCCTTCGAATGGACCTACTTTGATCGGCACAGATTGTGCTATTCCTGCTATTGGTTGAGCAGTGGAGTTGATCGCTTTGACTTTTCCCTTACCTCTTTCCAGAACAAGTCCGAGCTGCTCTACTTCGGAACTTGCGAGGTAGTTGTGCGTGGCACCGGTGTCCACCATAGCCTGATTGGCTTTCCATTGCTCCTCACATCAATGTACATTAGGCCTTTAGCCTTGCAAATGCGAGTCTTCGATTCTTCGATCTTCGACTCTTTTAAGGAAACTCTATCCATTTTAGTAACTCGATGCGATAACATATTGCACCAATGCGAGAATGCACCAATTACATCATTATCCCCTTCGGAGTCGGTGTCACCACGACATCTAGCTTGTGGGGTATTTTGCTTTGAACTCGAGTCCTCAATTGCTAGTTGACAGTATGCATTCACCATCCGTTTCTGAGGACACTCAGCAACCCGATGAGGTCCTTCACATAGAAAGCACTTCAATTCAGGAGCGACATCAGATCTGCCCTCCTTTGCCTTTCCATGATTCCAGTTATTACTAGTACTGCCGTTATAGTTTCCTTAACGGCTGTTCCGATAGTTTCCCTGTGAGTTACTCTGGCAGTTGCTTTGATAGGGTTCTCCCATATTCTGAGAGTAACGCTCTCCCCCATTTGAGTTCGAGCTGGGTCTGAAAGGTCTCCTTCCACCTTCGACATATTGACTATTTCCCGAAGGTCGATCTTCGCTCGATTTCGGTTGATAGTCACTTACACATTCAGC
This sequence comes from Fraxinus excelsior, assembly GCA_019097785.1. Classification (NCBI taxonomy): domain Eukaryota; kingdom Viridiplantae; phylum Streptophyta; class Magnoliopsida; order Lamiales; family Oleaceae; genus Fraxinus; species Fraxinus excelsior. Next base: position 11,570,402 of record CM032624.1, read on the forward strand.
AGCTCTCATTGTCTCTAAAGTTCCGTGCGTGTCCACGATTTCAACCCTTCCATGAAGGTGATTAGTTTATCATTTTTCGACATATCTCGAATGTTTAGCATATGTCCTGAAAAGGCCTTCAAATACTCCCTGATGGAGCTTGTGTGTTTTAATTCTCGTAAGGCCCGATGTGCCTCGTATTCCACATTCTTTGGGAAAAATGAGATCTGATAGCTTCCTTGAGAAGATCCCAAGAATCAATTCGAACCCTGTTGGCCTGAATATTAATGTACTTCGTTCGCCACCATAACTTTGCATATCCACCTAGATTGTGACATTTCTCGCTTCGTCCTTGATCGAAGCCGCAAGAAAGTATTGTTCCATATCGAACAAGAAGTTCTCAACTTCTTTAGCATCGTGTGCACCTCTGTAGGTACACGGTTCTGGAATTCTGAGCCTAAGCACCAGCTCTTGTGCGATGGCTTGCCCGTTGCCAATCGCGCGTTGAAGAACTAGTAACTGAGTTCTCAACGCTCCCATCTCATCCTGCAACTCAGGTATGATAGCAACAGCTTCAGTCATAGCTACGCATGCCTCTTGGCATTCATCCAGTTGGATACGCAATTCCCAATTTTCCATCTGTGCCGCCTCGACTTTATCCCCGAGGTTCTCCATGGCAAAACACAACCTAGTGTTTGTCACCTCAAGCGCCTCCAAACGCTGTCTGGTGTTCCTCTTTTGAACATCTACCACCTCCGTGGTGTTCGAGAAATTTAGATCAATTTTCATAGCTTTCTTATCGAGATCTTGAGCCACAGCTCTGATACCGACTTTCACGTGTAACCTTTTCTTAGTACAGAAAGGGGATACCGTGCGGTAGTAGTATGCTCCGTTAGACTACCTTCCGCCTTCTCTCGATCGCGTCGAGACGAAAGTAAAATTTGATCACAATTTAAAGAAAGTTTGCAACATGAAATTGAAACGCAATGAAATAAACTTGATCATTGATTGCTAGAAAACTGAACATTACAATAGACGAAAGTAGGAAATTACAATGGCTAGTTCATGGGGAAAACACTAGTAATCTTGAAAATGTTTGAAAGACCAATGCCCCCTATAATAGATTTCGGAACAGAAACCCAAATGACGGGAGTAGATGTCTTTTTGTTTTAGAATCATTTGGGTTTTTGTTCCGAGGAGTAGATGTCTTTTGGTTTTAGAATCATACATTTTCTTTTCTATTTTCTAACTATTTTACGAATTAAATAAACTATTTATAACATGGGGCTTAAGCAAAGCTGTTGCCCGTGATACTTGGCCACGAGATGCCCTGGCCCTATCCGCGCCCAGACCGACTTTGAGGGAAAAAGAAAAAAAAGTACACACTGACCTGGAATCTCGATTATCATGAAATTTTTGTCCTTAATTTGCTTCCAAGACAAATAAGACCTTCACCAAATAAGATTCACTCTAATTTATTCTTAACTTACAACAAATAAATGCAATAGAATATCCAAATTAGTTAATTTCAGTATTTGGTCAGTAGACACTCCTTCGGCAAATTATTCTGAAATCTCTTATTATCCATGCAATAATCATATATCAGATGGTATTTCCTAACCCATCTGAATAGCCTTCTTTGTGCCCACGACAAAGAATTAAATCTCTCATTATTCCACCAATTTGTAGGGCTATTTGACTTGCAAAATCTGGGATTCCCTTTCCAAATGCATGCATCAATTTTGTGGTTTTTGAATGAGGCAATGAAGGGACCTTTAGACCAATCAATTTTGTCTTTCCCACCATTTGTTGCCCAATCACTGCCATCCCATATGCTCGTCTGTAAGCTCATTGGCTGAAATCTTGGAAATGCCACTCCCTTTTCTGCATGGTTTCTGTATGTTCTTATGGGAACCCAGTCCACCATGAATCTGCAAGAAATAAGAAGTTTTAGAAAAGTATATTTTTTTGCCTTGCATTGCAAGAAATCCAATTTCTGCAAGGCTTCTTAATTAGAAGCGTCAAACGCATAGGGCTGACCCTTTTGATTGATGCTTACCCAACATGTAAATATGTGCGGGTGTGACTTGAATACATTGCAATTTTCACATCATCATCAAGGTCCTATTTCAAGTTTCATTGTTCCTCATTTATAAAAATTGTACACATATATTTTGGCATTTGATGGGTAAAAACAATTCAGTCTGAAAGGAGCATGTTGGAGATGAGATATAAATCGATAAATTCATCTCTTGGTTCAACACGAAACATCATGAACTACTAAAAGATCGATCGTATTGTTAATTAGAGATGGACTTACACAATCTGGTGGAGGTTCCATAGTATAGAATAGGTATGGAAGTCCTTTGTGGGATCAAACCACAGTTTAATTCTCTGCTCTCTGTCATCATGTCCATCCACATAAACATTTGTTTGAAGAATATAAGGTTGTCCAGGTACATTTCCCAGGAATTCGAAATCAACTTCATCACGATTTGGTTGACCCGATGTGAGCTGCATATTCACAACAACATTTTATTACACCGCTAACCACTAATTTTTTTTTTACATTGTACAGTCTAGTAATACACTAAGTGTGTATTTTCTTTGAACTTACATAGAAGGCCACAACAGTGCCCTCTGAGTTATCCGGTATCAGTTTAATTTTCATGTCAAACTGGCCGAACAAGAACATGTCATTTGAAGCAAAACCAGAACCTGGAGAAAATTGTAGAGAAAATTTGAATATCTTGAAAATAAAATCTAAAATAAATAATCTTTCCTTTTGAATCTTTTGAAATTCTAGTAGACAAGTTGGTATAGCGTGATAATATAGTAAACAATATTGTACGTTGTAAATCATACGTACAACATTGTCTAACAAATTAAGTTTTTAAACGAGTTGGTTCAACCTAAGGCATCTTGAGCGCGCGCGCATATATATATATATATATATATATATATATATATATATATAACTAAACAAAATTTCTTAACATGTATTTCTTCATGTACTAACCTGAATTCTTGTCAAGTTTTAAGCTTCTAGTTCCACCATCTGCAGATGTATTTACATGGCTAGGAGACCATGTCACGAAGAAATCCTTGTTAAAATCTCCGGTCGACACAACAGAAGCTAGTGAACATTGAATCAAACTAATGGAGAAAATTCCAATCAAGACTGTAAATCTAGATAAGTTCTTCATGTGTTTCTCTAATGAGAAAAATGTGGGTTTATTAGAGCATTGAGGGAGGTTACATATATATATATATATATGGTTAGCGGTTGTGAATGTGAAGAGAACCAGTAAGAGTTTTGTTTAAGCAAGAATATCTTTAATAGGAAGCAAAGGAATATCAGGCTATTAGAATCTCAAATATATATCAATTTATATATAGGTTTGCTTAGAGTACCATTAAGAGACATAAAACTAGTGATCAACATATTGTTATCATGCTTCAACCTACTCATATCTAGCTATCCACGTGTCAAATTATAATGATAAATTAACTTCATTCTAAATAAATTTAGGATCAACTGTTAAGACTTAGCAGATTGATGTGAATGTTTGTTTTCGTGTTTAAGGGTGTGTTTGAACCACATTATTTTGAAAGGATGTATTCTGGAATAGTAGATTAATGGAGAATGTGTGGTTGAAAAAGAAACAAAAGTTATTGATGCGACGTAAATATTATTTTATCGAAAAATGTATGGTAGAAAATGAGTACAAGAACGAAAATGAAACTTTTAATGTGTATTAAACATGGACTAAATTTCAATATCATCCTATGAAGGAGAAATATATATTCCAATCTTTCGGCATACATTAACCTTTAAAGGTTTTGCGTCTGAGAGGTTTTTCCAAAATGTTCTAATTATCACAGAAAGTGTAAGAAAAGTGACAAGCTGACAAAAAGAGGAGCCCTTATCCTTCTTAATCTTGCTTTGCTGAAGTCTTCATTTTTCAAGCATTCTTTACAACTCCAAGTCTTCTACAAATATTCTTTTCCCCACCTTTTGGCTTTCGTAACGAAAAGATTTTGTAATTAAAGATTGGACAAGTTTATTTATTTAAATTTTCACCATACGTCTTTTACGTGAATGAGGGATTTATTTCTCCCATCAAATTCATGACGTACTCCCACTATATGTTCTTCACGTGCAGGGGCGGAACTAGAATTTTAGAGTTGTAAGGACAAATTTTATAAAATTTTAATTGTGAGGTAAAATTGAAAACTTTAAGAAGTTTTTTGAAAATTTTGGGCAAAATCATGGAAGATGTGCAAAATTTTGGATTTAAAATTTAGTGTGGAGGCAGTTGAACTATAGATCCACCCATGTTCACGTGAATGAAGGATTTATTTCTCCCATGAAATTCGTGGCAAGGAGTGCACAATTTTTCATAGAAGAATGATACTCAAATTTGAATTTAGGACATTTGTCTATGTTGAACCAGTTTTTCGCATAAAAGCTCAACTCTCGATTTATTTAATATTGTCTTCAATATACATGAGTAGAACTTAAAAATCAAGAATAGTACTATGGTAAAACAGTTTGTTGTAGTGCGCTTCCATCTAATTCCAACTAATTAATGGCAGTTATATGGTGAAAGTTAAGTTTATAAGCAAGAGATGATGACACCAAAATATATCATCATTAATAACCTAATATGATCAGACTAGTTAGAGTATGTTTTACACAACTTACGATAAACTATCATTTTTATCCACACATTCCGTAAATCTACAACTTTCAACAACTACCCATAAAATCTCCTCCGCGACTATAGCTCAAATTATCATCTAAGCTATTCCGAACACTCAACTTGGTCGTGTTTAAATATACATTTTAAAAAAATAAGTTAGTGTATTATTGGAAGGTAAATTTTAAAGAACGTTTGGTTCCTAAAATAAAATAATAATAATAAAAATAAAAAAGCATGTTTGATCAAATAAATAACTTATATATGATATTGACAATAACTGGTCCCAGATAAAAAAAAAAAAAAATTGAAATAATAGTGTAAGAATTGTCATAGTAATTATGAAACTAATTTCTAATTTAAAAAGAAAGAACTTAGACAGAACTCTCAAGTCTTAGTGATTTTTAGCAAATTCTTTAGTATGATTTTCGTATCTTATTGAAAATCTGGAATTATTTTAGTTAAATTTGGTTATTTCGATGTTTGTATTATTTTAATTGTATGTTTGATTGCAAACATGTAATTTGTATGGGAAAAAGATAAGTTCTAGGCAATTGAATTACTAGAGGGAGAGAGAGAGAGACCATCTACTAGATTCGGTGGGTCCTCCTCTAATACCCAATTGCCATAACTGCCAAACATTTCGACTCTTGAAGTGATTCCTGAACAATGTTTGTTATTCAAGTGAAATAATCAAATATAACATTAGTAAAAGAAAATCAAATCTAAGAATCCAATAAATCATAAAAGGATAAAAACTTTTATTTAAATAATATTACCGTTGTTGTAATCTTAAATTGTAGTGGACATAAATAAGATCATTAAGTCTTTGGTGCTCGAGTCTATTTCGCTTATTAGAATGGATATATTCAAACATACTCCAATTCCTTTGCAACTTGAAGAACTACATGTTTGACTTAATACTCGAATTGCAAGTGTTTGTAGGTTTGGTGCACTGCTACCATAACACATCCACCTTTCATCTGTAAAAAATAATAGATGTATGTTATATACATTGAAATTTAAACTGAATAATACAACAAAAAACATAATACAACATTTTTTGTACCTGGAGCCATTCTATGGCTATCAACTACATCAAACGTCCAAAGTCACCATGTGCTTGCCTAAATAGTCTCATTTCACTAATCAATTTGTTGTTTAAATCAGGTTGATCATAAACATATCTCTCAGTTACATCTAACAGTCTTGAAATAGTTTGTTTATGATTTTCCATATCTGGATTATTATATTGGAAAAAGGTTTAACCAATATGTAGTAGTATGAAAATTCTTACGCAACTGACTAGTCTTCCTTCGTTGAAATCTACGTTCCATTTCATATTTTGCAACTTGAATAGCTTCATACAAATAGTCCATTGAACATTTTTCATCACTATCAACAATTCGTAAAACACAAACGAAGTGTTCAGTAAGTTGCACAATAGTAGCACACTCTTTCCAAAATACGGAATCAAGTACATTATCAATAAATCTTTTTCCTTTGCTTTCCTTAGCATATGCCGATAATGTCCATTCTCTAGATGTCACAATTGCTCTTAATGAATCTTTTTTGGGCAAGTATGCTTTGTAAATCTATAAAGTTAGTGACAAAACGAGTAGAAGCAGGTCGAAGTATTTCTTTTCCTCTAGTAAATTTCTTCATCAAATGCAAAGGGTAGCAATTGTTGTATATATATTTTGTGATTTTTGATGCTTGAACTACATCATTACTAACTTCATCTAGTTTTCCAATATCATGAAACATTAGATTTACACAATGGGCTACACATGGAGACCAAAATAAAGTTTGAAACTCTTGCTCCAATAACCTACTAGTGGCAATGTATTCTGCAGCATTGACTATCACCAAATGGACCACATGTTCTGAACCCACAAATAACATAATATCTCAAAACAACTTATATAACATATTTGCAGTTTTTGATTCATCTGAAACATCTACAAATTTTGAAAATACTGTACTTCTCAGACAATAAACTAGAAAGTTAATTAGAGTTCCTCTACATTGATCTGTCCAACCATTTGCCATAATTGTAGAACTTATCGTCTTCCAAATTGAACGATAGCTATCAACATAATTATCTACCTCCTTGACATTTCTAGCCAACAAATAACCACGAAAACTATGAAAGTTTGGACCTTTAGCCAGGACCCATACTAACTATGACATCTATACTTTGCTGATAATACACAGAATTTACGGCATTGAAAGGAATGCATGAATCAATCATCCATTCTTTACTTTGAAGAACACTTTTAATAGTAGGTTTGTAACGAATCAAAAACTTGAACTAAAAATAAAACATTTTATTGAAAACATAAAAATCTTTACTGAAATCAAGAGAATCAATAACAAACTACTTCAAACTCAAAAACCTTCCAAAACTAAAATGATATCATAAAGTTTCAAAACATTTCTAAATCCATAACATAATTTCAATCATTAACCACCGTCGTTTGCTCGTCTAATCTTCGCCCGCCTCGAATAATTGATTACTTATTACCTATAAAATAAATTACATATTTCATGTGAGATATAATCTCAATAAGTGAAATAATGTAATATAAAAATAATTGAAATCCATGAAATTCGTGAATATACTTGATGAGACACGAAATTATAAGAAACTTCGTGATTCTAACTTCATGCATAACTCTACTAAAATCCATGATTTCATAATTTAATCATAATATTGACTTCTATAAATTTTGAACATTGAAATATGTATATTTCACTTACCTTCAATCTTGAATCTAATAAATGAATTTGCACGTAGAAGAATTGTGATTTTTTTTTCTCAAGAGAATTGTTCGTGTGTGTTATATATATATATATATATATATAATTACCATTTTTTATAAAAGGAAACTTTCCTTAATTTATTCTTTCAATTATGATAATTAGCATATTATATATGTTAACTACCTTTTTAATTTTAGGTATAAAAAAAATTTCTTTAATTAATAAAGGAAGGTAATTAGCATGTACAACTATTGCAAGTTCTAAGTCATGTGTGGGGTAGTTCTGTTCATAAGGTTTCAATTGTCTGGATGCATAGGCGACTACCTTGCCTTGTTGCATCAAAACACAACCTAAGCCTTGTTTGGATGCATCACTGTATAGTACGAAACCTTCTGATCCATTAGGTATTGTCAACATTAGCACATTTGCTAGCCTCTTCTTCAATTCTTCGAAACTACGTTCGCATTTCTCAGTCCATTCGAATTCGCACTCTTATGTGTCAACTGGGTCAAGGGTACTGATATTTTTGAGAATTTTCTATAAATCTTCTATAGTATCTAGCTAAACCCAGAAAGGTGCGAACTTCTCCCACATTGGTTGGTCTCGACCAATTTAACATTGCTTCTACTTTACTTGGATCCACTTCAATTCCCTCAGCTGTAACCACGTGTCTAAGAAATACAACTCGTTCTAACCAAAACTCCCACTTTGTAAATTTGGCGTAAAGTTTCTCCCTCTTCAGAATTTGTAACACAATTATCAAATGTTCTTCATGCTCCCTTTCAGTCTTCGAGTAGATCAGTATATCATCGATCTAGGTATTCGTGAAACACCCAATTCATCAAGTCCATGAATACTCCTGGAGCATTAGTAAGACCGAAAGGCATAACTAAGAACTCGTAATGATCGTACTGAGTTCTAAAGGCCGTCTTCGAAATATCATTAGCTTTTATCCTCAACTAATGATATCCCGACCTCATATTGATCTTTGAGAATACTATCGCACCTCATAGTTGATCAAACAGATCCTCAATTTTAGGAAGTGGATACTTATTCTTGATGGCAATCCTATTAATTCTTGGTAGTTGATGTACATCCTCATAGATCCATCTTTCTTTTAACGAAAAACACTGGCACCCCCAAGGCGACATATTGGGTCTTATAAAGCCCTTTCCTAATAATTCCTCGATTTATGTTTTCAATTCCTGCAATTCTTTTGGTTCCATTCTGTAGGGAGCTTTAGAGATATGAGGAGAACCAGGAGTCAAATCAATTGTGAACTCCACTTCCCGTTCTGGAGGCATTCTTGGTAAGTCCTCCAGAAAGATTTTCCGAAATTCCCGTACTACTTTGACGTCACCAATTTTCAACGCTTTATCTTCTTTGGCCAGTACTGACATCAAGAACCCTGTGCATCCCTCTGACTTTAAAAGTTTTCGGGCTTTTAAAGCAGAAATAACTTTGGGTAGGGGTTTTGTTTTGTTCATTGAAAGATGAAGTTCTACTCCTCCTAGCCATCTAAAGAATACTTCCCTTTCAAAGTATAGAATCGTGGCATGATTCTTTGAAAGCTAGTCCATTCCCAAGATTATGTTGAACTCATGTATGTTCAAGATGTACAAGTTCATATCCAAAATCTTACCATCAATTTCTACTCCTATTGTCTTTACTATGTGACTCGTGTTAAGAACATCCCCAGAAGGGATAGAAACCTCTAATGGTGTATTGGTAACTTCACTACCTACTCCTATTGTGCTCATAAGTTTTGACGATATAAAAGAGTGGGTGGAACCATTATCAATTAAAACATATGCGGGAGTACCAGATATGAGAATGTTACCTGCCAAAACATTTCGGCTGGCTTCTCCCTCACGTTCAGTAAGGGCATAGACCGTGGCTCGCCCCTTAGGTGGATTCCCGGGTTTCTGTTGTTGTGGTGGTTGCTTCGGCTTCTGATTTTTAGGACAAAACTTTTCCATGTGACCCATCTCTCCACAATAGAAGCATACATTGGTTCCCATGAGACATTTCCTAGCATGACGCTTCTGATACTTGTCACAAACTAGATTCTTCGAATGTTTACTCGAAACTGATCCTCATTTTCCTTTCTTTGCAAAATTTTGCTTCTCTTTATCTTTTCCCATTTATGCTTCTCTGACAGCATAAGTTGCTGAGGTTTACTGATACTGTTGGCACTTTCCCTGAAGTTGGCCAACTATGCTTTGGCCAGTACCTCGTGGTATGTACCCAATTCAAAAGTGACCACTGATTGTCGGAGATCATCACGGAAACCTTGTTCAAAGCTTCTAGCTTTCTTTTCCTCCGTATTAACCAACTGCAGAGCGTAGCGAGATAGTTCCTCAAACTTTCTTTCATAATCTACTAGTGTCAAGCTTCCCTGTCTGAACACCAAGAACTCCGCTTCCTTTTGGTTTTGAATGTTGGTAGGAAAGTATTTTTGTAGGAATAATTCTTTGAATTCATTCCACATCCAGCCTTGTCCAGCTTCTCTGGACATGTTGGTCATTTCCCACCAGTGTCTTGCTCCTTTTTCCAGCATAAAGGTTGCACATATTACTTTTCGACTTTCGGGGCACTTCACAAGTTCAAAAATCCGTTCTTGCTTGCTTATCCACTTTTCTGCTGCTAGTGGATCTGTGCCTCCCTCAAGGCTAGGGGTTGTAGCTTACGATATTGTTCCACTATTGTAGCCACACTCCTCTCTACATGTTGTGGTGAAATAGGTGGCGCGGCGGGTGGCGCCATGTTGCGTATCGCTTCAATCAACTGCATGAATTGGTTCTTTTGGTTGTGATTGTTATCATTATTTGCTTCAATTGCTCTGGTCTGGGGATGACTGTTCCTATTGTTTGTGTTTCTAGAACGAGTTGCCATAACCTTAATAAAATGTCAACGTAAAATCACTTAACTATTAAACCAAGAATAAGGAAAAATAGCAAATTCAATTTCATTCAATCTAAACAACTTGCATAAATCAAATGGATTTCGTAGTATCCCATATATCCACTTATTTGAATAAAATATAATCCAAACATGACAATCATAAATAATTTCCTATCGTCTAAAAATTTTCCCATGCTCTCTCATCTCGGTTTTCCCATGGATTCTCCCCAAATATGGTGCGGGGTGGTACTCAGGGCTCTCCTCAGGGTCTTTTTCGAGGTCATCTTCCTCTATCACTTCTCCAATAATATTATCCATTCCATCAACTGTTGGTACTACAAGGAAATTGCCAACACTAGGTGGGCTATGTGGACGGTGGCAATCAGGCTCATATCCCAAGGGTCTTTCAATATTCCTAGTGTCTTGAGTATTGATAATCCATTGATCCCTCAAGCACGCAATCAACATGGCAGGGGCGGTTTGGTATTCAAACATTTCCTCAAGCCTATCAACAAACCGTCTCTAGTAAGGACTAAGGATCCTATATAGGTGATAAACGATTTCATCCCTATGAAACTCGTGTCCATTATTTCCGGCTCCTCTCACGATCTTTTCTATGGCATCTAAATGTTCCAACAAATTGTGGTTGGGGTTCCTCACGTACGCCCTATGCAATCTAAGAAACGTCTCACGTTTTCAGGCTTGGTCTCTAGCCAATTGCGACCTTCCATTGACCATCTAAGAAAGTAAATTTATATTAATTAAATTTCTTACGTAAATTGATGTACGCTAAGTCAGATATACATGGTCTAAAATAAGTTCCTAAACTACTATATTTCTTAAATGTGGATCTTCAATATGTAGGTTTCTAATTCATTAAAACTATAAACTTCTTTAGCCCTCACAAGCCTACACTTTACATCATAGGAGAGAGCTTTTATAATTACGCACATATATTCTTTATTATGCATAATTTAATAAAACAGGTATTTCACAATCAATTCGTACATAATTTCATGCATATTCATTTATGTACACGTAATCATGCATTTACATATAATTTCAAAAAATTGCATGTTTGATAATCATGATTTTGTAAATAACACAATGTAAATAAAAAAAATAAAAATACTACATATCTTTATACTTGATTTGTAAATAATCAAGATTAGAACACAGCACCGCGTGATGGTGATTTTATTTTTCTTTTAAAATCCCCCTTATAAGATTTTCTTTATCGTCACTACTATTCGGTGAACAGTGACTGCGCGGTTATTGTTCACTATATTACCATTTAAATTTATTTTTTTTAAAAAGGAATATGTGAACAGTGGCTTGTGGTCACTGTTCACTGCTTAACCTTTCAAAAAAGATTTTTTTATATATTGTGAACAGTGACTGCGCGGTCACTGTTCACGGTCGAAAGCGAACTGTGCGCACTATTCATCATGAATAGTATAGTCAAGAATTTTTCTTTTTTTTTAAAAAAAAGAGATTCGTGAATAATGATTGCGCGGTCACTGTTCATCGCGAATAGTCAAGAAGTTTTTTTTCGAGTCTGTAGAAATATAAACCTAGCTCTGATACCATATTGTAACACATCGAAAACTTGAACTAAAAATAAAACATTTTATTTAAAACATAAGAATCTTCATTGAAATCAAGAGAATCAATAACAAAATGTTTCAAACTCAAAAACCTTCAAAAACTAAAATGATATCATAAAGTTTCAAAACATCCCTAAATCCATAACATAATTTGAATCATTAACCACAGTTGTTTGCTCGTCTAATCTTCGTTAGCCTCGAATCATTGATTACTTAGTATCTATAAAAAAAAATTACATATTTCATGTGAGATATAATCAAGCTCCATTTCTTCACTAAACATGTTGCGTATATCCTTTCTAATTTGGATCATACTACATGTACAACATTGGTTGACAGCATCCTTTTTGACAACATCAAATTCATCCATTTAAAAAAACTGTTTTTACATCACATGATAGGATTTTGACAACACATTTGTCAACCATTGTAGTCAATCAATGTTGTTCACTTAGATTTATTCTTCTAATTTCAATCCATTACTTTCAACAGGACAAATCAACTTTCAATTAAGGGCTAAAATCTCGAAGGGTTCGTTTGATTGTAAATGTGAAAAATGGGTGAAAGAAAATGAATTTCAGGGAATTGAATTGTATAGAAATTATTTTACTGAGAATTGTAATTAATTGTATTTGATTAGTATAATTTTTCACTGGAAAATGTTGAAATTTTGGTTTCCGTTTGACTTTATTTCTTATGAAAATTGTCCATGAAAGTAATAATTTTTCTACCATTGAGTCTAGAATTTGTTACATTTTTCAAAAAATTAAAAAATTAAAAAAATTACAATACCGAATATCATTCATTTGACTTTGTTTTGCATGAAAATTGTTCATTAAAGGGAAATTTTTTTATTCACCATTGTTGGTAGAATTTTTTCCAATTGCAAAAAAAAAAAAAAAAAAGCTTGGAAAATCAAAACCAACCAAAACAACAAGAAATCTTTTTCCTCTAAAAGCTAGAAAATGTGAAAAGGTGAAAAAAAATATTCGAGGAAAATTTTTGTTGTCAAATGGTGCAAAACTTGAAAAATGGAAAACATTTTCCATGGAAAATATTTACTATCAAACAGGGCCTAAGGATATATTTAGTTGAAAATATTTTCATGGAAAATGGTCATTTTCCACCTGAAAAATATTTTTCAACATTTGAAAATATGCATAGTTTTCCTTGTTTTTGAGGAAAACATTTTCTTTGGGAGATGTAGGATTCTGTTTGAATAATGTTATTTGCAGTTGCTCACTACCATAGTCATCCTATGTGGCACACATGTGACGATTAATGATTTAATGTATGAAAGAATAAAAACTATCACAATAATGCATCATATCACTAACTATCACATTTATGCTATGTAGGGCGACTATGATAATTATCGACTACATGTACCTTTACTCTTTTGTTTTCCTCAAAACAATGAAAACATTTTTTTTTATGAAATATTTTATTGTTTTTGGAGTATAAATTCCCATTTCCAAAGACTATTGGTATCCTTTGGGGCCTAACCCCAATTTTCAAACTTCCACTACATAAAGCACACCAAAGTTTCCTAACTTTCATATGTGGGATAAGTGTTTGACAATTTTCAATAAATCAAAATATTCATTAATTTATAATGTCAAGTGGATTACTTTGACATCAAATATTTCATTCAATTTTAAATGATTTTCGATAAATAAATATATCATATTAATCACCTCATAGAGTAGAATGTGAATATACTTGGTCCCTTTAAAATCGAAGTACGGGTCCCACTAAAATTGGGGCTCAAAGTTAACCCATTTCACTAATTAATAAACAATTTCCAACAATCCTCCACGTGAATAAAATATGTCAGCATTTTGTCAAACAACAACATCTGATATATTTTCGAAGTATAAATAAAAAAAAAACTATATCGAGATAAGTAATCAAAGATTTTGAACTTTCCATAGTAAAATCTATTGGATTTACTTGGCCAATCAATAACAATGTTTTAAACGGTGAGCCGTTCATGTAGCCTAGACAATAGAAGTCACATGGTTCACTTCGAACACAATTGGTTCTCACGTTTGTGCCTGTTTTGGCCTTGAACATCTCATGGTTCATTAGTGTTTTTTATAGAATTTATCTTCACATAAGAAGCGGCCCCTTCTCACCCACATTGATGATCTCCATAAAGAGTATTCTTCCACTTGAAAGAATCAAGATATAGAAATCATTAAAAGTGTAACTTAACTTATTTCGCAATGCTAGGCACCAACTCATCATAAAATGGGTAAGCGTAAAAAACCTCCTCAGTACGTACTGGGTTTTTCACAGTTTGATTGTATTATTGAACATCTTAGGATTTCCAGTCAACTACGTTGGGTTACCACCATGGAAACTCTTGATTATTTTACCGATTTTAACCCCATGCCTTTCGATGAACTTCGACTTATAAAAAAGAAATGAATAACATAATTAAAAAAAATTGAAATTAGTTTCAAGCATTGCTCCAGCCTTGAGCATCAGTTAAGGCCCAATCAAGCTCCATTTCTTCACCAAACATGTCGCATAAATCCTTTCCGATTTCAATCCATTACTTTCAATTAAAGGTTAAAAATACTCTAAGCCCCAGTTTGGAGCTCATTCTCCCCCAAAAAAATGCATGTTTCCGTCACGTCAAGCACTGTTCCAACAGTGCACATGCAATTATCTCATATTTCACCTTTCTCCTCATTCCATTTTTGCCCTCAACCCAATTGTTCAAAGATTTGACTCTGCACAATTTTATGGCAAAGGGTAAATTTGGCAAAATGCATATGAACAAATGTTAATGCACTGCAAACGTGTCCTTGTTGGTAGAGCAACGTCTATAATTTGTCTACTTCTAACACAAAAAATGTTGCCCAAATGGAGGCTAAATCTATCTTCATCACCCTCCATTTCCAATTGCCTAAGTATGGTTGGGCGTTGGTTGGATTGGTTTTAAGTCCAACCCGACCCAACCCAATGTATTCGGTTTGACAATAATCCAAACATAAACCAACACATTAACGATTGAAACCCAATCCAATCCAAACAGACCAAACTTAGGTTGGTTTGGGTTGGGTTGATTGGTTTGGACAATTTTATATGGACAATTTTTTATATGGACAATTTCAAGGTGGACAATTTTTTATATGGGCCCAATGGTTGGGACCTTTTTTGTTGAGTTTGAACAATTTTTTTTTTTTTTTTTAAAGTTTGATACCATTTCAATTTGAACTAATTTCGATTACATTAAAAAGAGTGATTTAAAAGACCTTAAATCGATTGAAGTTGGATCGATAATACCATTTCAAGTCGATTTGAAAGGCCTACATCAAAAATCACGTCACAAAATTGAGTCGAGAAGTCGAGGTACAAGCATCAATGAGAGGCAAAAGAGACGAGGCATAATAGATGTGAAGTATAGGAGAGTTTGGATCATTTGATTTTAAGCACTAATTTTCTTTTTAATATTTTTTAATTTATTGGGTTGGGTTGGATTTTAATAGATAACCTACAACCTAACCCAACTTGACCTAAAATTTGATTTTCTAACCCGAACCCAACCCAATTGAATTAAAAAAAATCAATCCAAACTGATTGGTTTGGGTTGAGTTGATCGATTTGACTGGTTCGAATTGATTTTTGCCCAGTCCTAAGCCTATGGGTTGTTTGATCATTTTCAATATTAGAATTAGGATGTGACTCGAATTCTTTTTGGAATCCTATTCGAAGTTTATTTTCCAAATTCTAGTTGAAGTTCTATTTGGAAGTCCAATTAGAACTTGGAATTTATGTTTGATTTGAAGAGGTTAAGATATGGATTTGGGAGAAATTTTTGGTGCTTTTCCACTATCCTATCGCTCGAGCAACACCATTACAATCTATCTTGAGAGCGGTGCCCTTTGGCACTCGAGTAGCGGCTCATCCGGCCCAAGCCCATTTTTGCGTGTAAACGCTTTTAAGAATTTCTTTCCATCCATAATTTTACTTTTATGGCTTTGGACGTCCCTTATATTTATTTAGCTCTTCATTGTATTTAAAACTAAGTTAGAAACATTGTAAAAATAAAATTTGTGTATTCTTTCTCTATATTATAATAAAATCTTTGTTCTCTACAAATTATATTGTTTTTGTGTTTTTGATATCTTTATTTTATATTGTGTCTATAATCTTGTATTTTCTCCAACAAATTGGTATTAGATTAATAAAATTCCTGTTTTCTTCATAACAAATTGGTATAAGAGCTTTTGGCTTTGAAATTGTTGGGAAGATCGAGGTTTTGATTAAGTTAAGAGCTAACTTGATCTTTCATGACGACAACAATGATGTATGATATTATATTATTAGATCGAAATCCAAGATTCTTTTTGTGGCAGGTAAAAATTGAGAACATCACTCGCTCGGACGGATTTAGACGAAGAGTTGTTCGGATTTGACATGATACCCACAACTTGAACTCCAGAGGAGAAACAACATAGGGATTGAAAGTCCCTATCTCAAATACATCTTTATTTTTCAAATAAAATTCTTCAAAATGTTTTGAAGGAAAAGTCATTTGTTACACTATGGTTAAAATTGGAAAAATTATGTATGACGAAAAATCTTACTAGCAAATTGCATCTGAAGCATTCTCATTGTATGATGGATGGTACATCTCTTGAGAGTCACCTAATTGATTTTAAGGAAATCGTTGATGATTTGGCGGCCTTGGAGGTCAAATATGATGAATAAGATTTGGAATTGATTTTATTTTGTTTATTACACGCTTCATATATGTCTATTAGAGACGTAATTTTATATAGTTGTGATACTTTCACAATCGAAGAAGTCTGTGACGCTCTATATTCAAGGAAAAGATGAAGCATTTTGTTGCACATGTGATTTATATAGATGGCCTCATTATTGATGGTGGTCGTGTAAGGGGCAAGTCAAGATCTCTAACTTCAAAAATTGTAATTATTGTAAGAAAAAGAGACACTTGATAAACCATTGTTATAAGTTGCAGAATAAAGGAAAATTGATTGCAAATTAATAATTAGAAACTTTAAGGAAGGCAAGTATTACAAGAAATCCTAATAGTAATGGAGAGCTTTTATATTTGTTTCACTACAACTCCAAACCTGACTAGGTTTAGATTTTTGATATAGCTTGTACTTTTCATATGTCTCCTACTTAGGATTTGTTTTCAACATATGAAGAAGTTTCAAAAGGTGTTGTGATAATCGGTAATAATACACCTTGTCGGATAGCCGATATTGGCCAGGTCGAAATAAAGATGCTTGATGAGACAATTAGAACACTTGATGTAGTGAAATACGTTTCAGATTTGAAGAGAAGTCTTATATCCTTAAGTACTTTTGATTCAAAAGGGTAAAAGTACATTGTTGAAGTTGTAGACTTGAAAGTTAGTAAGGAGCCCAAGTTTTGTCGAAGGGACATAGGAAATTCTAGTTATATGTCTTGCAGTGTTGTATATAATCTTTGATCAATCAACATATTTTAAGAACTCGTGTGGATTTGGAGTTGAATTTTGTACCGTTGGAGTCTAGTTTGGGATTTTCTTTGAAGGTTACATTTCAATTGAATTTAGAAGTTATGGGTAATGCTGCTTTGCTACCATTATGGATGATGCCATTGTATTCAACCCATTTTTTTTTTTTTTTCATAAACCTCAACACAAGGTACACTCTTGCTGATTAGTTGATTATGGTTTGAATGTGGTTAAAGGTGCCAATATCCGTTTGATACATTCAGTTTTGGTGATTATGTTTCAGGGCTTTTTTCTATCATGTTTGGTGATGTTCAAGCTTAGTGTTTGAAGAGTTGAAGTTTATTCCTTGTAGTGAGATTTGTCTCCATGTGGAGAATTTTTGAATTTTGTCCATTACAGTGGAATTCGTATCAATGAGGAGTTTGTTAGAATTAAGTGTCACCAGAATTCTATTTGGAATCTTATTCAAAGTCTATTTGGTAAGTTTTAGTTGAAATTCTTTTTGGAAGCTCAATTGAGAATTGTAATCTATGTTGGACTTGAAGATGTCAACATATGGACCATGGAGAATTTTTTGGTGCTTTTTCGCTAGCCTACCGCTCAAGCAACGTCATTGCAATTCTATCCCGAGAGCTAGTTCCCGCCTAGAGCTCGAGTGGCTTTCATCCATCCCAAACCCGTTTTCGAGTTTTGGTCATTCATTTTCATCTATAACTCTACTTTTAAGGCTTTGGGCGTTCCCATATATATATATATATTCTTTCACCATATTATAATAAAATTTATATTTGTATTCTTTCACCATATTATAATAAAATTTTTATTCTCTACAAATTATTGTTCTTATGTTTTTTTAGATCTTTATTTCATATTGTGCATATAATCTCGTTTTTTGTCAAATAAATTGGTATTGGATTAATCCGGTTCTAGTTTTCTTCATAACATTCATAGTTAGGTTTTCCGTAGGACTTTTGTGCTTAAACGAGAGTTAGGGCTTCATTATAGCTTTTTTTTAAAACAAGAATTAGAATTTTGGAGATTTTTTATTTCTTCAATATTGATATTTCAATCAGTTTTGTTCTATATTGATATTTCAATATCATAACAAAAATACTAACATGAAATAATAGTTGAAATACTACTATAAACTTAACATTAATAAATAAATAAAATCTAAAACCATCAAACAATACTAAAATCTTAAAACTGTCAAATAATTGATAATTTTCATGTGGTTTGAATCATTCTCCCAGTATGGAGAAAATTCATCTTCGATATTTAAATGGATATTGTTTCCACTTTATTGGGCCAATAATAAAGTACCAAGCAGGTGCATCATCCTTGTGAGTTATTGTTCTGTCTGCATCATGTAGTCATGATCATAAGCATCCTCGAATTGTATTTAATAATTTTAACATCTCCACGTTATAGGAGCGAACCTGTCTCGGATAATGAATGATGCAGAGTAGGGCGCACAGAAGCGTAAGAATACGATCTCTCTTTGTCCCTTTCAACTCTAAGAGGTGGATGGGTGGTTGGTTGGATGTGGAGTCTATGGCTCGCCTGCTTTTGACGTACGGCTGAGACTATTAAAATAATTTTACTACTACTGTTGCATTTAAGTTAAGCCAAACGTACTTTTAATCCTACTTCAATCTAGAATATATATACATTACACATAAATTCATTACAAATTCTTGGAAATGCACTAATTTTCCGCTTGTTCTTCATTTTGTTATTTGAAGATAATATTTAAATGATTTATTAATTAATTTAAATTTTTAGAAGAGATTCAATATTGTATCTAAATAAACAAATGTCTTTAATTCAAGTCTCATCGTTACCCTTAGACCAGTATCCATTTGAAACTCACTTTGATATTTCCTTACAAGTCCACCACCATATTTTTCGTCTCGGAACCCATGCTAGGTTGCTTAATACCTGTGTTTGATCTACAATATTGACATGGTTAAGTTTGTGTCAATCTTGAAAACTACTCATCTTAAATAAGTGAATTCACATGGCTTCGAATCTTGTATAATTTTCTGGTTGGTTCTCCAAAAAATCTAAATTGGGATTCCCTTTGGACAGGGGCATCATAATGATAGTCACAAGCCCAACAATCTATTGCATTCATTTTTCTTATAAAGATTCACATGCAATGCTGATTTTAGGGTGGGAAAAAGTTTTGCACTAAGTTTGAGACTATAAAGTCATTGTTGCTTCCTTTTTCATCTTTTACCACGTTATTGTGTGTTTGAATTTATCTTCTTGTTGTTCAATGATGTGTAAAAAGCTAATTTGAGTCGATTAGAGGTTGACTTCTGTGACAAAGACACGGTGATTAAAATTCGAAATTAAAACATTGAATCGCATTATAAGCGTTTGTTTGAGAAAAATATTTGAAGTAAAAAAGAGATGTATGATTAAAAGCGAGGATATACAATGAAAAATAATATAGGGGAAAATCACTTTAAAAAAAAAAAATTTGATTCAAACATGAACTCAGTTACCATACTATAAAGCAAAAGAAATCTCGTCTAATTTTCATCAAATTGGACCGCCATATACTGATATACATATACGCCAATATATACATATAAAAATACATAACCTCCATTTTCTTCTCCATCTACTTTCTTCCTCTTCACCATTCATCCCTAGTCTACTAAGATTTATCATCTTCTTTTTCTTTTGTCGACGACAGGCTCTAAGAATTCAGGTAATTACTTTAATTCCAATATTTCTTTCTAGGTATCTCATCACAGATAGGGTAATTTCATGTTGAAAATCAAGTAGTTCAACTGGGTGGAATAACTAACCCTATATACAGTGAAAACAAGACTCATTTTATAATTGTTTAAAATCTATGCAAGATGATATAAAACAATCAATTTAACACACAACTTCGAATAAGGTTTGTGGTTTCCCTGTTTCACTATCTCTCATTGTTTTCTTTGCGTATTTTTCTTTAACATCTGTATTGTTGGAATACGAAGCTTTTCTTCAGAGCCAAAGGCTTCGTTAACAATGATTTGAAACAGTCCCAGTTTTGATCAGAAAAAATGATAACCTGGTCGAAAATTAATCCAGTTATAACCTAGAAACTGTTCTTAAAAAATCAGAACGAAATTTTAAAAGAAAATATTTGTTAAGGACTTTGAATCATGCTATATTGTTATATTCTTGATGTCACATTAAAAAAAAAAAAAGGACAATCCCCGGGCGGTGGGGGGGGGGGGGGGGTATATTAATATAATTTTTATTTTTTTACATCGATAGAGATGAACTTGTTTCGATGTTCATTTTATTAGTTATTTTGTACCTCTAGTTAGATACATATTGACCATTGACTCTTTGCCTTATTTTTGTAATTGTGAGTTTTAATACATTGATATTATGCTATGAGTTCTTTCTTGTAAGCCTATATGATTTGAAATAACGGTAATTGATGATGATGAATTTATGATACTATAATAAGTTATGTTAATTCTCTGCTTATTATTTTTTTTTTGGTTAAATCTTTCGCATTATGCATATTCTGCTCTAATTTTTCAAATATCCACCACATAATTACTTAAATATCTACCCTGCATTCAAACAATGAATGATGTATCCACATATGTGCAAATCTGAGCGTACATTAAACTATCAACTCATTAAGTTCCGAAAAGTTTCTGTATATTTTTTTTTTGTTTATCATTAGAGCATTAATTGAGACTAAAATTGTATCATCTGATTAACATTCTTGGATCCCAAATCTTTTCAGAACTTATTGATATAGTTATTTTGTGATAATCAAAAAATATCCCGAGAACGATTTCGGTGTATTTGTATCCATGACACAAAATAGGCGTTATCAAGATCTTTCATTTCAAAATTTCATGATAAAAATCTTTTGTTTCGTGTAATAAGTCTATATCATTGCAGACAAAAGTATGTCATCATGCAATATTAAGAAAACATGCTTACTCCCACTGAACTTGTGGGGTACACAATCATCAACTGAATTTACCTCAAAATCAAATGAGATAATTATTTGATAAATTTTGTGATACTATTGACATGAAGCCTGCTTAAATTCAGAGATGAGTGTCTTTAATTTGTAAATCATCTGACGTAGTTTAAGATAAAATGTGTCACAAATGTCATAATAGTCCTAAAAGAGTCTTTCATAGAAAGTCTCTTTAATGTCAATGCCTTCATTTGAATAAAACCATTTGCAACAAGAAAGATACTTATATTTCTCCACATCACTCTTTGAATCCCTCTTAATTTTAAATATCAATTTGCTACCAATGGGCTTTGCACCTTCAAGCAATGGGATGAATTTTCAAATGTCATTGTTACTCATGAATTTTATCTCTTTATTTATGGCATCAATCCAAGCTTGAGAATTATTCATTTTTATGGCTCGATGAAAGTTGATTGATCAAATCTTCTTCTTCTATCAATCCAATGTAGGGATGACAAAAAAGCTCGGCGGCTCGCATGGCTCGGGCTCGGTTCCACCGAGTCTCATTTTGAGGACTCGGCCCGGCCCGTGTGGCTCGGGTCGGCCCGCAAAAAAAAAAAATCAAAATTTGCCAACTTATTCCACTCATCATGAAACTAATAAACTAATTATAAGTGACAAATTTATCTCATAATGTATCACATAGATTATTTTGAAAAATGGGTGATATTTGTTTGTTTAATATTTATTGTATTATTAGTTTATTACTATTTTCATTTCTCTAAAACTCTAAGTACCTAAATATTTAAAGTAAGCATTTTCTCATTTACACAAATGTTTATTATTCTATATTAAGTGAAATTATTAGTGATATATATTGCTTAATTACATTTAAAAATTTAGCTAATTTCATCAATGGTTACTAAAATTTGTAAGAAAATTTAAATCGATCATTAAAAAGATTTCTTACTTTGTTATAATGGATAGTTACTCATTTATAAATCCAACATGTTATCCGATATAAGCCTATAAGGTGCCACAAAAAAAAAAAAAAAAACCGGCTCGGGCCCGGCCCGCTAAGGCTCGGGTCAAAAGCTCGGGCCAAGCCTCATTTTTTTTGATCGGGCTTGGCTCGGCTCATTGACATCCCTAATCCAATGACATCATTTCCGAAATTGCTTCTTGAACAAGATGTTGATAAAAAACTTGTCACAAGTCTTGATAATTGTCAACTGCAACACACACATATATATTCTTCATCCAAGACAAAATTCTTAACCTTATAACCTTATCTCCTCCCTTCCCGCGCAAACTCTACATCCTCAAAGAATTGAACATGTTCCATTTCAAAAATTGATCTCATTATCAGTTGTTTTACTTGGAACTCTAGTGTAGTGTGGGACGATTTCACATTCATTTAGGAATTTAACAAAATGCTTTGGACGTTTTCCTTATTCGTAATCAGCACTATGGTAAGATATGATTTGTTTAATTCTTTTGTTGAGTTGATTTTCAACCTTAGTCTTGTATACCTTGAATATATCAAGTGTTTGGGATTTCTTATGAATGAGATACATGTAGTCATAATGAGAAAAATCGTCTATAAACGTAATAAATAGTTGTTGACCATTTTAAAAAGTCAAAGGGAATGACCCACACATATCCATATGAATTAGTTCTAAGACGATCGAAGTTCCGTTGACACCTAATTTCCTTATATTTATTTATTTCCCCTTAATGTAATTAACACAAGCATTAAAGTCCATAAAATAAGGGGATCAATAATTCCTTCTTACACAAGCTATTCCCTTCTCTTTTGAGAGTTCTAACCTGATCGTTTGTGCTATAATGAAACGGAATTCTTATTGATTAATTTATTTTTAATACCACTTAAATTCACATGCAATGTTTCTTTATAATATGCAATCGTATTAAGCAAATATAGGTTATCATAATCGGATAAAGAACTGGAACCCACAATAATTGAATTAAAAAAAAGATCAAACGACTATTTCTAATTGAACAAGAGTAACCAAAATTGTCCAATGTAGAAATAGAAACCAAATTCTGTCTAAAATATGGTATCGCAAATATCTCTTTACATTCAAATGATAACCAATATTTAATAATACCTTAAAATTGCATATTGCCTCAACCTTAACTGATTTGCTATCTCCCCCACATAGACGAATCTTTTAGCATCAATTAGCTTTAGGCTGGCTAGGCAACCCCGCATAAACACGATTATTTGAATAGTGACACCAAAATTTATCAACAAAGTGTATTTAGATATTGACACTAAACTAACCTTAGAACAAATCAAAGTGAGAGGTGTACTTAATTTTCTTTACAATCCAAGTGTGGTATTTAGTATAATCTCCCTTCACGTTTCCCAAATTTTCACAAAGCAGATTTATCCTTATTCTTTATAACTTGTTGTTTATTTTAAATCAAATTGGATATAACTTTCTTATTCTTTATAACTTGTCCTTAGAGGTACTTGTGAAGTGAGTAAGATCAATTTTATCTTACTTTAGCATTTCTTCTTCTTCCACACAATATGAAATGAGCTCAACAAGAATTCACTTTCTAATTTGACAATTGTAACTGACCTTAAATTAATCGAATTGTGCAAGAATAGAAATCAAAACTAAATACACGAACAAGTCATGAGACCGCTCAAGTTTTAATACCTTTAGTGTTGAAGCAACATGAGACATATCCATGATGTACCCTTTATGATTTCTTTAGCCTTATACTTTAGTGAAACTAAGTTCGCTAAAAGAGTACTAGTTTTGACCTTATTGCCTTTCGCAAAGTGTTTTTCAATTTCGTCAAAAAAATCTTTGACAGTAGTTACATTAGAGCCCTAAATGTTATTGGAATTCCACATTTTATGATTATAAGACTCATGAGCTTTAAACGATCTTACTTGTCAGAGTCCCATTTTTAATTAGCGGAACTCTTATCCATAAGAGTAGTGAATTATTTTGTCCTTAACACAAGGTTTAGATCAATGCTGTTAAGAATGATATAAATATATTCTTGCCAACCCTTAAACTTTGGTTCAAACACATAATTGAATTGATGATGATACATACGGTAGAAATTGATGGATTAATTAAATAGAGAACTTAAATCTAATTAACATGTTCATATGGAAATCCATATTGGACAATCAATAATTTCAAATAATAGTGCTCCCCATCGCAAGAAACCGAGCTGCACAATATTGATATTTAGTCGTTGAATAGAAAAATCAATTTGTAAAATGGTGTAGTAATCACATATTGACAATAAATCTGATCAAACATCAAGTCTATCTTTAAACCGACTAAATGTTTACATAATGAAAATTTTTACAATTATCACATATTTACTACCACACATGTACAAATAATTCGGCCAAATATTGACCATTGACTCTTTGCCTTTTTTGTGTAATTGTGAGTTTTAATACATTGATATTATGCTATAAGTTCTTTCTTGTAAGCCCATATGATTTGAAATAAAGGTAATTGACGATGATGCATTTGTGATACTATAATAAGTTATGTTAATTCTCTGATTTTTTTTTAATTTAATTTTTGGTTAAGTCTTTCACATTGTGCATCTAATTTTACATGTCTGATCACTTGGGATGGTTGGATTTTCAAAAGGACAGATTCTTCCGCTGATTTTATATGATAATTTGTTTCTACCTTGAAACCATTGCCAGAGCAGTCGAGCCTACTAACCGAGTCACCAACCGGTGACCGGGCCTTGTTTTGCAGAATTTCTTCGTATAGAATGCCGTCAGCAATTCCCGATGCACCCGAAGATGACAAAGAACCATTCGTTGAGGTTGATCCAACGGGCAGGTTTGGACGTTACAGCGATCTACTTGGCAGTGGTGCTGTGAAGAAGGTTTATCGAGCATTCGATCAACGTGAAGGTATAGATGTGGCGTGGAACCAGGTTCGACTCAAGAATTTCAGCAGCGATCCGTCTGTTATTATTAGACTTCACTCAGAGATCGAGTTGCTAAAGACATTGAGGCACAATAACATCATCGTCCTCTACCATTTCTGGAAAGATGTAGAGAAAAATACTTTGAATTTTATCACTGAGGCGTGTGCATCTAATTTGAGGGAGTACAGGAAGAAGCATCGCCATGTTTCCATCAAGGCAATCAAGAAATGGTCGAGACAAATTCTCAAAGGCTTAGACTATCTCCATACACATGAACCCTGCATCATTCATAGAGATCTGAACTGCAGCAATGTTTTCATCAATGGGAATGTTGGAAAGGTATGTGATAGCTAGTTAATTTCTTGTAAATGGACTAACTCACTAATGTTGCTCGAAAATTAATATCATAAATATTGAGTCTGAGTTTGGTGTTCATCGGGCACATCTGGTATCCCTGGCTGATGAGTCCACGTTGTCTTTTCCTGGGGAATGTTCCCTGGTTGATTAAGTCGAAAAGAGAAGGGGAGTATGTATATTTGTATGTAAAGGGGGATGAATTACCAAACCTCTTTTTTACTTGTGGATAAGCAAAAATCATGGGAACCAGGGGAACCGAATCGAACAATTTGGCTCAGTTCTAGCTAAAATATCTTTTAGTCATTTTTCATTGGTTTGTTCTGCTTCTTGGTTTTATATTTTCTAATTGGACACAAACCGGTTTAGCTGATGGCACTAAGTTTTACTCATAAGGCATTATAACAGGCTTGGGACAATTTTTAGGGTATAGACTCTGTAGACTAATCTTCACATCATCTTGATTGAAGGAGATGTTTTTGGGCTTGAATTAGGTCATTTATTTGCATGTTCTCCATTTTTCACTTCATGGCCTATGGATAGTCTATTCTTTTGGTCCTGATGTCTGAAATTCATTAGGATCGAATTGGTATAAGTTTGGTATCATCACTAACTGTCACGTAGTTTTGATTTTCTTAAAACGACTTAAAATTAGCCATTAATATTATTTACAACATTTGCAGGTCAAGATTGGAGATTTAGGGTTGGCAACAATAGTTGGAAAGAGCCATGCAGCACATTCATTATTAGGAACACCTGAGTATATGGCACCAGAACTTTATGAGGAGAATTACACAGAATTAATAGACATATATTCCTTTGGAATGTGTTTACTGGAAATGGACACATTGGAAATACCATATAGTGAATGTGACAGCCTTGGGAAGCTATACAAGAAGGTTACAAGTGGAGTAATGCCTCAGGCAATGAAGAAAGTGAGTGATCCAGAATTGAAGGCTTTCATTGAAAGATGCGTTGGGCAGCCAAGAATGAGACCCTCAGCTGCTCAACTTCTTCAGGACTCATTTCTTTCTGACGGGATTGAATTAGATGAGAATGATCTTTAACGGCTCATGATCGGTCGACCCTCAACTGATGCGAAACTAGACAGACTGAAAATCTAAATGTGTGTTTATGCTTTCTTCTTCTTCGTCTTCATATACTTGCAAAAACTTATAAAGACTTGTAAGTCGAATTCTATAAATCGATTCCATACTAAATTCATCCCTATTACTAATATACGTTAACAAATGTTTAAGAATAACTCTGGAAATTAGGGAGGAGAGACAATTTTGAATTATGAAAGGTTGACTGAGTAAAGATTCAAAAGAATGTCTCTTTTTGACTAGGGGTTATCCATCTTGATCATTTTATTATAATGTCAACACGCGGGTTGAAACAATTCACCACTTGGACGGATTGGCATGAAATCTCCAATCTCCATGCAAGTCCTGCTGATACATTGGGCCTACTTTTAGTTATGGGCCTTCAGTGGCCATTATTGGGCCTAGCCAACATAAGCTCATTATCTTGTTATCATGTCATCTTCGGCCAACTTCCTGCCCAGCCCAAAAGTATCTTGATTTTTGTCTCCTATAGGTACACTCAAAAGTTAGCTGCTTTGATATTTAAACATAAAGAGTTCGGAAAAAAAAAATAGTTTTTTTGAGAATGCGGTTCAAATAGGGGCAAATCAAACTTTCACTTACGCATCTACCTCCTTTCTTGAAAAACTCGGAACAAACTTGCATAGGTACAAAGTTCAATATGAACACGTGAAGTCACATCCATTTTTAATAGCAAGTTATTCTTCAACATTAGAATAAATAAATAAATTGATTCCTAGAATTTCGTTATACTCGTACAATCAATTCCATTGACATAATATTATTCAAATTTTGGTTAAAATCGTCAGCACATGCCAAGCTGCGAAGCAAATTTAAGATTCATAAATTTAGACATACAAAAACAAAGGACTACGTGATCATTTAACACAAATTAAGACCGTCCAATTATTGAAAATTAATTGTGCAATTACGTGTTAAAAAGTAAAATTCTAACTATATTGTGAGAATTAACGGCGCGTTCGGTAGAGATTAAAATCCAATTAAAATTGAAAATATAATCGTAATTAGGTCTCACTTGTCTAATAAAAGTCAACAATAACGACTAATTTTTCAATTTTAATCTGATTTTAATCTCTATCAAACATCGTCTGTATATATATATATGTATGTAGATTTGACATTGAAGTTTTTGACATTCGCACTACATTATAGAGGACAGATGCCAAATAAAGATTTGACCGTTTATATATATACTAGGTGCAAGCAACGTGCAACGCACGTTTGCTTAATTTATATTTAATAGTTTTGTTTAAGAATTAATTTGTTATTAATAAAGATATAATTTTTTTGGTTAATTAAATAATTAATGATGTAATGTTTATGTAATTGATAAATAATTAAATAAAGTGCTTCTCTCTGTCATCTCCAACCCAAAATCACAAACAGAAAACTCAAGGTATGTTAAGGGGTAAGAAGATGAGTTTATTTAGGCTCCGTTTGATTCTCATTAATGTAGAATGAGAATGAAAAATATAACCGTTATTGGACCCCAGACAAGAGATAGAAATTCAAAATTGATAGATTGATGTGATGGATAACGGTCATATTTTCATTTTTATGGGTTTTTAATGAGAAACAAACGGAGGCTTAAACTTTTTGCATGGCTTAAGTCTTTACTCTTTTTTAAGTAATAATGCAATTCATAAAATATAATTTTATTTTTATATACTATATTTTAATATTTTGAAAGTTAGGGACTAAATGATACATTTATCAATTTATATTTTATTTGTGTCAAATATTTAGATATTGATGGAGTTATCGTAAATATATGAATATTGGTCTCGTTGGATAAATCGTAATTAGATATATAAATCAGATTAGAGAAAAAGTTGATTCGAATAAGTTAGTTCCAAGATATTTTAGTTTGAAGGAATTATCAAAAGCTAATTTATTTTTATTATTATTTAATTATAATTTTGAAAGTAATGGATAGTGAAAAAAGATTTTCCGTTAAAACAAGAAATTCCGTAATTTTTTCCGTTAAATCAAGAAATTCCGTTAGTTTTTTCGTTAAACCAACATATTCCGTTTAATAGCCACTTTTTATATATAGAAATATATATATATATATATAGATTTGACATTGAAGTTTTTGACATTAGCACTACCTTATAGAGGACAGATGCCAAATAAAGCTCTGACCGTATCGATAATTACAAGATATTCATTTTCCGTACAAAATGAGGTGTGTATTGTCTATTGCCAGATCCAAAACCACCTGGTGGCTTGTGCATGCCCAACTTCGAACCCAATATTTTATTTTACAAAACATTGGACTCCACTTCACATTCTCAAGCTCTCAGAGTTTCAATTAAAAGAAAATTTGAAAAAGTGCAATACAAAATATTTTATTAAAAAATAAATGCTAGATTTAAGGCAGTCAGCGTACGTTTAGAGATAAAGCACGTTTACGTTGTGGACCAGGAAAGTGGTTGTTGACCTTACCTTTTGGAAAGTTGGCGGATAACACATATCGAGCCCACTAACGTTCACGCAAGTAAATTTCAACACGTCTTGATCGAAAACTTGATCAAATTGGGTCACTATATACGAGCGTGGAAGATGCTGTAATACTCGAGACAAAAATGTTCAGACATCGAAGATGTGTTTAAATGTGATTGCCTATTAATCAACAACTATAAACAATTCAATCAAATCGGGTTGCTCTAAAATCAAGTAAACGAGATTGTGAAATAAGCTAGATAATATCGAAAGTGGCTTTTAAGTGTAAAGAGTTGCATTAAATTCAAACATTACAAGAGTTGCTATTTATAGAGATCGGACCGAAATGATAACCATTGGATAAGAACCATGTAACCTCATTTTCAAGTCGAAGCATCACATCACTAGCTTGCTATATATTTAATACATACAACGGGTCAGCCACCCTATGTTCTAGACTCACAGACTTGACATTCATTATTACAAACGTCTGCAAATCCTTTGAGAACCGCGAGGGCTTTAGCCAAAGAAGCTTCAGGATGGAGAGCTTCGGTCTTTTCTTTGATTTCGCCACTTCTTTCCCTTGTCACTCTGACCAATGGGTCTTCGTTGACTTTGTCAACTTGATTTATGTCTCCACATGGACTACCACGTAAACTTAGTTTGGAGTCTCAATGGCAAGGCGTAAAAGTGAAATAAATTTTGAATACTAGATATGAATTAAAATTATATGGATCGAGATCTTTCAATTAGACGATCATGGTTTCTTCTATTTTTCTTACTAGGATGTGTTTGAATTAATGGTTAAATTTTATAATTGTGAATTGAAAAATTCTTTAGTTGATGCGGGGATTAGTCACGACTTTTCATATCCAAATGGTGCATATCAAAAAGTCGTGATGTTTCTGATTGGATGTTACTATTCAAAAATATACATTATGAAAAGTCATAACCTTTTGATAAAGTGTAATCTCGACCATTAAGTCCATGTTTGATAACCATTATTTGAATACTCTTTTTTCTACATATTAATTTACATAATAAAATATTATACGGTTAAATCCAAAGTTTTTCCTACTTTTTAATCACAATTCTCTAAAAATCGCTATTCAAAACTCAATTTTACCCAAATAAGGTTGTCAAACAGGAACTAAATATGAAAATATGTGATCTAATGGTTTAAATAGATTTGCCAAAAGATACAACTATTTCCTAGAATCACTTGAAGATTTATAAACAAGGATCACTCATTTCATATTTCTTACACCGAATCAATTCAAGAAAAATTGATTTCTAAATTGGCTCATCTCTTCAAAATATTTTATTTCTATTTCGCTGAAACTAAATTACATTCGAATTATTTTCATAAATAAAATTCCGTTCCTGCAATTTTAACCCATGTCTATTCCATCCGTGTCAACACTTTGATTCATCAAGCAATATTAATTTTAGAAGAAGTGTTATATCTTAAAAGAAAGACATCCATTTGATTGTCATTGACATAAAAATATGTTACATAGAAAATGATGATAAATCATTAAGTGCGTATTTGATTGCATTTATTTTCTATGAAAATGTCAATATTTCATCCAAATTCTCATTCTGAATTGTTTGATTGCTATTTTTGTCCATTGAAAATATTTTCCAATTTTTGAAAATATGGCTGATTTTCCTTATTTTAAAGGAAAACATTTTTTTTTTTTGAATAGGTTTTTATTTTCCTCAAAATAAGAAAAATATTTTCTTATCTAAGATATATTTTCCATGTCAATCAAATACACTCTAAATATTTTTGGAGTGTATAAATTTAAAAATTCTCTTTATTTATAATGCTCTTTATAAATATAGTAGAGGGCTTGCAAAGTTTATATCTTTAAGCCCACACACAGTGCAAAATACTGTATGTTAAGTTGCATAACGTTCTAGTGATTTTGTCACCCCGAAACTTTTAACAACTCAAATATATGTTTAAAGATAGAGGAATAACCGCGACTCAACCCGAATGTGTATTCAAATGTTTGGCTCATAAACTGGTTAGAGAAGGAAACAAGAACTGAAGGAAAAACTCTCAATGAATGTACAAATGAACGGACAAATAGTCAAATACATGAAAATGCAAAAACAAACCCGCGTAAATACTGTACACTCCAGGAGTAAAAAACAGCTTCAGTATGCTGTTAATTCAATGCAAATCCAAGAACTCAAAACAGTTCCAGTGTATTATTCTTGATCTGGTTGCCTCAATTCCTTCCTTAGCTTATGAGAAAACGATCTACAAGCATCCATGCTTAAATCCATTGCAGCTGCCAATGCGACAAAAACTGCAGCATCCTCCGAGCAAGTCACATGCTGCGCACCGATTTCGAGCGCAGGGTTGCTGCACTTCCCGTTGCTTTCGACAGTACATGACATCACGAACCCTTTATACAAGAGGTGAGCCCATGATCCGGATCCATGTGCAGATCCGAATTCTGAGCCGAAACTAGACACCGAACTGATATCAAAGCTGCTATTAGGACTAGTCATCGGGGTTGGGCCTGTGGTTACATCTATGCTGAATTTGCCACCAGTTTTCATGCTAATTGAGGAATTGGCTAGTGGGATTGAGTCTATGCCGCCATCAGGGATGAGTTCAAAGCGGTAGCCTAGTTGGTCACCGCTGTTGCGTTCACGCCAGGCCTCCAGACGGCCCCAGGGTGTCCAGGTGTTGTGACCAGGACGAAGGATGAGCCAGGCTCCCGGATTGGATCTGCTGACCCTATCACTGCCCTGTGATGGCACGAATGGTGTCACCATTGATGCAGCAGCCACGGGTGAGCCTGAGAGGTCGTGAATAGTGATCGACCATCCTTTCCGCTCTTTCATGGATTGTTCGTCTGCTGTAGATGAACCAAAACAGCTTGTTGATGTGCTTGGTTCTGATAGGGAAGACCTGTTGTGGATTACGTTAATTAATCAGATCGTAAATATATCAAATCGAAATAAATAGTGGGCCATAATTTTGCAATCAATCTTTGCGGACTATTATACATCATCTGCTAATTCAATTCTAGAACCTATGTGATTGAGATCGGTGATAGCAAGCATTAACAATAGAATTATTTGAATGATCGATCAACATCAACAACCTAAGCCTTAATCTCCATAAGTTTGAGGTCGAAAACATGAATTTTTTTATTTTTTATTTTTTAATTCGTTCAATACATTGCTATAACAGAAAGATCTAAATGGAACTAAATCCTTGCCAATCTTGATATATCCCTCGTCTTCTAACATGTTTTTTAGTCATAGTTCAAGAATCTCCAACCAAATGTCAAAATAAATTGTAAATTCAAATAGCAGGTTGTGATTTCTGATTTACAATTAAAATTTTGCAAGAATATCTAAAATAGTAGCATAAAAACCCTAAATGTAGAGTTTCCAATACATATAATCTATATAAAAGTAACCTATTCGAAGAATTTAAAATCTTGAAACTGAAAAGATAAATCCGAATAGTTACCTGGATCTCAAATTCCTCTCTCCAGAATTTCTGAAACCGAATTTGCATGTAAAAACTGGCTGCTTAACATTTCCATTGATCTGAAACACTTGAGGACTACACTCTGGTTCTCCATCAAACTGGAATACAAATCTAGGATCAGGCTCAGCCCTCACATTCAAATGCAATTTTGCTTCAGACTTGTTAATCTTAACCCATCCATTTTGAATCAAGAACGCTCTATTACTCCCAGTACTCTCCAATACCCCTTTCAAATCCAACTGCAAAACAATACAACCCAAAAGCTTTCCGTTCTTCACAAATCCACAATTTTTCACCCGATTCCGCTTATAAATCTCGATCCTCAAACGAGAAAATTTCCGGTTAGAATATGATTTTTCAACTACTTTTTCCAGCTCCGTTTTGCTCAAGTTGAAACAAGCATGGTTCCTGCTTTCAATCGCATCACTCTCTTGAACAAGCAAAGGGACATTCGAATACTGAGTATTAAACCCTCTAAGCTTAAATTTACAATAACAAGATTGTAAATCAGATGAACCCATAAACTTCAAACCCAAATTCCCCACAACAATCCGAACGAAAGGACACGGATCCATTAACCTTTTCGTGCAAAGCCCTCAACGGTAATCAAGAAAACAATAGGGTTAACTAGTAGGTCAAAATAGTTCATATATATAGAATATATATGGTGGAATAGAACAGGCTGGAAGGTGAAGATGCATAGGCATCCATGCGGCATGAGCTGGGTGTACGCACGTATAGACTAAGGTGGTGGCGCCAGCAATTGGAATCTATCTGTCAAGTAACGAATAATTCAAATGTTGTCGTTTTGTTATTGCTTTTGGGTCTGGTAATGTTTTGTTTGGGTAATAAAGTCAAGAAAACTATGTTGAAATTAGACTGCGCATTAATGGTGAACAGCTGTTTATTAATGGTGAACAGCTGTGTGAAGCGACAGTAACTGTTATGCCTTACCTCCAATCTATTTTGGATATAAATAATTTTAATATATAATTGACGCAATTTTATGGTCAATTCATTATTTAATTAATATTTAATTAAATTAAATAATAGAGTCCGTAGATTCAAATTTTAGTAATTTGTTGATCACAAAGAGTTGCGTTTGTGAAATACAAATTACATATGATTGAATCTAAAATCATCCATGATCGTAAGTAATGACGAGATACAAATGTCGTTATTACGGATAGATCATCACGTGTGTCATTTTTTACTTGTGAAGTAAGTAATTGATCTCATAAGTTAAAGTGTAGTGACACTTAAATGAACACATTTATATTTTGTTATAGAACAAAACATTGGAGACCAGTCGGGAAGATTCCGCACGACACTCCCGCCGCGCACACAAGAGACCATGTCTCCAATCAGCGAGGAGACGCAGAGAGATTCTCCACGCGGTTTCCGAATTTTTTTTTTTTTTCAATTACTTCTCTCTTTTCCTACTTTTCCCTTTCCCTTCATGGCAAAAATGTGTATAGACAAATCTTTAAGAACAATTGAAATAAATGTCAATTTTCAGTACCTTGAACAATAAGAAAACATGTATCCAAATAATGAAAAACCCAAATCTTGAACAACTAATTTATTATTGAAGACACCCTTGGCAAATTTTGAGATTTATTTATAAACAATTTTTGTGGAAGGATGAAAAAAAAAAGAAAAAAAAAATGTGTATGGACAAACCTTTAAGAACAATTGATAATTTTCATTGAACAATAAGAAAACATGCATCCAAACAATGAATAACCCAAATCTTGAACATCTTATTCATTATTGAAGACACCCTTCGCAAGTTTTGAAATGTAAACAATTTTTATGGAAGGAGGAAAAAATAAAAACTTGTCTATCACTTAACGAATCCAGTCGCTGGAACTTTAGGAGAAAAGAAAGTGCTCCTGGTAGATGCAGTTCGAAACTTCGAGTGGAGTTTGAAGATATGAGAGATGAATGATCTTCTTTGTTGTTGTCGAAATAAGTTGAATAATAATAATCAGAGAAGAAACTTAGTTTAAAGGATTAGCCAGACCAGTGTAAAATCTGGCAGAAACTGAAAGAGTAGAAATAACATCTCAATAATTCCGGCTACTTGCGGCCTCTGAGAAACATCAAAATTTTCATTTTTTGTCCTCACATGTAACAGTAAATTGTTAGAAGAAAATACAAATGAATAGTATTTTCTCAAAATTCCTCTTTTAAGAGTAGAAATCTTCCATGTTTTTAGGTCTAGAGTTCTCATTTACACCATGTGAAGACTAAGTCATTATTAATAATCCATCCAATCCTATTATAACGCTACAAGGATAAGTCTCAATTTTGGTTCCTAGGATCTTGATACCAAACTACAAACAAGAATACGTGTAAAACAAAGGTATTGCCATATGTCCAAAGAAGAGCAGCATAATTAAAAGGAATAAGTTATTTTGTTTGCTTGTAAGCTATAACCAAAATAAGTGATTAAATATCATTAGTCATAACTGTAAGCCATTAAAATTGACAAGTCCCGCCGAACTTCAATTTTGCAGCTGGCACAATATCATGCCATTTTTCTTGGACCCATTTGTTTTTTTTTTTTTTATTATTATTAAAAATGCTTTTTTTTTTGTTTGTTTATTAATATACTTTTATTTTATTTTTTTTACTACTTCTAACAATAATTTACTACTTGTTATTGATAATTAAATGAGAGAAAATTAGGAAGGTTGTTAATAGAATATTTTTTTTCAATAATATTAAATGACATTTTTAAATTCGTTTGAAAAACAAATCTAACTTGTATAAATGAGACGGAAGTAGTAATATTTCCATAGTCCATGGATTAGATTAAAGCCCTGTTTGTTTTAAATTAACATTAGATTTTAATTTAAATTAAAGTCAAACAATCAATATTAACTACATTTTTCATGGGTCATACAATTTTTCAATCACACATTTCAAAAACTTTTATTACAATCTACTAAAAATTTAATTTTAATCTTCACCAAACACCACTGACCAATGAAGTGCAATCAGTGACAGATTGAATTATTGGGAAGGTAAACAGCTAAGAAACAATACACTTTTTTCTCTCCTTTCTATGAGTGACCTGTTTGGATAAAAACAATTTATTTATAAATATAAGTTACTTGTTAAAATAACTTTTTAAAATGGTGACTTAAAAAAGTAACTTATATAAGCATATTGGTGTATGCTTTGCTTCTTTCTTCTTTCATTATTTTCTTTGCCTTTTTCATGTTTCACAAATCAACTAGTGTTATATTATATTATACTCCGATAGCATCCGCTTGTAAACGCTTTTGACATATTTACTAAGCTTAAAATGGACAAGATTAAGGAATAAATAAAAAAAAGCAAATATCTTTTCGTTTGTTCAATTATTTGGCACTTACAAATGCATTATAAATTTTCAAATTTTATTTTGAATCACACATTTCATCAAACCCACTATTTTTTTAGTCGTGCATTTTCTCTATAAATGATGAGTAATATTATTCGTCATCACTGGAATTACAAACACAGTTTATGTGACATTAAATAATATGTGAAATTAAATAAGTAATTTAATTTCACATTTCATTTAACTTATTACTTAGAACCACATATACTGTGTTTGTAATCACACTGTAGATGAATAACATTACTCATAAATGATTTATGATTCATCAAACACAATGTAATGTAATTATTGTGCAGTGTGATAGAGGTCTCGAAGATATAAAATTGGGTGTAGATGTAATATCAAATGCTTCACATACATGCTTGTTTCATGTAATATCAAATGCTTCAAATACATGCTTGTTTCTCTTTCAAACTTACGTCCTGACTTTTCCAATAAGGTGTCATTGTCAAATGAAGATTTGAGATTGTTAGATCAAAAGGAGCTATTTATCATTAGTAGAATGTCATCACTAGTAAGTGGTAGTCGGCCTCCTAATTTATTATCTAATGGAGTTGTAATGTGCGTTGAACCATGAATCATACGCACATAAATAGATGATGATCTTTTACTAATGATGATAAGGATGACAAAAAATTTCATTCCATAGGATATGCACCACAATTTTTATTTTTTTTTTGGTCATATTTCAATAATGCTTAATTAAACTGAATATGTTGACCTTAAAAATTGCGTCAACAAAATTCCGACCACATCTCCTTCACGTGGATGTCTCCTATACATTGGAACACCCGGCTGTGAGGCAATGGCCGTTGGTCGAGAAAAATGTCCGACGATTGTTTGTGCTTCGACGGTCAAGTTAATGATCGAACGAGAAATAATATGAGTGCAAGAGATGTGATGAGAGGATTTAGTTAGGGTTAGAGAACATACCTTATTATGAAATGAACTCACATAAATATAAAGAAATAAATGAGGAGAAAATTACCTAGAAACCTACTTTTAAATTTTCATTTTCAAAAAACAGGTGAATTAATTTTTATTTCACAAATTAGGTGGTAATTAAGTTTTAATAATAATAATAATAATATATCCACTCCCTACCCCCAATCACCCCAACCTTCAAAATCGAAATTTCCAACAAACCCTAACACTTCTATTCTCTCTCTCTCTCTCCCTCCCTCCCTATTCCTTCTTATCTCTATCCTACCACCGGTAACGATGGATGCTGCGGGGAGAGGACCGGCGCCACTGCAAGACCTCTGCTAGGAGGGTGGGAGGCGATCTGACATCGTCTCTTACAGGAAGGTAGGTCACAGTTTCAACATCACAGGGTAGGAAGGTGGGTTGTTTTGACATTGTTCAATCTTTTTGGGGTTTCCGACGAAAGAGGAGCACCGTCGCGACCTCTGCCCAGGGGGGTAGGTGGCGTTCTGACATCGCCACTCGCCGGAAGGTAGGTAGCGATTTCAACATCACATAACAAGAAGGTGGGTTGTTTAGACATGGTCAGATTTTTTTATGGTTTCCGGCGATGGCTCTACTGCTGTGGTGATGGTCTTATAGTGATTTTTGTGATTGTTGGTTGGTGGTGGTTTCCAAATGGTGGTGATGGTGCTTGAGGTGATGACAATTGAGATGGTGGTGGTGCCGCATTGGCGATGGTTGGTTAGGGCGCAGTGGTTATGACTGAGATTGGTGGTGGTGGTGTGACAGTAGTGGTGGTGCCGCGGTGGTGTTGCTGGTATTGTGGTGGTGCCGTGTTGTGTTTTGGTGACGGTGGTAGCTGGGTATGGATTTGCATTTGACTACTCCAATATTCATAATGTTCACCTTTAAAAATTGGTACTGAACTTGGTGAATATGTGAACAAGAAGGCTGCTGAATTTGTTGCCATAGCTTCTCTGTTTATGTTGAAAGAAATAAAAATCCGCTGCTTAAGATAATGGACTGTAATTTAGAAATTCAGTAATTTAATTCATCTCTTGTGGTTGTGAATAAAGTTTAATTGTTGCTGAAGTTCTATTCTAAACAATTTCAGGTGCACGATTTCAACAGTCTTTAGTTTGCTACAAGGATTAAATTTGCTGCATTTGAAAATACTAATCCCGATTAATATGTATACTTTATAAAGTGGTAAGAATATTTTCGTGACAAATGTTGCAGTCAGTCAGGAAATCAACTTAAATTCTTACATAAACCTATGGATCATTACTAGATCTTGATACCAGATGGTTAAGTTCTGCAAGTGACACTTTTCGTCTAATTTTGTGTTAATTGTGATTGATTTTGATCAATTTTGTGTTAATTGTGATCGATTGTGACCAATTTTGTGTTAATTGTGATCGATTGTGACTTGACCATATACAGTCACAATTAAAATTCAATTGGTTACAGACAATTATGCGGAACACAAATTTGGTCACATTTAGTCACATAAATACAAACTTGGTCACAATTAGTCACAGACAGCCACACTGCACAATTTTTTTATTCCAGTAATTTTTTAGGAAGTGGAGGCAATGATGTGGTGGTCGTAAGTGGATCCATGGGGTGGGGTGTTATTTCCAATTTTTAATTTTCTGGAAATTTCTAAGTCCCCGGAGCGGTAGTCGGAACAGTCGTCGGGCGGCTGCCGGAATGATCGTCGGAAAATTCGTCGGAGCAGTCGTCGGACCGACGCCAAAATGGTGTCGGAGTTGTCTGAGATATGGAGGGAAGGTGATGTAGTGGGGTGATGGGGTGGGTAAGGTATCTGGGGTGTAAATAATTAATATATATTATATTATAATTTAATATTTAATAAATCTATTTACCACTTGATTTTTGAAATAATTAGACAAATTTGTTAATTTTGAAAAGTAATTCTTATAGGTAGGTTTTGTGTATTGTTCCCATAAATGAGCGTGGGCATGATGGACCGAGCTCCAAGCTCAATATGATGTTGCTTGATTAAATAGGTCAATCCAATTTGAAGATGCTATTATTTAATTAAATAGATCCAATCACCCGAATAGTCAATGCAATGTCGACATATATGAGATCTCTTCCATCGTGTGCATGCCACGTAATTTATGAATATATCAGAATACTTACCCTTTTCTTCAAGTGCATAGTACTGTTAATTTTAATTAATTAACAAAATCATACTTTGGTTACGTTGATAATCAAAATGACTTAAAACGTTTAGATCAACTTAGGTTAATATTGACGGAATATTCTTCATCGCATAGATTTTCCTCTATGCCGTATTCGTCATCGCTCCAATGAGGATTAATGAAGTAATTTTCTTCTCCCTTCATGTTGAAATTTTCAAATTTAATGGAGAGGGTTTTTGGTTTTGTGCACTTAAGTTCCTTGGTTCCTTTGATATCTTACAATTAGATATCAAATTAAAATTGTTAGCATCAAAGTCGTCAAATATGACATTAAAGCATGTAGAATTTTAATCATATTGATTTGAATTACTTACTATTAAATTATTAATATACAAACCACCTGTATTCAACTCAATATCAAGACTAATTTTAGTGTGATTATCAATATCACTAGGTGGAATCCAACCAAAAAGGATAGTTTGCCAAACTATCATATCTATGGATTTTAGGGAAGTCATCATTAAAATTTTTCAATGGTGTGTATTAGGACTAATTCTTTAATTCTAGAAACTGACCCCCACCCCCACACACACAATGTGGAAAACTCCTAAGAACATTATATGTCCATTGACCCCATGCCATGGATAAATAGTTCACAATAATAAATATGATACAAATATCTTTATTCTACAACATAAAATCATATTTGGTGCATCCAAGAAAAGTAGGCTGGATAGGGAGATTGCGACGCCATCTTGTTCCATCAAGAACAAGAGGAAGATTTAAGCCATAAAAGAGAGACGTAGAGTGGACCTTCCATGAGAAATAGTTCCCCGTGGTGAGATGGAAGGGAGTTTTCGTTGATTTGAATAACGAAGGGTATAATTTGAGTGTTTATAATTTGAGTGTTTAGTAACAGTTGAAGTTGATAAATGATAAGTGTATTTTTATACACTTATTCAGGTCCTAAAATATCGATACTTGATATTTTTTTTGACAAAATATATCCTAAATTGTTGTTTTTATGTTATATAGGTAAAACTAAATGGTTGAACGAAGAATCGAAAGAAAGAAACGAAAATTAGTGGAAAATGGTAAAATCCAAAGTCTGAGGACTAACTTGAAAATATTCAATAGTTGATTCGGACAAAAAGATGATACTTGAAAGATTTTTAGGAGACAATTGGATGGAATTAGAATTCAAAAAGGAACGGAATATGATCAAAATCAATTTCCAATCGCATAAATTATATTCCAGATTTTTAGTCGAAGATTGAAACCGGTTTTCGGAATAGTAAACGTCCGAATTGGAAAATTTATACCTATATAGAAGTTGTATCTCTTTGAGTTTTCTTTCCAATGTACTTTGAATCACATCAATTGGATATCGAAAGAAAACGTTATGGCCAAAATACTGACTGCTGTGCAAACATCAAAAAATCCGCGTGAGAAGACAGCTTTCCTTATTCGATTATAACTCTTTTGGAAACCAAATTGGACGTAATTTTCGACCAATTTTCAAATCCTACAAATAGAGAACAGTAGAATACATATAGGGAGAGCTTTTATCAAGATTCTCAGAGAGAAAAGAGGCAAGAATGTGAAGATCAACTCCAAGAACAAGAAGATTCAATTGAAGATTAATCGGGATGATGTCGTTCTACATCTATTTTTTTTTATTTTCTTCTCTCCACCATGTTATGCTAGACTTTTTATGTACTAGGTGAACAATAAACCTCCTATTGTGATCTTTTAATTTCTATTTTTGCAATTTGATATTTAAACATGTTTGATGGATGTTGAATAATTTATATACATTACTTTTCCTCTACGATTATATGCGCAGTAGTTGTATGAGTGTGGTGGCTTATTTTATGCAATCGAAGAAGGGAAATAAGCTTGACGAGGTATAAATCATCGTTTAGTTCATAGAGGATAGAAATATACCGCTATATTTTGCGTGAATCTCTAAGTGTTTACAAAACGTCATGCATTCTTGTATATTACATTTGTCATAGAAATATAGTCAAATGGTATGCTAGAATAAGTTTAATTCCACTCGAAAGAGATTATTGGATAAGTTAGAAATATTGATTTTTCGACCAATTCATCGTGTTATGAAATTGTAAAATATGGGTTAAAAGGGAACTTTGTTTGGTGATTCGGGATCCTAGTGCACTTTTCATTCATTAATTTCATAAAATGTTTGCATTTGACATATTTTTATTTTCATTTCGTAATTTTAGTTTAATTTGCATGCAAGTTTTAGTTTAATCATAGAAATTGAAAAACTTATCTCACATTTAATAGATTCGGTTAAGGTCGCGATAATAAAAATCAAGTTAAATCAATGCTCGTGGGAACGATACTCGAAATTCTAGGATTTTCATTTTATTATTTGTCAACGAACTGTGCACTTGCAGTGATTTAAATCCGAAACATATTTTCGTGAATAAGTTTTTGGCGCCGTTGCCGAGGATTGAGTATTAATTTGATTTTTGTTATTTAGACACTAATTCAATCTTGTTTGTTTTATTTTATTTTTTTATTATTGTTTTTGTTTTTTTTACTAATCCCGTACTATTAATCTATCTCGTGTTTGCACTCTCTCCCTATATTTTTTCATTTGATTGCATGATTCTAACTTGGTAAGGCAATGAAGTTTTTGCAATGAATAATCTCTGCATACATTATGAAGATATGTTTGGAGGATACCCGAGTTGTTACAATTGTTACGCGATGCATTATACTGGACAATATTTGCTCTCGTACTCTTTGTTACATACGCCGAAACTTATAAGGTTTAGAGAATGTTTAAGGTGTCGGAAGCAAGCAATTGACAAAAATGATGAAGGGTACATGCTCGTTGGAGATTTTATACCTTACAATTGGGATGAAGACATCAAACTTGTAGGAGATGGTCCTCCTCTATTAGAAGAAAAGGTAATTGCAAAGTATTTCGAAAAGATTGGTCAAGTTGGATGAAAGTGATATGCTTTTGGGAGATTGCATGTACTTGGAAGAATTTCAACATTGGG
The DNA here is from genome assembly GCA_019097785.1 of Fraxinus excelsior. Taxonomy (NCBI): domain Eukaryota; kingdom Viridiplantae; phylum Streptophyta; class Magnoliopsida; order Lamiales; family Oleaceae; genus Fraxinus; species Fraxinus excelsior. Next base: position 11,612,731 of record CM032624.1, read on the forward strand.
GGTACAATCCATGTGAAGGGGTCGTGCGGACTGACTTCTTGTTGCCCGTTGATTTAGATTGCGAACCAATCATTCCACCTGATGAGAGTTCAACAATTGAAGAAGAGCCAAAATGATTGAAGATTTAATCACATTGGAGCTAAACGAGGATGAGACAATCAATAAGGAGGAAATCAACTCAAATTTTCCAATTTTATTGATTGTCCAAAAATTGATTTTGTGATTAAACATAATGAGGAGATACAAATCTGCATAATTGAAGTTGAATCGGATGTAATATACAAGTCCTATTATGTTGAGAATGGAAAGGAAGATGTGTGAATATCAAATGAAAAGTGGATCAAAACCAAAAGAAGAAAAAATGGACAAGGCATCAAAAGCCTTCTTTAGGTGCCCGTGATCAGCTGCCATATAGTCGAGCTATAGACTATAACCGGCACTGGTTGAAAGGTAACCCAACAATTCTTCCTTTTTAACTATCTTATTTTATGCATTAGTTTAGAAATTTATTTTTCGAGTTTTATAATTTTTCATGATATTGGTTATTCATCGTCTTTATAGGACACAAAGAGTCTATACTTGGTCCACAATTCTTTCACTTCATCATCTTCAAATTTACATCTACATTGGTCGGTAAAATATCTATAGTTCATTGTTCTTTATCTTTTGTGAAATTATCTTTAATGTTATGTGCGGTTAAGTTACATTTTGTCATTTTTTAAACATTGAGGACAATTTCAGTTTTAAGTTTGGGGGTGGGAAAAACTTTGAGTTTTTACTTTTATGTGTGTTTTTGAGTGTTTGTGTGTCTATTTTTCGTTATTGTTTTAGTATATAATAGAAAAATAAAAAAAAATCATAAAATTTTGAAATTTAAAAAAATAAAAAATAGTTTGTTGTTTTATGTTGTGTGTTTGTGTGTGTTAGATAGTCTGGTTCACAATGATGATTAAATCTGAGATTTTTTGTTGATTTATTAACTGTGTTTAGGATGCATTCCAGACTGATTGAAACTTAACATTGTAAAATTTGATATTATATGTGCACTAGAATTAAGTTGGACACCGTGATACTATGAGTTGATTCATATGTTGGATATGTTGATAGATTGAACATAGATGATTGACCCAAACCATAATAAGGGCATGTTCGCTACAGCTTAAAATCTAATTAAAATTGAAAATATAGTCGTTATTGGGTCTCACTCGTCTAATAAAAGTCAACAATAAAAGCTAATTTTTCAATTTTAATCCCTACCAAACACGTCCTAAATTACTTATTCTTAGACCAAATTTAGCACAGTTTGGGGATGATTTTACTGTTGTAGGAAGATACAAATGTGGACAAGGATTCCATGTGTGAAAATTTTGAGTGGATTGTCTTAAATTAATGAGATAAAATTTAGCGAAAATCTTAAGTTGGAGGTTGGTTTGCTTGAATACGTATTTTATAAAGGGCATTACACTGATGAAGGCATAATTTAAAAAAAAATGTGAAAAATCTCTTCAAAGCCTATTTGACTTGGGTTATTAAGCCTGTAAGGGTGTTTAAAATCTGGTGCCCTAAAGTCATCTGAGTTGAGAGTCATCGACCTAAAGTCCGTTACATGGGTCATTTAGAAAGTTTAAGGGAGAGAATATAAAAAAAGGGAGAAAAGAAAAATACATTTGAAAATTAGAAAAAAAAAATGCATGAAAAAGAAAAAAAAATACTAAATGCCTTGGTTAAACTCCAAACACTTGTTTGAGGGAATTTGATTTTTGATGAAGGATAATTAGCCTAAATTAAGTCTGGAAGGTCGAAGCAATTAAAGAATTGGAGAATCCTTGTCTGCTGATGTGTTGACTTGCAATTAGTAAAGTTCACCTGAACTAGAGAGGGTGAAGATAGTAATGAAAATTCAACCTTAGATTACACACTGGATAAAGCGTGAAAAAAAAGAATGAGTTTGGGAGTGTGTGAATCATACGAGAGGTGAAAGAATATATTTGACCACAGAGGATCGAAAATTTAATCAACTTGTAAAGTTATGTTTGTCTTCTTAAATCTTCACACACACGTCAATTTTGCATTGGAATAATGTATATTGGTTTGGAATTGTGACTTTGAAACATTTTATAAATTTAGTATTATAATTTTAAATACTAAGATAAAAAATTAGATTGTCTAACCAAATATTTTTGTGTGCTTGTGTGTTTTGATATTATTTATGTTATAATTTTGTTTGAGAACAAACAAATGTTTAAGTTTGGGGGTATTTGATAAGTGTGTTTTTATATACTTATTCGAGTTTTACAATATCGATATTTGGTAGTTATTTTGACAAAATATATCATAAATTGTTGTTTTTATGTTATATAGGTAAAATTCAATGGTTAAACGAAGAATCAAAAGAAAGAAGCGAAAATTAGTGGCAAATGGCAAAATTCAAAGTCTGAGGATCAACTTGAAAATATTCAATAATTGATTCGGATCATCTATTTTTCTGATTTTCTTCTCTCCACCATATTAGGTTAGAGTTTTTATGTACAAGGTGAACGATGAAGCTCGTATTGTGATATTTTAATTTCTATTTTTACAATTTGATATTTAAACATGTTTGATGGATGTTGAATGATTTATATACATTACTTTTCCTCTACAATTATATGTGCAGTAGATGTATGAGTGTGGTGGCTTATTTTATGCATTCGAAAGAAAGGAAATAAGCTCGACAATGTATAAATCATCGTTTAGTTAATAGAGGATAGAAATATACCGCTATACTTTGCGTGAATCTCTAGTGTTTACAAAACGTCATACATTCTTGTATATTACATTGTCATAGAAATATAGTCAAATGATATGCTAGAATATGTTCAATTCCACTCGAAAGAGATAATTGGATAAGTTAGAAACATTGATTCTTCGACCAATTCATCGTGTTATCAAATTGTGAAATAGAGGTTAAAATGGAACTTTGCTTGGTGATTCGGGATCCTAATGTACTTTTTATGCAACAATTTCATAAAACTTTTCCATTCAACATATTTTTGTTTTTATTTCGTAATTTTAGTTTAATTTGCATACAAGTTTTAGTTTAATTATAGAAATTGAAAAACTTATCTCACATTTAATAGATTTGGTTAAGATCACGATAATAAAAATCAAGTTAAATCAATCCTCGTGGGAACGATACTCGAAATTCTAGGATTTTCACTTTATTACTTGTTAACGAACCGTGCACTTGTAGTGATTTAAATTCGAAACATATTTTCGTGAATAATAAAACTTTAAAATAGATGAGAGAAAGGAGAGGAGAGGTGAGGTGTTGGGGATAAAAGAGGGAGTTCGATTAAGAATAAATATTTTCATTTATAGGGACTTGGGAATATATTTCTGTGCTCGGATACAGTAACCAAAAATAAAAAATAAATAAATTCATTAAACTCCCGTCAATAATTAGACCATAAATTAGGAAGAAAAATTCCATTATTACTAAACCATAACTGTCAAAATAAAAATAAAAAATCAATATATATACAATAACGGCTAGTGAGATTCTAGCTTAGTACTGCCATTGAAGAGATTAAAAATTGCATATCAGAAAAATCCATGAGAAAATCCAAAGTTATTGCTAAGAGCAGCAGCAGATGCATTTAGAAAGGTCTTTGTAGGTTTAGCCTCATACTGATCAAAATCTCCAATATCATTTGTATCGAAAAACGAAGTCGGATTTGTCACCTCGGACATGAGTTTATGAGCTTGATTAGTAACATTCTTGTTTAATTCTTCCATGGCATCCCTTAATTGTTCAAGCTCATGAAACCCTAATTTATTCACAGGTGCTTCCCACCAGTGCTGGATTTGACTAATTTTTCGCATATTTTCTAATTCTTCTCCCCTTTTTCTTTCCACTTCGATTTCATTAAGAATTTGACTGAGTTGCAAGTTTAGTTCACGGATAGAAGAAATTCTGTGAGCATCAAGAAAATGGAATGCAGTGCTGGGATTTAGCGACAGATTTTGGTCAAAAAACCTGTCGATTATGGATTCAACATTAGGGTTCCCGAAAGAGAATACTTTTCCAGCTGGGGAGAAAACAATAATGGCAATTTCGACCCCGCAAAGTGTACAAAGTTCGCTAGCCTTCTTGAAAAGCCCTGTTCGACGTTTCGAGAATGTAACTTGTAAGTGACTCTTGTTCTCTATTTTTGCAAGTTTGATCTTTTGGCGACCCATGCTAGGTTTCTTTGCCATGGTAAGGTATGTGTTCTTCAAAAGGATATACAAAAAATGGGTTGATTTCAAGAATTCAGTTGAGAATATTTTTGGGGAAGAAACATGGACAATATATAGGGACTTGAATAATGGAACATTAAAGTGGAAAACAAAACGGCCAATCCAAAATTAAGAAGCTAATTAAGACAGAAAAAAGAAGCATGATTTTATTTGTCAATGTAACATAAACTTAATTAGAATAAATTAATATAGCTATTTGTACTAGTGCCTTTGCATATATAGTTGAAGTAGCTTTTGTAGTTCATCAGCCAGCTTAGCCAAATCAGTGACATTTAAATTTTTGGATTTAGAGTGATTAATGTCTTAATTACTCTTAATGGAATTTATTACATTAAAAGTCTACGATTAAATGAATTTACATAAACAGTCCAAAATTTGACGTTTAAATTTTTGGATTTTTGTCAATGTTTGACGAGAAGCATTAGATTGGATAAGGGTTAATTTAATTCTATCCCATGTTTAGTGCAATTAATATTCGGATGAAAATAATTTGGGTTGTTTATTCTCCTTTACTCAATCGGATAAAATTATACACGTTATATGTTTAGTATAGATCGAGTAATGTTATACATAACCTTGATTCTTAGCACTCGTCTATATAAAAATAGATCCCTAGAGTTTATAGTTGATGGGAATGTAAAATGCATATTTTTTCCTCCTTATTTTATACGTTCGTGTGTTTATTTTGTGTCGAAATGTACTCATTACGCTCATATTTTGATTTAGATGGCAATTCTATGGATATGTCGTAATTTGGAAGAAATATGTGAAAAAAGGACCAAAATGAAAGAAAGTGAAAGTTCAAGGACTAAAGTGCAAATATTCTAAACTTGTGTCTAACCTTGTGATGAAGATTTGAGAATGTTAGAGGTCAATTGGATGAAGAAAGGATTCAATGGGATGAAATATGGCCAAAACATTTTCACATATCAACTTTCAAACCGAAAAGTTTTGCATCGATTTTTAGCCTCATATTGAGACCAATATTGGACATGGTAAACGATCGAATTTGAAGATGATCTCTGAATCAAAGTTTTATCCCTTTGAGTTAGCTTTACAACGCATCTTGAATCGCTTTAATCGGATGTCGGAAGAAGAAGTTATGACCAAAACACTGAAAGCTATCCAGAGGAAGTTTCGTAAAACCTTGCGGCCACAAACCTTTAATTCCATGCGGCCGTAGACCATTCCCGAGAGTTAAAGTGCTGATTTCACTTGTTCCTTGCGGCCACAAGCCTCTAAACCATGCGGCCGCATGGTTCATTTTCGGGACGAATACTCTGGTTTCCTAATTTCAATCAAACACTTATGGAAATAAATCTTTCTACACTTTATAAACCCTAGAACAGAACCAGAACGGAGGGAACGCCTCCCAACTCTATTCTTCTCTATTTTTCTCTTATATTCATGAATTGTAACTAAACTTTTACACTTGGTCGAAGGAGATTGAAGTCTCGGAACCACATATTGTGAGATCTAAATGGTTTTTCTTAATTTAATTCATGTTTTTTAGTATTAAATATTTTTTTGCACTTATTTTTATGATTGTTATGTTTATTTGCTAGGAGGCCTACTAGTTTATTATTCGTTGCAATCTACCGCTGAGTTAAATATCAAATCCGTAATTGTTTGATCCATTTAACTAGTGAAGCACTAGGATTTGATGATTTTCTGCGATAGATGTTATTGAATCTTAAGAAGAATGTTTAAATAGATTGAATGCAACCGCTGGTGTTTGTGTTATCTAGTTTATCGATTTCTCTATTGTTTAAAGCTGTTATTAAATTGAATCTTGAGCGCTGGTCTGAGATTATTTAATAATTAGGGTTAATTAGAACACTGGTTTCTAACTAACTAAAATTAAGGAGAAATAGGAAAATTATTCCAACGGTGAATATTCAAGATATGAATTGAATTATCCTTACGTCTATGATCAGTTGTGGATTTTCGAAGGTGGATATCGACTTGGACCAAGGTTAATCTTTTGATTATTTTCGTTAATTTAATTTTCATTGTTATTAATTGCGTTATTTACAATTGTTTGCATACAAAAAACCTCCAATGCATTTTTATTCTTCACACAAAGAATTATTGAAGTCCAGTGTTGCACATAGCATTATTCATTTTAGACTGAACTATTAATTCGCCGAGTTATGAATAACAATGAACAAATTACTTGAATTGAAATATGTAAGTTTATTTATAACTAATAAATTTATATAAAAGTAAATTTACTTTTAAGTAAAAAATAACTTAAAAAGTACATTTATCTATTATAAGTCAAAATAATATTTATAATTGATAATCATCAGATTCAGAGAAATTGTTTTTGACTGTGAAGAGACTTTATGGTGACTATTTTTTGTTTTTTTTCGCCCTATGTGCATCGCAGATTGCATACGAAAAAGTTGTCACACTAGTTAAAGTAGACTGTGTCTATAAAAAAAATCCTCTCAAATTGATCATATCAAATAATAGATTTTTTTTATTGAACTAATTTAATACAAATTAGCAGAGAATATTTTTCATATTGGAGACCAAAGGACGGATACTTAATTTTTTCATCATGTCAATAAATACTCTCTACTATTAACATTATTTCTTCAAGTGTGTGTGTGTAATAGCTTTACTTTCAGCAAATTAATGTATTAGCCTTATTAATTTTTTTTTTTTTTGTCATTATAAGGTGTTTCCTAATTTAATAAATGGGGGAACTCCTTTAAATTCCCTACACACTAAAAATTCAAGATTGGTGGTGCATTTGAGAATAATTCTATTTTGTGGACTTCCATTTGATTGCGAATTTTACGAGTTATAAGATGTATGATTTGCAATAATATTGTGATTAGGTCCAACATATTAGTGATCACTTGAGCCGTTGTACACCTTACGAGCTTTATTATTATAATGTGGTAATTTTAAGTATGTAGCCGGAATTATGTAAACTCTAATTAGGATTAAAGTCGGTAATGAGCCAACTTTATAATTTCCTAAATAATGGCTAAGTCATTTCTCCTCTCTATACGGTTTATTGGCTTGCCTCATTAATGGCTAATTATTTTGAGAAGCAATAAGAGGAAGATCTAGCCAGTAATATTCATACATAATAATGTCTTCCGCATGTATGAATTTCAAACTATCAATTAGTATATGTGATTCTTGTTCTCAACATGATCATTGTTATACTTTAACAATTTGTATCAGAGTAGGCATGCTAAGATCAAAATCTTTTAAACAAAAAAAAAATGGGAAATTGATGCATTTATGTATGAATAATTACAATAGAAAATTTTTGATACTATTCAGTCTTCTTCTGGCTATGTGCATATGTGTATACATAAATAGATGATGATCTTTTGCTAATGATGATAAGGATGACAAAAAAACTTCATTCCATAGGATATGCACCACATTTTATCTCAATTTTGAACGTTACTAGTGTTTTTTTTTTGTCATAAATTTCAGTAATGCTATATTAAATTGAATATGTCGACCTTAAAAAATGCATCAACAAAATCCCGATCACCTCTCTTTCACGTGGATGTCTCCTATACACTGGAACACTCGGTTATGAGGCAAAGGTCGTGGTCGAGAAAAAGGTCTGACGATTGTTTGAGCTCCGACAGTCAAGTCAACAGCCGAACGAGAAAATAATATGAGTGCAAGAGATGTGAAAGGGGATTTAGCTAGGGTTAGAAAACATACCTTATTGTTATGAAACTGATCGCAAGATATGGCAAATAATGAAGAAATAAAGAAGAAAACAAGAACACGAGAATTTATGTGAAAACCCATTTTGGGAAAAAATCACGGGCAGAGGAGAACAATCCACTATAATTAATAGTTTTGTATTTACAATTCAAGATTTCAATAAACTCAGTTGAAATTTAAACTCTCAATCTCTCAATATGTTGTTGAATCTCAAGAGAGTAATATATGAAAGTTATAATACGGAGATACAATGTGGTAATATATATAGAACATCTTATTGGAGTCCAAAACGGAGTAGAAGTCCCAAAAATCGAGGGAAAACCAGCAGTCCCTGTTGTTTACGCAGCCCGAGCACCTAGACGCCAACACTTCTGCCCCAAAAGTGTTTGTGGCGCCTTGGCGTCCGTTCCTCGGGATTAAACTTCCAAAACTTGCCTTTAGCCATCCAATAGTCCTTCTTCAGGTTAAACTCCTAATTATCAATGAAATTTGATCTCCACAAGCTAGGATTCCTCAAATCCAAGTATCTTAGACTTTCTCCAATCATCCAAATACCAAATCATATGGAATTTGGATCAAACCACAACAAATTTCCACCTTGAGCCAAATTCCATCACAAGGAATTACAACACTTTACTAAGTAAACACCAATTCTCCTATTCCAAACAAGTCTCAATAGACTAAATCAATGACAAACACCAATTAAGTTTAAGCAATGCTCAAACTTAGAAATGGGAAGTGGTTTTGTCATCATATCAGCCGGATTATTTTTTGGTATCAACCTTGCTCACTACAATATACCACGAGCAATCACTTCACGCACAAAATGATACCTCACATCAATGTGCTTAGTCCTCTCGTGAAACATCTAATCCTTAGTTAAGAAAATAGCACTCTGACTATCACAAAAAACTGTAGACAATTTCAAGTCTTCATTGATTTCACCAATCAATACTCTTAACTACATAGCCTCCTTACATGTCTCTGTAATGGCCATGTATTCTGCCTCTGTTGTAGACAAAGCTACTATATTTTGCAAAGTAGCTTTCCAGCTGATAGTACAGCCCCAAGGGTAAAAACATACCATGTAAGTGATCTCATTTTATCAAGATCCCCTGCATAATCTGAATCCACATAACCGATGACACCATCTGAATTTCTACCAAATTGCAAACAAGCATTTGTAGAGCCCCTCAAGTATCTGAAAATCTATTGCACTGCTTTCCAATGTTCCTTACCAGGGTTGACCATGTATCTACTAACTGCACTAACTGCTTGTGCCAAATCAGGTCTTATACAAACTATAGCATACATGAGCGAACCAACTACACTGGAGTAAGAAACCCGAGACATATAATTAATGTCTTCATCTAACTGAGGACACAAGTTAGATGATAGTTTAAAGTGAGCAGTCAAGAGAGTACTAACAGCTTTAACTTTCACCATGTTGAATCTTTCAAGCACTTTCTCAATATACCTGTTCTGACTCAAATACAATCTACTAGCCTTTCTATCCCTCAAGATCTCCATTCCAAGAATCTTATTTGCTGCACCTAAATTTTTCATTTCAAACTCCTTGTTGAGTTGTTGTTTTATCTTTCTGATCTCTGATTTATCCTTGGTTGCTATAAGCATATCATCAACATATAATAGCAAATATGTAGTTGATCCATCGACTTCCTTTCTGAAGTACACATAACTATCATAATTACTTCTATCAAAATCATGAGTAGTCATAAATGAATTAAACATTTTATACCACTGCCTTGGTGACTGCTTCAATCCATACAAGGACTTCTTTAACAAGCACACATAGTTTTCTATCTCTGAAGCTATGAACCCTTCTAGTTGTTGCATGTAGATGCTCTCTTCAAGTTCTCCATGTAAGAATGCTGTCTTGACACCCAATTGCTCAAGCTCCAAGTCATTGTGAGCCACTACTCCAAGTAACGCCCGAATAGAACTATGCTTCACAACTGGTGAGAACACATATGTAAAGTCAACACCCGGAATCTGACTGTAGCCCTTTGCCACCAATCTAGCCTTGTATCTAGTATCCTCAATTCCTGATGTGCCTTCTTTTCTTTTGAACACCCACTTACAACGAACCATCTTTTTATCTTTAGGTAATTTCATCTAGTCCCAAGTGTTATTTTTGTTTAAGGACTCCATCTCCTCCTGCATAGCAATCATCCATTTGTTAGAATCACTGCAACTAACTGTTTCTGAATATATAGCAGGCTCCTATGTGGATCAATTTCTTTAGCAACACTTAATGCATAAGCAACCAATTCTGCTTCCCCATACTACTGTAGAGGTTTAATATGTCTGCGAGGTCTATCCTTAACAATAGAATATTGTGGTGATGGTGGTGTAGACAAGTCATTACATTCTATCAAGACTAAACTGGACTCTTCTGTAGTAGACTGTTCTTCATCCTCTGGTTGTTTTTTTGAACCAATTCCAAACTCCACCTGAATTGAATGACTCTGCTCCTTAGTTTTAGTAGAATCTCCAAGAGGTGAACTACGAATCATAGCAAGTTCATCAAATACTACATTCCTACTCGTAACCACATTTTTATTCTCAGGACACCACAACTTATCCCTTCACACCTAATTTATACCCAAGAAAGATGCACTTTCTAGACTTAGGCTCCAACTTCCCATTATCCACGTGAGCATAAGCCGGACACTCAAAAATTTTTAAATCAAAATAACAAGAAAGTTTACCAGACCATACCTCTTCTGGTGTCTTTTTATCAATGGCAATTGAGGGTGAACAATTAATCAGAAAACAAGCTGTAGTGGCAGCTTCAGCCCAAAAAGATTTAGGCAATCTAGAATTTGAAAGCATACAACAAACCTTTTCCATCAAGGTTCTATTCATCCGTTCACCCACACAATTTTATTAAGGAGTTCCAGACACTATCAAGTGTCTTAAGATGCATTCAGCCCTGCAGAAGCTATTAAATTCATCTGAACAAAACTCCAACCCATTATCAGTGTGCAGTCGTTTCACTTGCTTTCCAGTCTACTTTTCTACCAATGTTTTCCACTCTTTGAAGATCTCAAACACATCACTCTTCTGTTTTAAGAAGAATACCCAAACTTTCCTTGAGAAGTCATCAATCATTGTCAACAAGTAATAGCAACCTCCTTTAGATGGTACCCTAGCTGGTCCCCAAGGTCTGAATGGATATATTCAAATGTTCCCTTCATATTGTGTCTTCCTTTGGTAAATTTAACTCTCTTATGTTTTCCAAAGACATAGTGCTCAGAAAATTCCAATTTGTTGGTCTTCTACTCATCAAGAAGTCCCCTTTTACTCAATTCTACCATACCATTTTCACTCATATGCCTGAGCCACATATGCCAAAGTTTTGTAACTTCATCATCTGTCAAAGAAGAAGTAGAAAATGTTGCATCCCCAATCACAGTGGAACCATGCAAAATGTATAGTTGTGTAGAGTTTTTTATGCCCCTTCATGACAACAAGAGCTCCCTGGATCACCTTTAAAACTCCACTTTCACCAACGTATTGGTAGCCCTTTGAGTCTAGTGTACTAAAGATATGAGATTTCGCTTCAGTTCTGGAATATGTCTTACATCTGTAAGTGTTCTAATAACCCCATCGAACATTTTGATTCTGATCGTGCCAACTCCAGCAATTTTACAAGGTGCATTGTTTCCCATAGTTACAGCACCTCTAGTCCTTCATGTGTAGAAAACCAGTCCTTGTTAGGACACATATGAAAAGTCCAAATCGAATCAAGAACTCATTCCTCACAAGGTTTGGAATTTGAATAAGAAATCATAAAAAGCTCTCCACCATTTTGTTCATCTTCCACAATATCAGCTTCCATTGTATCATTAAATTCCTTCGCTTTCTCGTTTGCACCAGCAGCTTTATTTTTATTTTTCAAGGCGTAGCAATCAGCTCTAATATGCCCCTTCTTCTTACAGTAGTGACATGTCTTCTCAACATGTCTAGACTTCAATATGCCCCTAATATGTTTACCACGACTCCTATCTTGTTGTTTCCCACTCACAATCAAGCTTTCAACATAATTTTCAGATCCTCCAGCAAGATGCCTCATCTTCTCCTTAGATAATAAGGCATCATAAACCTCTTCCACGGTGATAGTATCACGACTATAGAGAATAGTATCTTTAAAAGTCATATATGATGGTGGCAGCGAACACAACAATATTAAAGCCAAGTCCTCCTCATCATACTTAACCTCCAATATCTCCAAATCATCCACGATTTCTTTGAACATAGTTAAGTTATCATCCAATGACGTACCTTCAGACATTTGGTGAGAATACAAGTGTTGTTTCAGGTGTATCTTGCTGATCAAGCTCTTTGTCATGCAAAGTTGCTCCAACTTCAACCACAATACATCATCACTATTCTCCTTAAGAACATCCTGAAAAATCTGATTCGAGAGATGTAGATGAATCTGAGTTTGGGCTTTTCGACCCCTACGCCGCTTCTCATCTTGCGTCCAAACAGTTGGCATCTTATCAAAGCCAAGCAATGCTTCCTCCAAATCCGTCTATGACAACACCGTTCGCATTTTTAATTGCCATAAAGTAAATCTCGTGTTTCTATCCAACAACAGAATATCAAACTTCATTGATGCCATGTGAAACAATCAACATCGCGCTCTGATACCACTTGTTATGAAACTGATCGCAAGATATGGCAAATACTGAAGATATAAAGAAGAAAACAAGAACACAAAAATTTACGTGGAAACCCGATTTGGGAAAAAACAACGGGCAGAGGAGAAAAATCTATAATCAATAGTTTTGTGTTTACAATTCAAGATTTCAATAAACTCAATTGAAATCTAAACTCTCAATCTCTCAATATATTGTTGAATCTCAAAAGAATAATATATGAATGTTATAATATGGAGATACAATGTGGTAATATATATAGAACGTCTTATTGGAGTCCAAAACGGAGTAGAAGTCCCAAAAATCGAGGGAAAACTAGCAATCTTAAGATGCTATTATTTAATTAAATAGACTCAATCACTTTAATAGTTGATGCAATATCGGCATATATGGGATCCCTTCCATCATGTGCATGCTACGTAATTTATGAATGCATATTACTATTAATTTTAATTGATTAATAGAATCATACTTTGGTTACGTTGATAATCAAAGTGATTTAAAACTTTCAGATCAACTTAGATTAATATTGACGAAATAATTTTCATCGCATAGATTTTCCTCTATGATGTATTCATCATTGCTCTAATGAGGATTAATGAACTAATTTTCTTCTCCCTTCATGTTTAAATTTTCAAATTTAATGGAGAGTGTTACAACTCATTACTAGGTACTCTTACGTGGCAATCTTAACTAAGCTGTGGGACCCAATCCAACTAAATCATAGAGCCGCCCTTTAGGTAGAATGAGGCCCATGTAATTCTGAGGCCTTTATGTTATCTGAAGCCCAAGTGATTCCAAGGTTCCCTCCTAAGTCCGAGGCTCCTCAGCTAGTAACGGCCCACGTGCAAAGATTAAACTCATGATGAAGATCTTATTCGAATGATTGATGTGACCTTTGTAAAAAGTATATTTGTGTCCCATATTGTCAATGTAAGAATATTAAATGCTTTGAAAAGCTAGGAAGTTCAACTTGATGGCTAGGACTTGATGCTTCGACCGAGGAGATGAGGCCACATGTAATTTGATCCAAGGGTCACTATTCCATTTGTAACACTATAAATACTCCCACCATGTAACAATTGAAGACTAATATAACTTTAGCTACTCAAAATTACCTATTTTACTCTCATATTGATTCATAACAACTTCAAATCGAGTTCATAGCGATTGGTTATCATTGTACAATCGTATTCCGAATATCTCGTCGGAACCTGAACGAAAATGTCTCGTGTCGTTAAGCTCTTTCCACGTTCAAATATTGGAGTGATCTCGACGGTTGATCTGCATTAACAAGTTGGACCTAGCTCACGTATGTATGAGTGGACTCGACATCTGTTAAGTTCATTTTTAGAGATCAACAGATTGACACCGTTTGTGAAAAAACACACTATAACCACGAGCAACCCCGTGGAAAAAGCTTTTTGAAGAAAATAGATTGGGCATCCCCCTTGAAAAAAGATTTGTTCTTTAAAAAGAACAAAAGGAAGACTCCTCAAAAGTTTTTAGGGTTGAAAAGAGATAAGTTCGAAGGGAGATGCCCCTCCTAGACGTAAGGAAAAGTGACGATGAAGTTTTCATCATAGTCGCCTAGCGGGTCGATGTCGACCTCACCACCATTATAGACGAGGTGGAAAAAGAATGGCTGTCCAACTTACTAGAGAAATGGAGACTATGGCAGCCAACATGAGAAGCATTACCAACCAGAATTTAGCAATGCAGGAGCTGTTGATGCAAATGCAGGGCCATGGGGGACGTCCAATCCCTCCCTTTGCTCCCCAGGAACAATACTGACAAGAAGAGAAGGTACAAAGCCAAAGAGCCCGTCCTCCTAAGCATGCTAGGAGAGTTAGCCCCATCGAAAGAGAAGTGAGAGTTGATGTCTCTTCAAACTACGCTTCTAGCTGACCTACTGAGGCCCCATTCAATATGGAGAACAACTTTCTCCCAAAATATAAGCTCAAAAATAGGTCTCAAAGGTCCATCAGTGTGTTTGACAGACAAGGCCAGATGAACCAAGGCATAGGCATCGTCTTGAAATTTTAGTGCCTCGAAATAGGCCATAGCTTATACCTTTTGAAATTCGACAACCAAATGAAAGGTAAGAACATGTCCCCCGAGTTGTCCCACCTTGGAATGAACGTCAAATGAGGGATGGGAAGACAAGCAATCAGTCAATAAACGTTGAGAAATTTTCACTTTTGGAAACGTTTTCTGAACTTTATGAAAAAATCACTTTTGGCAACATTCAAAAAATGTTGCGAAAAATATTATATTTTTTCCCAAATTAAGTTATATACGGGCAAGAAACCAAAAACAAACCAAACCCAAAACTAATTTACGCCTCCATCCGTTCATTCCTCTCCAACAATCTCCCTTGAACTTCCTAAAATGCATCCAATTTTCAGCAACCAACAGCCAACAAAACCATCGGACATCGATAACAGTGGACAACCCTTCATCTCATCTTCAATTATCTCCCAATACCTTCTGATTTTATCAACTATTGTGGCCGGAATTAATGCCCAAAGTCCACTCCCTGCAAATCTGAAAATCGTTGAAAAATTCACTTTCGGCCATCCCCATGATCAGAACTCTTCACCGGTTGATTGCCCATCATAAGCGACTCCATCCATGTCAACGATTTACCACAAACATCAACACAGAAATCTGATTTTACTCCTGAAGTTACACCAATCACGCAGTTCTCACAGCTGGGTCTGAAAATTCCAAATTCAGGCGCTGTCCGGTTGACCCATGGTCACGCACCCCTGGGCTGACATCTTCTACACCGGCGCACCTGATCCAACCATGGGTCAGGAACAATTTTGTCCAGAACGCGATCATTTCTTGGCTGCAGTTAGGGCTTTATGCAAAAAAATTGGTAATCAAGATTTTGATAAATCTACACTACACCAAATGGTTAATTCGATGAGGGGAACTTCAATTGATGATGGTATTGCCATGGGTCATCAGCCAATTGTGCCTATTGACAATCAACATGCTATAATGGTAAGGCAGTATCCATGATTTACTGTATAATTGCATGATTTTGTAATTGTAGTTACGTGTTATTGGTGCTTGAAGGAATTGTCATACTGAACCAGATGCTTTTGAGTTCAAGAGAATAATATTTTTATATTATTGGTTGAAAAGAGTTAAAAAGGAGAACTTATTGATGCCTTTTTTCTCTTAAACAACACATGTTCTCTGTCTCAATTTGCTCCTCTTGAGGCTATGCCATTTGACGTTGATGGGACTTTGTGCTATTCAAATCCCATCCACTATTACGCTTTCTGTGAAATGCTTCTAGAGGTTTGAGCTATTCTTTTCTAGTTACTTTTTATAATTATACTGCCAATCATATATTATCTATGCATTGGGAAATTTTTATTTTGTTGTGAAGTGCCTGTAGATTATGTAAATGTCGGAAAAATGCCTAACTAATATTAATTTGGTGAAATTCTGAATCAATGCATTTCCTCGTTGTTTGATGTGGTCTTAAAAATGCTGAGCTATTAAACAGATTGGCTTCAATGGTGGCGTCCCAATTGATTGGTAACTCTTGCAATCCAACTAGTGCAAGAACACGTGCACAAATATGGCATATCAATGCCTTTTCTTGCATTTTTTACCTTAACCTCAAGTTCTCTTATATCCACTACACCAAAAAAACACCATTTGCAACACATAAAATGCAACATTCGATAGTTAAATATTGCTAAAAGGGTCTATCGCAACATTCTAATACGTAAATGTTGCCATTGTTTAACACAATTGAGCTTTGGCAACATTGTTTAAGTGAATATTGCTAATATTGCCTTTTTGGAACGTTTTTTCAGTGTTGCAATTTTTTTTTATTTTTTGCAACATTTTTTAAATGTTGCGGAAAACAAAACTTTTCACAACGTTTTTTAAACATTGCAAAAAGCATCTTTCGCAACGTTTAGCATCTTTTGCGACATTTTTTAAACGTTGCGAAAGACGATTTTTGCAATTTGTTTTCTTTTTTTATCATTTGGCAACGTAAACGTTGCAGAAAATAGTACACCACTTTAAATTAAAATCAAACCCTAACTTTTTCCTCCTCGTCTCTACCTCTCTTCTCTATCATCTCCACGATTACAGATTCTCGGTGTTCAAGGCTAATCTATGCCGTACCAAGCGCCACCAGCTGATGGACCCCTCTGCCGTCCACGGTGTCACCAAGTTCCCTGACCTGACACCCTCTGAGTTCAGAAAATCGCACCTGGGGCTCCACAAGCGTCGTCTCAAGCTCCCCGTTGATGCTCACAAAGCCCCAGTTTTCCCTACCAATGATTTGCCTATGAAAATATATCCATTTACAAGTTGGTTTCTTTCTTCAGGTTTGGAATGTGAAGGTTTTGAGGAGAAAGAGTACAAGAGAGACAGTGTGTGTAGGGTGGTTAGATGGTGGAATTATTAATTTCTAATTAGGGATTTGAGATGGTGGCTTATTAATTGCTAATTAGGGATTTGAGATGGTGGCTTATTGATTCTGGATGCAATTTTATACTTCACCAGGTTGCTAAACGGGGTGAGCGCATTTGGAGTAATCTCATCTCATGGCTCAGAGAACCTAAGAACAAATACCTTTGCCCTTAAGGTGAAAAGTTTTTGCGCATCATTGTTTGATTGTTTTTGTTTACGCGCCTTTAATTTATTGATCTCATTAATGGAATTTAATATACGTTTTTTTTGTAACCATCCTCTTTTGCTAGTCTTGATTAATTAAAATAATAAATTCAGATGTCAGTTCGTTAGATTCTTGGTGAATTTGATTATGTTTATGATACAACTCTGTTTATTTTAGTTCTGATGGAGGCTAGGAAAATTATTGTTTGTGAATTTAGGCGTCGAGAGAAGCAGAGGAAAGAATCTACCAAACTTCATAGCGTGAATAAAAAACTGAGTGCTATGGCTTTTGATAAAGAAAAATGATCGCCTTCAGAATCAGGTATTGCAGCTGGTATGCGAGAATGGATACATACGCCACCAATTGCAAAGTGTATGTCATTTTCTCGTACTAATTAGTTAACTTGGCTATTTGTTTCTCTGTCTTAGATTTGCCCAGTCCATCATTTGTCATCAACTCATCATAAATTCAGAGTTGAAAAGAACGCACATACGCTACCAATTGTAAAGTCTATGTCGTTTTGTTGCACTAACTAGTTAATGTTGCTATTTGTCTCTATGTTTTGGATCTTCCCTGTCATTCATTCGTCATTGACCTCAATATAAATATGCCTGGTGTTAAAATGAACACAAACTTCAATTCAACGTAATCAGTTTGTTCTTTTTAAATGATGAATTGGGTTCTAAGGAAGAACAAACTGCCAAGGAGAATCAGAAAATCAGGAGGAGGAGATCTCTTCGTTTATTGCTTATTGTTTATGAGAATTTTGTATAATCTTATTCAAATACAAAAATATATCTAGAGTTTCTTTTTTATATCACATGGATGACTTAATTGGCAAAGATCGCGAATTGCTTATTGTTTTCCTGAACTTTTGGGTAAACTCTAATGGATTTAACGTCATGCAAGAAGCTTGATATGTAGCATCAAATAATGAAATGTATCATGCAGGAGGCATTATTTCTGCCATTCATACTGCTTTCCATGCAACTCCAGAACTTCAATGCAAAGGTGACGCTGTGGAGGAACTTCGATTATACTTCTATAAGGATTTCAAGGTCAGATTCCATCCTATTTTCAAATTTATGTTTAGTAAATGTTCCCTCAATTTCTACATCTCTGAAAAATCACAAATGGCAATTCATGATATTTAAAGCTACTGATGTTTTCACCCAATTGTCTGTTGTCTGTATGGTATATAATCTGACTTGGAGAATTTTTCATTTCATAATTCCAGATGAAACAGTCCCTGAAAGCCTCTGATCATTTTTACTTATATTTATATGGGTATTTACATTTTGTTTTCCTCTGCTAATTGATATTATAGTCTCTATTCTGAAAATAGAATTTTCTTACAGCCTTGAGAATGTGCTGCTGACTCCAACCGCCAAAGCAACATGGTTTATTCGAAAAGATCTTGTCCCAAATATGTCAGCTTGCCAACCCATGTGTCATCGAGTGAGTTTCTTTTCCCTTTAACAAGTTAAAGCTATAGAAAACATTGTAAGAATTGATAGTCCATCCAAGAACGACAATTACACATAGGGTCCGTTTGATTGCAAGGTAGAAAATAGGTGGAAAGAAAATATTTTACAGGGAAAATATTTTCTTAGAAATTATTTTATTGGGAATTTTAATTAATTGTGTTTGATTGATATAATTTTCTATGGAAAATGTTGAAAGTTTGGAGTCCGTTTGACTTCATTTTTTATGAAAATTGTCAATTAAAGTGATAATATTTTCTACTATTAGGTCTAGAATTTATTCCAATTGCCAAAAATAAAAAACTGAAAAAAAAAATAATCATACCGAATATCATTTGTTTGTCTTTATTTTGCATGAAAATTGTCAATAAAAGTAAAAAAAAAAAATTTACCATTGTATCTAGAATTTCTTCCAATTGCCAAAAAAAAAAAAATCGAAAAATATTTTCTACCAAAACATCAAGAATTATTTTTCTCAAAAAGGTGGAAAATTTAGAAAGTTGGAAAATATTTTCCAGAGAAATTTCGCCAATCAAACACTACAAAAGTTGAAAAATGAATTCCATGGAAAATTTGGCCTATCAAACGAAGCCTAATGTGTAGAGTTTGATTGACGAAATTTTCCCTAGAAAATATTTTCCAACTTTCTAAATTTTCCACCTTTTTGAGGAAAATAAATTTTTTATGTTTTGGTGAGAAAATATTTTCCATTTTTTTTAATTTTGCAATTGGAAGAAATTCTGATACAATGGTAAAAAGATTTTCACTTTTATTGACAATTTTCATGCAAAATAAAGCCAAACGAATGGTATTCGGTATGATTATTTTTGTTTTTTTATTTCTTTTATTTTTGGTAATTGGAATAAATTCTAGACCTAATAGTAGAAAACATTATCACTTTAATGGACAATTTTCATAAAAAATGAAGTCAAACGGACTCCAAACTTTCAACATTTTTCTATAGAAAATTATATCAATCAAACAAAATTAATTACAATTCCCAGTAAAATAATTTTTAGGAAAATCTTTTCTCTATAAAACGTTTTCTACCTTACAATCAAACGGACCCCATGTGTAATTGTCGTTCTCAGATGGACTATCAATTCTTACAATGTTTGCAATAGCTTTGACTTGTTAAAGGGAAAAGAAACTCACTCGATGACACATGGGTTGGCAAGCTGACATATTTGGGACGAGCTTTTCGAATAAACCATGTTGCTTTGGCGGTTGGAATCAGCAGCACATTCTCGAGGCTGTAAGAAAATTCTATTTTCAGAATAGAGAATATAATATCAATTAGCAGAGTAAAACAAAATGTAAATACCTATATAAATATAAGTAAAAATGATCAGAGGCTTTCAGGGACTGTTTCATCTAGAATTATGAAATCAAAAATTATCCAAGTCAGATTATATACCATACAGACAATTGGGTGAAAACATCAGCAGCTTTAAATATCATGAATTGCCATCTGTGATTTTTCAGTGACGTAGAAATTGAGGGAACATTTACTAAACATAAATATGAAAATAGGAGGGAATCTGACCTTGAAATCCTTATAGAAGCATAATCGAAGTTCCTCCACAGCGTCGCCTTTGCATTGAAGTTCTGGAGTTGCATGGAAAGCAGTCTGAACGGCAGAAATAATGCCTCCTACAGGATACATTTCAGTATTTGATGCTACATATCCAGCATCTTGCATGAAGTTAAATCCATTGGAGTTTACCCAAAAGTTCAGGAAAACAATAAGCAATTCGCGATCTTTGCAAATTAAACCATCCATGTAATATAAAAAAGAAACTCTAGATATATTTTTATATTTGAATAAGATTATACAAAATTCTCATAAACAATAAGCAATAAACGAAGAGATCTCCTCCTCCTGATTTTTAGATTCTCCTTGGCAGTCTGTTCTTCCTTAGAACCCAATTCATCATTTAAAAAGAACAAACTGATTACGTTGAATTGAAGCTTGTGTTCATTTTAACACCAGGCATATTTATATTGAGGTCAATGACGAATGAATGACAGGGAAGATTTAAAACATTGAGACAAATAGCAACATTAACTAGTTAGTGCAACAAAACGACATAGACTTTACAATTGGTAGCGTATGTGCGTTCTTTTCAACTCTGAATTTATGATGAGTTGATGACAAATGATGGACTGGGCAAATCTAAGACATAGAAACAAATATCCAAGTTAACTAATTAGTACGAGAAAATGACATACACTTTGCAATTGGTGGCGCATGTATCCATTCTCGCATACCAGCTGCAATACCTGCTTTTGAAGGCGATCATTTTTCTTTATCAACAGCCATAGCATTCAGTTTTTTATTCACGCTATGAAGTTTGGTAGATTCTTTCCTTTGCTTCTCTCGACGCCTAAATTCACAAACAATAATTTTCCTAGCCTCCATCAGAACTAAAATAAACAGAGTTGTATCATAAACATAATCAAATTCACCAAGAATCTAACGAACTGACATCTGAATTTATTATTTTAATTAATCAAGACTAGCAAAAGAGGATGGTTACAAAAAAAAACGTATATTAAATTCCATTAATGAGATCAATAAATTAAAGGCGCGTAAACAAAAACAATCAAACAATGATGCGCAAAAACTTTTCACCTTAAGGGCAAAGGTATTTGTTCTTAGGTTCTCTGAGCCATGAGATGAGATTACTCCAAATGCGCTCACCCCGTTTAGCAACCTGGTGATGTATAAAATTGCATCCAGAATCAATAAGCCACCATCTCAAATCCCTAATTAGCAATTAATAAGCCACCATCTCAAATTCCTAATTAGCAATTAATAATTCTACCATCTAACCACCCTACACACACTGTCTCTCTTGTACTCTTTCTCCTCAAAACCTTCACATTCCAAACCTGAAGAAAGAAACCAACTTGTAAATGGATATATTTTCATAGGCAAATCGTTGGTAGGCAAAACTGGGGCTTTTGAGCGTCAACGGGGAGCTTGAGACGACGTTTGTGGAGCCCCAGGTGCGATTTCCTGAACTCAGAGGGTGTCAGGTCGGGAAATTTGGTGTCCCAGCTGGTGGCGTTTGGCACGGCGCAGATTAACCTTGAACACCGAGAATCTGTAATCGTGGAGATGATAGAGAAGAGAGGCATAGACGAGGAGGAAAAAGTTAGAGAGGAAAATTTAGGGTTTGATTTTAATTTAAAGTGATGTACTATTTTCTGCAACGTTTACGTTGCCAAATGATAAGAAAAAGAAAACAAATTGCGAAAATCGTCTTTCGCAACGTTTAAAAAACGTCGCGAAAGACACTAAACGTTGCGAAAGATGCTTTTTGCAATGTTTAAAAAACGTTGCGAAAAGTCTATTTTTCGCAACGTTTAAAAAATGTTGGAAAAAATAAAAAAATTTGCAACACTGAAAAAACGTTCCAAAAAGGCAATATTAGCAATATTCACTTAAACAATGTTGCCAAAGCTTAATTGTGTTAAACAATGGCAACATTCACGTATTAGAATGTTGCGATAGACCCTTTTAGCAATATTTAACTATCGAATGTTGCATTTTATGTGTTGCAAATGGTGTTTTTTGGTGTAGTGGATATAAGAGAACTTGAGGCTAACGCAAAAAATGCAAGAAAAGGCATTGATATGCCATATTTGTGAACGTGTTCTTGCACTAGTTGGATTGCAAGAATTATCTATCAATTGGGACGCCACCATTGAAGCCAATCTGTTTAATAGCTCAGCATTTTTAAGACCACATAGAACAGCGACGAAATGCATTGATCCAGAATTTCACCAAATTAATATTAGTTAGGCATTTTTCCGGCATTTACATAATCTACAGGCACTTCACAACAAAATAAAAATTTCCCAATGCATAAATACTATATGATTGGCAGTATAATTATAAAAAGTAACTAGAAAAGAATAGCTCAAACCTCTAGAAACATTTCACAAAAAGCGTAATAGTGGATGGGATCTGAATCACACAAAGTTCCATCAACGTCAAATGGCATAGCCTCAAGAGGAGCAAATTGAGACAGAGAACATGTGTTGTTTAAGAGAAAAAAGGCATCAATAAGTTCTCCTTTTTAACTCTTTTCAACCAATAATATAAAAATATTATTCTCTTGAACTCAAAAGCATCTGGTTCAGTATGACAATTCCTTCAAGCACCAATAACAAGTAACTACAATTACAAAATCATGCAATTATACAGTAAATCATGGATACTGCCTTACCATTATAGCATGTTGATTGTCAATAGGCACAATTGGCTGATGACCCATGGCTAAACCATCATCAATTGAAGTTCCCCTCATCGAATTAACCATTTGGTGTAGTGTAGATTTATCAAAATCTTGAGTACCAAATTTTTCGCATAAAGCCCTAATTGCAGCCAAGAAATGATCGTGTTCTGGACAAAATTGTTCCTGACCCATGGTTGGATCAGGTGTGCTGGTGTAGAGGATGTCAGCCCAAGTGGTGCGTGACCAATGGGTCAATCGGACAGCGCCTGAATTTGGAATTTTTAGACCCAACTGTGAGAACTGCATGATTGGTGTAACTTCAGGAATAAAATCAGATTTATGTGTTGATGTTTGTGGTAAATTATTGACATGGATGGAGTCGCTTATGATGGGCAATCAATCGGTGAAGAGTTCTGATCATGGGGATGTCCGAAAGTGAATTTTCAACGATTTTCAGATTTGCAAGGAGTGGACTTTGGGCATTAATTCCGGCCACAATAGTTGATAAAATCGGAAGGTATTGGGAGGTAATTGAAGATAAGATGAAGGGTTGTCCACTGTTATCGATGTCTGATGGTTTTGTTGGCCGTTGGTTGCTGAAAATTGGATGCATTTTAGGCGGTTCAATGGAGATTGTTGGAGAGGAATGAACGGATGGAGGCGTGAATTAGTTTAGGGTTTGGGTCGTTTTTGGTTTCTTGCCCGTATATAACTTAATTTGGGAAAAAATATAAGATTTGTCGCAACATTTTTTGAATGTTGCCAAAAGTGATTTTTTCGCAAAGTTCAGAAAACGTTTCCAAAAGTGAAAATTTCTCAACGTTTATTGACTGATTGCTTGTCTTCCCAATTCTCCTTTTACGTTCATTCTGAGGCGGGGCAACTCGGGGGGCATGTTCTTACCTTTCATTTGGTTTCCGAAATTCAGAAGGTGTAAGCTATGGCCTATTTCGAGGTACTGAAATTTCATGACGCTACCTATGCCTTGGTTCATCTGGCCTTAGTCGGTCAAACACGCTGATGGACCTCTGAGACTTGTTTTCGAGCTCATATTTTGGGAGAAAGTTGTTATCCATATTGAATAGGGCCTCAGTAGGTCAGCTAGAAGCGTAGTTTGAAGAGACATCAACTCCCACTTCTCTTTCGATGGGCCTAACTCTCCTAGCATGCTTGGGAGGACGGGCTCTTTGGCTTTGTACATTCTCTTCTTTTCGGTATTGTTCATGGGGAGCAAATGGAGGGATTGGACGTCCCCCATGGCCTTGCATTTGCATCAATAGTTCCTGCATTGCTAAATTCTGGTTGGTAATGCTTCTCATGTTGGCTGCCATAGTCGCCATTTCTCTTGTAAGTTGGGTAGCCATTCTTCTTCCACCTCGTCTATAATGGTGGTAGGTCGACATCGACCCGCTAGGAGACTGATGAAAACTTCATCGTCACTTTTCCTCACATCTAGGAAGAACATCTCCCTTCAAACTTATCTCTTGTCAACCCTAAAAGCTTTCGAGGGGGCTTCCTTTTGTTCTTTTTAAAGAATAAATCTTTTTTCAAGGGGGATGCCCAATCTTTTTTCTTCAGAAAGCTTTTTCCACAGGGTTACTCGTGGTTATAGTGTGGTTTTTCATAGACAGTGTCAATCTGTTGATCTTTAAAAATGAACTCAACATATGTCGAGTCCACTCATGCATACGTGAGCTAGGTCCAACTCGTTAATGCAGATCAACGGTCGAGATCACTCCAATATTTGGACGTGGAAGGAGCTTAACGACACGAGACATTTTCGTTCAGGTTCCGACGAGATATTCGGAATACGATTGTACAATGATAACCAATCGCTATGAACTCGATTTGAAGTTGTTATGAATCAATATGCGAGTAAAATAGGTAATTTTTAGTAGTTAAAGTTACAGTAGTCTTCAATTATTACATTGTGGGAGTATATATAGTGTTATAAATGGAATAGTGACCTTTGGATCAAATTACACGTGGCCTCATCTCCTCGGCCAAAGCATCAAGTCCTAGCCATCAAGTTGAACTTCCTAGCTTTTCAAAGCATTGAATATTCTTACGTTGACAATATGGGACACAAATATACTTTTTACAAAGGTCACATCAATCATTCGAATAAGATCTTCATCATGAGTTTAATCTTTGCAAGTGGGTCGTTACTAGCTGAGGAGCCTCGGACTTAAGAGGGAACCTTGGAGTCACTTGGGCTTCGGATAACATAAGGGCCTCAGAATTACATAGGCCTCATTCTACCTAAAGGGCGGCTCTACGGTTTAGTTGGATGGGTCCCACAGCTTAGCTAAGATGGCCACGTAAGAGTACCTAGCAACGAGTTGTAACACTCTCCATTAAATTTGAAAATTTAAACATGAAGGGAGAGGAAAATTAGTTCATTAATCCTCTTTAGAGCGATGATGAATACATCATAGAGGAAAATCTATGAGATAAAAAGTATTTCGTCAATATTAGTCTAAGTTGATCTAAAAGTTTTAAATCACTTTGATTATCAACGTAACCAAAGTATGATTATATTAATCAATTAAAATTAATAGTAATATGCGTTCATAAATTACGTAGCATGCACATGATGGAAGGGATCCCATATATGCCGACATTGCATCAACTATTCAAGTGATTGAGTCTATTTAATTAAATAATAGCATCTTAAGATTGCTGGTTTTCCCTCGATTTTTGGGACTTCTACTCCGTTTTGGACTCCAATAAGATGTTCTATATATATTACCACATTGTATCTCCATATTATAACATTCATATATTATTCTCTTGAGATTCAACAACATATTGAGATATTGAGAGTTTAGATTTCAATTGAGTTTATTGAAATCTTGAATTGTAAACACAAAACTATTGATTATAGTGGATTGTTTTCCTTTGCCCATGGTTTTTTTTTTCCAAATCGGGTTTCCACATAAATTCTTGTGTTCTTGTTTTCTTCTTTATTTCTTTAGTATTTGCCATATCTTGCGATCAATTTCGTAACAAGTGGTATCAGAGCGCGATGTTGATTGATTCACATGGCATCAATGAAGTTTGATATTCTGTTGTTTGATAGAAACATGAGATTTACTTTATGGCAAGTAAAGATGTGAGCGGTGTTGTCACAAATGGATTTGGAGGAAGCCTTGCTTGGCTTTGACAAGATGCCAACTGCTTGGACGCAAGATGAGAAGCGGCGTAAGGGTCAAAAAGTCCAAATTCAGATTCATCTACATCTCTCGAATCAGATTCTTTGTGATGTTCTTAAGGAGAATAGTGATGTTGCGTTGTGGTTGAAGTTGGAACAACTTTGCATGATAAAGAGATTGACCAGCAAGATACACCTGAAACAACACTTGTATTCTCACTGAATGTCTGAAGGTACGTCATTGGATGATCACTTAACTATGTTCAAAGAAATCGTGGCTGATTTGGAGACATTGGAGGTTAAGTATGATGAGGAGGACCTGGCTTTAATGTTGTTGTGTTCGCTGCCACCATCATATATGACTTTTAAAGATACTATTCTCTATATTGGGGCATATTGAAGTCTAGACATGTTGAGAAGACATGTCACTACTGTAAGAAGAAGGGGCATATTAGAGATGATTGATACGCCTTGAAAAATAAAAATAAAGCTGCTGGTGCAAACGAGAAAGCGAAAGAATTTAATGATACAATGGAAGCTGATATTGTGGAAGATGAACAAAACGGTGGAGAGCTTTTTGTGATTTCTTATTCAAATTCCAAACCTTGTGAGGAATGTTTTCTTGATTCGGTTTGCACTTTTCATATGTGTCCTAACAAGGACTGTTTTTCTACATATGAAGGACTAGATGTACTGTAACTATGGGAAACAACGCACCTTGTAAAATTGTAGAGTTGGCACGGTCAGAATCAAAATGTTCGATGGGGTTATTAGAACACTTACAGATGTAAAACATATTCTAGAACTGAAGCGAAATCTCATATCTTTAGTACACTAGACTCAAAGGGCTACCAATACGTTGGTGAAAGTGGAGTTTTAAAGGTGAGCTAGGGACCTCTTGTTGTCATAAAGGGGCATAAAAACTCTACATAGCTATATATTTTGTATGGTTCCACTATGATAGGGGATGCAGCAATTTCTACTTCTTCTTTAACAGATGATGAAGTTACAAAACTTTGGCATATGTGGCTCGGGTATATGAGTGAAAATAGTATGGTAGAATTGAGTAAAATGGGACTTCTTGATGGGTAGAAGACCAGCAAATTGGAATTTTGTGAGCACCGTGTCTTTGGAAAACAGAAGAGAGTTAAATTTACCAAAGGAAGACACAATACGAAGGGAACACTTGAATATATCCATTCAGACCTTTGGGGACCAGCTAGGGTACCATCTAAAGGAGGTTGCTATTACTTATTGACTGTGATTGATGACTTCTCAAGGAAAGTTTGGGTATTCTTCTTAAAATAGAAGAGTGATGTGTTTGAGATCTTCAAAGAGTGGAAAACATTGGTAGAAAAGTAGACTGGAAAGTAAGTGAAACGACTGCACACTGATAATGGGTTGGAGTTTTGTTCAGATGAATTTAATAGCTTCTGCAGGGCTGAATGCATCTTAAGACACTTGATAGTGTCTGGAACTCCTTAATAAAATTGTGTGGGTGAACGGATGAATAGAACCTTGATGGAAAAGGTTTGTTGTATGCTTTCAAATTCTAGATTGCCTAAATCTTTTTGGGCTGAAGCTGCCACTACAGCTTGTTTTCTGATTAATTGTTCACCCTCAATTGCCATTGATAAAAAGACACCAGAAGAGGTATGGTCTGGTAAACTTTCTTGTTATTTTGATTTAAAAATTTTTGAGTGTCCGGCTTATGCTCACGTGGATAATGGGAAGTTGGAGCCTAAGTCTAGAAAGTGCATCTTTCTTGGGTATAAATTAGGTGTGAAGGGATAAGTTGTGGTGTCCTGAGAATAAAAAGGTGGTTATTAGTAGGAATGTAGTATTTGATGAACTTGCTATGGTTCATAGTTCACCTCTTGGAGATTCTACTAAAACTAAGGAGCAGAGTCATTCAACTCAGGTGGAGTTTGGAATTGGTTCAAAAGAACAATCAGAGGATGAAGAACAGTCTACTACAGAAGAGTCTAGTTTAGTGTTGACAGAATGTAATGACTTGCCTACACCACCATTACCACAATATTCTATTGTTAAGGATAGACCTCGCAGATAGATTAAACCTCTACAGTAGTATGGGGAAGCAGAATTGGTTGCTTATGCATTGAGTGTTGCTAAAGAAATTAATCCACGGAGGAGCCTGCCACATATTCAAAAACAGTTAGTTGCAGTGATTCTAACAAATGGATGATTGCTATGCAGGAGGAGATTGAGTCCTTAAACAAAAATAACACTTGGGACTGGGTGAAATTACCTAAAGATAAAAAGATGGTTCGTCGTAAGTGGGTGTTCAAAAGAAAAGAAGGCACATCAGGAATTGAAGATACTAGATACTAGGCTAGATTGGTGGCAAAGGGATACAGTCAGATTCTGGGTGTTGACTTTACAAATGTGTTCTTACTAGTTGGGAAGCATAGTTCTATTCGGGCGTTACTTGGAGTAGTGGCTCAAAATGACTTGGAGCTTGAGTAATTGGATGTCAAGACAACATTCTTACATGGAGAACTTGAAGAGAGCATCTACATGCAACAACTAGAAGGGTTCATAGCTTCAGAGATAGAAGATTATGTGTGCTTGTTAAAGAAGTCCTTGTATGGATTGAAGTAGTCACCAAGGCAGTGGTATAAAATGTTTAATTCATTTATGACTACTCATGATTTTGATAGAAGTAATTATGATAGTTGTGTGTACTTCATAAAGGAAATCGGTGGATCAACTACATATTTGCTATTATATGTTGATGATATGTTTATAGCAGCCAAGGATAAATCAGAGGTCAGAAAGATAAAACAACAACTCAGCAATAAGTTTGACATGAAAGATTTAGGTACAGCAAAAAAGATTCTTGGAATGGAGATCTTGAGGGATAGAAAGGCTGGTAGATTGTATTTGAGTCAGAACAGGTACATTGAGAAAGTGTTTGAAAGATTCAACATGGTGAACGTTAAAGCTGTTAGTACTCCCTTGGCTGCTCACTTTAAACTATCATCTAACTTGTGTCCTCGGTTAGATGAAGACATTGATTGTATGTCTCGGGTTTCTTACTCCAGTGCAGTTGGTTCGCTCATGTATGTTATAGTTTGTATAAGACCTGATTTGGCACAAGCAGTTAGTGCAGTTAGTAGATACATGGCCAACCCTGGTAAGGAACATTGGAAAGCAGTGCAATAGATTTTCAGATACCTAAGGGGCTCTACAAATGCTTGTTTGCAATTTGGTAGAAATTCAGATGGTGTCATCGGTTATGTGGATTCAGATTATGCAGGGGATCTTGATAAAAGGAGATCACTTACAGGGTATGTTTTTACCCTTGGGGGCTGTGCTATCAGCTAGAAAGCTACTTTACAAAATACAGTAACTTTGTCTAAAACAGAGGCAGAATACATGGCCATTACAGAGGCATGTAAGGAGGCTATGTGGTTAGGAGGATTGATTGGTGAAATCAGTGAAGACTTGCAATTGTCTACAGTTTTCTGTGATAGTCAGAGTGCTATTTTCTTGACTAATGATCAGATGTTTCACGAGAGGACTAAGCACATTGATGTGAGGTATCATTTTGTGCGTGAAGTGATTGCTCGTGGTGATATTGTAGTGAGCAATGTTGATACCAAAAATAATCTGGCTGATATGATGACAAAACCACTTTCCATTTCTAAGTTTAAGCATTGCTTAAACTTAATTGGTATTTGTCATTGATTTAGTCCATTGAGACTTGTTTGGAAGAGGAGAATTGGTGTTTACTTGGTAAAGTGTTGTAATTCCTTATGATGGAATTTGGCTCAAGGTGGAAATTTGTTGTGGTTTGATCCAAATTCCATGTGATTTGGTATTTGGATGATTGGAGGAAGTTTAAGATACTTGGATTTGAAGAATCCTAGCTTGTGGAGATCAAATTTCATTGATAATTAGGAGTTTAACTAGAAAAAGGACTCTTGGATGGCTAAAGGCAAGTTTTGGAAGTTTAATCTCGAGGAACGGACGCCAAGGCGCCACAAACATCTTTGGGGTAGAAGTGTTGGCGTCTAGGTGCTCGGGCTGCGTAAACAACAGGGATTGCTGGTTTTCCCTCGATTTTTAGGACTTCTACTCCGTTTTGGACTCCAATAAGATGTTCTATATATATTACCACATTGTATCTCCATATTATAACATTCATATATTATTCTCTTGAAATTCAACAACATATTGAGAGATTGAGAGTTTAGATTTCAATTGAGTTTGTTGAAATCTTGAATTGTAAATATAAAACTATTGATTATAGTGGATTATTCTTCTCTACCCGTGGTTTTTTCCCAAATTGGGTTTCCACGTAAATTCTTGTGTTCTTGTTTTCTTCTTTATTTCTTTATTATTTGTCATATCTTGCGATCAATTTCATAACAATAAGGTATGTTTTCTAACCCTAGCTAAATCCCCTTTTACATCTCCTGCACTCATATTATTTTCTCGTTCGGCCGTTGACTTAACTGTCGGAGCTCAAACAGTCGTCGGACCTTTTTCTCGACCACGACCTTTGCCTCATAACCGAGTGTTCCAGTGTATAGGAGACATCCACGTGAAAGAGAGGTGATCGGGATTTTGTTGATGCATTTTTTAAGGTCGACATATTCAATTTAATATAGCATTACTGAAATTTATGACAAAAAAAAAACACTAGTAACGTTCAAAATTGAGATAAAATGTGGTGCATATCCTATGGAATGAAGTTTTTTTTTTGTCATCCTTAGAATCATTAGCAAAAGATCATCATCTATTTATGTATACACATATGCACACAGCCAGAAGAAGACTGAATAGCATCAAAAAATTTCTATTGTAATTATTCATACATATATGCATCAATTTCCCATTTTTTTGTTTAAAAGATTTTGATCTTAGCAGGCCTGCTCTGATACAAATTGTTAAAGTATAACAATGATCATGTTAAGAACAAGAATCACATATACTAATTGATAGTTTGAAATTCATACATACGAAAGACATTATTATGTATGAATATTACTGGCTAGATCTTCCTCTTATTGCTTCTCAAAATAATTAGTCATTAATGAGGCAAGCCAATAAACTGTATAGAGACGAGAAATGACTTAGCCATTATTTAGGAAATTATAAAGTCGGCTCATTACCTACTTTAATCCTAATTAGGGTTTACATAATTCCGGCCTACATACTTAAAATTACCACATTATAATAATAAAGCTCGTAAGGTGTACAACGACCCAAGTAATCACTAATATATTGGACCTAATCACAATATTATTGCAAATCATACATCTTATAACTCGTAAAATTCACAATCAAATGGAAGTCCACAAAATAGAATTATTCTCAAATGCACCACCAATCTTGAATTTTTAGTGTGCACGGAATTTAAAGGAGTTCCCCCATTTATTAAATTAAGAAACGCCTTATAATGACAAAAAACTAATAATGCTAATACATTAATTAGCTGAACGTAAGGCTATTACACACACA
Source organism: Fraxinus excelsior (assembly GCA_019097785.1). Lineage (NCBI taxonomy): Eukaryota > Viridiplantae > Streptophyta > Magnoliopsida > Lamiales > Oleaceae > Fraxinus > Fraxinus excelsior. The sequence goes on from CM032624.1 coordinate 11,644,443, forward strand.
CACACTTGAAGAAATAATGTTAATAGTAGAGAGTATTTATTGACATGATGAAAAAATTAAGTATCAGTCCTTTGGTCTCCAATATGAAAAATATTCTCTGCTAATTTGTATTAAATTAGTTCAATAAAAAAATCTATTATTTGATATGATCAATTTGAGAGGATTTTTTTTATAGACACAGTCTACTTTAACATTGAAGATGCGCATAGGGAAAAAAAAAAACACAAAATAGTCACCATAAAGTCTCTTCACTGTCAATTTTTTTTTCTCTGAATCTGATGATTATAAATTAAAAATATTATTTTTACTTATAGATAAATGTACTTGTAAGTTATTTTTTACTTAAAAGTAAATTTACTTTTATATAAACTTATTAGTTATAAATAAACTTACATATTTCAATTCAAGTAATTTGTTCATTGTTATTCATAACTCGGCGAATTAATAGTTCAGTCTAAAATGAATAATGCTATGCGCAACACTGGACTTCAATAATTCTTTGTGTGAAGAATAAAAATGCATTGGGGGGTTTTTTGTATGCAAACAATTATAAATAACGCAATTAATAACCATGAAAATTAAATTAACGAAAATAATCAAAAGACTAACCTTGGTCCAAGTCAATATCCACCTTCGAAAATCCACAACTGATCATAGATACAAGGATAATTCAATTCATATCTTGAATATTCACCGTTGAAATAATTTTCCTATTTCTCCTTAATTTTAGTTAGTTAGAAACCAACGTTCTAATTAACCCTAATTATTAAATAATCTCAGACCAGCGCTCAAGATTCAATTTAATAACAGCTTTAAATAATAGAGAAATCGATAAACTAGATAACACAAACACCAGCGGTTGCATTCAATCTATTTAAACATTCTTCTTAAAATTCAATAACCTCTATCGCAGAAAATCATCAAATCCTAGTGTTTCACTAGTTAAATGGATCAAACAATTACGAATTTGATATTTAACTCAGCGGTAGATTGCAACGAATAATAAACTAGTAGGCCTCCTAACAAATAAACATAACAATCATAAAAATAAGTGCAGAAAAATATTAAATACTCAAAAACATGAATTAAATTAAGAAAAATCATTTAGATCTCACGATATGTGGTTCCGAAACTTCAATCTCCTTCGACCAAGTGTAAAAGTTTAGTTACAATTCATGAATATAAGAGAAAAATAGAGAAGAATAGAGTTGGGAGGCATTCCCTCCGTTCTGGTTCTGTTCTAGGGTTTATAAAGTGTAGAAAGATTTGTTTCCATAAGTGTTTGATTGAAATTAGGAAAACAGAATTTTCGTCCCGAAAATGAACCATGCGGCCGCATGGTTTAGAGGCTTGCGGCCACAAAGAACAAGTGAAATCAGCACTTTAACTCTCGGGAATGGTCTGCGGCCGCATGGAATTAAAGGTTTGCGGCCGCATGGTTTTACGAAACTTCCTCTGGATAGCTTTCAATGTTTTGGTCATAACTTTTTCTTCCGACATCCGATTGAAGCGGTTCAAGATGCGTTGTAAAGATAAATCAAAGGGCTAAAACTTTGATTCAGAGATTATCTTCAAATTCGATCATTTACCATGTCCAAAATTGGTCTCAATATGAGGCTAAAAATCGATGCAAAACTTTTCAGTTTGAAAGTTGATATGTGAAAATGTTTTGGCCATATTTCATCCCATTGAATCTTTTCTTCATCCAATTGACCTCTAACACTCTCGAATCTTCATCACAAGGTTAGACACAAGTTTAGAATATTTGCACTTTAATCCTTGAACTTTCGCTTTCTTTCATTTTGTTCCTTTTTCACATATTTCTTCCAAATTACGCCATATCCATAGAATTGCCATCTAAATCAAAATATGAGCGTAATGAGTACATTTTGACACAAAATAAACATACGAACGTATAAAAAGGAGGGAGGAAAAAATATGCATTTTACATTCCTTGCTTAAGAAACGAAAGGCAAGCAAACTGTCTATACTTGTACAAATTATAAACAATGTTTTAAACAAAAGTCTGAAGCGCCAATGAGCCTCAGTAAACATCGAAGCGCTATAGTTTAGAAGGTTATTAAGGTACATGACCTTCTAACACTTGTGCAAAATTACAAGTTTTTTTTTTATTATTGAAGTTTGATACGTTTAAGTTCTGAAGCTTATTAAAATACACGACCTTCTAACACTTATGCAAAACTGCAAGTTTGTTTCTAATTGATGAAGTCCATGATGCATGAATTTGTCATTATAAGTCTGAAGTGGTTGAAGAGTTTTAGTTTGATTCTACTGTTTAAGTTTAATGTACATAAGTTCGATGAATTCGAGTTGTTGTATGTCTGGTGTCATTATAAATTTGATGTTGTTTTAAGTTTAATATTATTTGATGAAGTAGAAATTGTTCGAATCATACTAATGAGTACGTCAACATACATTGAGCAAAAGTAGTACATGTAGAGAAGTAAATGAAACAGGTATTAAGAAAATAACTTCATTCATTGATACAATATTTACACTTGGTAGGTCATATCCATTTACATAGAAAAAGTATTAAAAAAACAAATAGAAGACCTAAGCTCTAAGCAGGTGGATGAGGGAAGCTACAAAAGGAACTATAGCATTGGGAACCACTTCTCCAGCTACCTTTTCAGTTGCATCATCTTCAATTTCAATCACTTGGCTTTCAGCTACCGAAGTTTGTGGTTCAGGCTCCCCCTTCTCTTCAAAGAATTCTACTCTTAACTTTGAGGTGTTGATGCCTTGAGTGTTCACCTCCAACCACTCCACCATGCTAGTGTATGCATACATCCACCAGTACTTCACGAAGCTTTTGAATATCTCTATCAAATGGAAGTTGGGGAGGAAATGCTTCTCTGCTTCACTATCAATAGTCTAAGCCTCCTGATTGGCAGTCTTTACCTCTTCAGTCAGACCAGCAACTTTAGAGTTCAACTCAACCCCCGACCTGTCCTTTTAGAACATTATTTTCTTTATTAGCCTTCTCCAATGCTTTAGCTTCCAGATGTTTGATGGACGTCAAATGTCTCACACTCGCTTCAACTTTACTCTAAGATAGGTGGACCTCCTTCTTCACCTTCTCAATTTCTGCTAAGGCAGAAGCTAGCTTCATAGACTCATCTGCCTGGTTTTATTCGTGAACTCTCTATTTTTACGTTGAGGTTTTTAAAGAGGGCTTCAGCCTCTATTGCCACACCGAAGGCTGCCCTTCAACCTGGCTCACCATCATTGAAAATACATCCACAGCGTTGCTGGTCTTCCACGAAATCTTGCCATCGCTTCGTCCAATACTTGTGAAAACTATCCTTTGTTGCAGTCTAAACATCTGGAGAAAGTAGGGAAAGACTTTCACGAACCAGCTCCTCACCCTTAGTCTTCACGATGAGCCTTTTTCTTTGAGGAGCCTCGAAAGCAGTAGAGCTACTTGCAGGCACGAACTTCTTAATAGAGTTTTGCCTCTGGGCTCCACAACAACTGACCTCTTCGCCCCCTAGAGGCTACGACTATTGATGCTGCCAGTAATGTTTTCCCAATTGGGACACTGTAGCGAGGAAGAGGAACGTCATTGGAACCACCCACCCCGATGTTGAAGAACCTCTGTTTTCTTTTGGCTCATCTACAATCACCTTCTTCCCCTTATCTACCTAGGGAGATCGCCATTCCTCTTGATTGCCACCTTTTGGTAAACCTTCTCAACTTTGTCCCTCACCTATTTGGCCGCCACGGTGGAGGTGGCAACTAGTATCGTGGCCATATCAGGAGTAGGGTGCCTCTTCTTCTCAAAATTTTCTACAAAGGCAAACAACAGGGCTACAACATAAACAAATGGAAAATGTTAAGTAAATTGGAGCTAAGTGTAAAAGGAACAAAGTTGTACTTCTTTTGGCTACAAATAGAATTCTTCAAAAGAACATTCTCAAAATTATCAAACTTTTGAAGTCTCGTAATGAAGAGAGTCACCGATACATGTCCGTGAGAGTTTTTTCCAGTCACTCTCAGTTAAGTCGAAGTGCTCAACCGACCCTGTAAGATAACAAGAAAATGTTAAGTATCAGATCCACTTAGTCAAAGAAAACAAAAGGCAAAAACAACACTCACTACTGGCTTTGGAGTAGGAGGTTAGGACTATTGAAGCGGGAACGGTATCACGCTCACACTCTCACACTCTTGCCACTTTTCCCTAACCAAGAACCACATCTCCTTCATTCCTATAATGGAAGAGGATATGCCCAGGAAGAAGGTGGAATGTGACCCCATGGGAATAAGGAATACCATCATCTCGAATCTTCCTTACCCAAAACCCAGGGTTGGGAAACTATTTGGAAGACGTGTAAGGACATGTCCTCACCCATGAAAGTCCTCTTCTAGAGGAAGTACGCTCCTACTAAATGGACTTAGGCATTAGGGACGAGTTGGGTGGGGACCAGCCCGACAAGGTAAGGAGATAGGTGTAGCAGATGCTAAAGGGAGTGTCCGAAGAGGAGTTTGAAACTGATTGTTCTCACCCAAACGCCCTCAGAAGTAGAAATTGCTTGAGAGATTGTTCATAAGATATTTACATAACTAAAAATTTAGTAGAAAGTTTAAAGAACATTTCAAATCGCCGAGCACTTGCCCCACTATGCCCAAACCACTACCATGCCTTGAATTAACATGTAAATTTAGTAGGGATGAGTACCATAAATAATACTCAGTAGGAAACACTTAAGTAAATGATCAAAAAAATATGTTTTCTAGAAATGCAAACTTTGGTTATTTGTGTTACCGTCAATTGCAAAGCGAATCAATGATCAGGCAATCCGCTTACTCTTGGGTTTTGATAACCCTTTTCAAGTAAAAAAAAATCTATCGCTTCATCTCTTATTTGAACCATCAAATGGTGCCTCCATTCTCTCACGAGCAACACAATAACACGTTTAATGCAAAATGAAAAAAAATAATTTTTATTCGACATACAAAAGTGCCGAAAACCACCATACCTTAAATGCTTGGAGTTTTGAATACCCTTTTGTGTCTAATTTGTAATAAAATTCTTCGTACTCTAACCTCTCCTTAGAAAAGTTTTCAAATTCAAAGTGCCATTGGTCTATGGAAAAATTTCAAAATAAATTTATGTATACATATATAAGTTTGGGAAGGAAAACATGGCTTTTGGGGGATTGTAGGAAGTTATGGTTTTGAATTGCAAATGGATGGCAGTTGGCAGTTAAATTAAATTGGGGTTATTAAGGATAATGCAAGTGGGGATTATGGCAAGTGGATGGTATGTAGTGCCTTAGTGGAGGAAAAACCATGGCTATTGAGTGTTGTAGGAAGATTTATGGTTTAAAAATTGCAAACGGGTGGCGGTTGGTAGTTAATTAAATTGGGCTTTTGTGGGGGTTGTAGGAAGTTACTCTCTTGGTTTTTATTCGTTTCTTCCAGGTTTTTCCCCCAAATATCTCGTGCAATCTAGCTCTTCTCTTCTCCAATTCTTGATTTAGGGTTTCAATCTGATTGAAGATTTTGTATATTTCCTCAACCACGAAGTTGGCTGTAGAGGAAAAACTATTCAGATTCATCCACAAAAAAAATGCACGTGAAAGAAACATGTTACACATAAGGGTTATTATATTCTCCATAACAACTGGATTAGTGGAAAAAGATGAAAATGGAAGGGTCAGTTTTTTTGGAGTTTTTCGCAAGCTATTACGTCTACGGCTTTTGATCATTCTTGGGCTTAATTTAATAGCAATTTTGTTTTCTTAGGTATGAATTCATTCCGTTCTTTGTTTCAATCTTTGTTTCACAGAATTATATTTTCCACATTTCTTTATTAAATCTTAGAAAAATCAACTTTTAGATTATAAGAGAGTTTGCTTGATTGTAGTTATTCTTACTGCATGTTCGATTGTGCTTAAAAGCTGATTTTTGCGTCTTTCACTATCTAATAGCCTTTGATATTTTTCTTTTTCAATTGTTATTTGTCGGGGTGGGAAAGTCTTTTTTAAGAATTTTCAGAATAATTTCTACTTATTGTGGAAGCTATTGGTAATGTTTTCAGAATTGAAATGTAGAATGGCACGTAAAGACATTTCAGAATTATTTTGAAAGATTTGGTTGATCTTGGTAAATTTTCTCAGAATATTTTAATCAATAGTAGTATAACAGTCAAAACCATAGGATCCTCTATTCGAACACAGAGATGTTTGGTTTATTGATATTTTGATAATAATGTTCTTATGCAACATGTATGGTTAACTGATTGTCAAATACAAATGGCATTAATGCCCAGTTATTCTTGCAAAGCTTATCAGTTCGACCCTGATGAGCACTCAATTTCAGGTAGACGAGTTTCTCCTTCTTGAATGCTGTCTTCCATTCCAACTGGATTGAATTCAATCCCAACACTGACCCATCTGGCGCCTTTGAGTATTTTTGCTGATGTTGTTGATATTGGAGCCATTGGGGTTGTAATGGTTGAAGATGTATTGATATATCTTAAGAACATGCCTATATTGGAAGCATTTGGTGGGTTTAATACGTTCTTCTATGGCTTAGGTGTAGCTTTGTATGCATTTGAAGGAATTTAAATGATTTTGCCATTGGAAGCAGAGACCAAAGACAAGAACTCATTTGGAAAAGTGTTGGGCCTTTCTATGGCTGTTATTTCTTTAATGTTTCGAGTATTTGGAGCGTTGGGTTACTTTACATTTGGTGAGGAAACCAAAGACATAATCACTACAAATCTTGGGCAGGGCCTAGTGAGCAGCTTGGTTCAATTAGGTTCTTTGTATAAACCTGTTCTTTACATTTCCACTGATGATGAAATCCAGTGTATAAAGTAATTGAAAAGAAGATTCTGGAAAGGCAGGTACTGCTTGTGGCTAAGATGGGGTTTATGGTTTTTTTGTGGTGAGTTTAGTAGCAGCATTACTAGTTCCAAACTTTGATGATTTCTTATCTCTTGTTGGGAGCAGTGTGTGTTGTTTTGGGATTTGTGTTTGCCTGTTTTGTTTCATCTGTTGGTGTTTCAAGGAAAAGGCTATGCATTGGCATGTAAACATGGTTGTGGATGTGGCCCTCAGTTCGACCCCCTTGTTTGCAAGTCAAGTGCTGTTTTTGAGCGACAATGGCAACATGTAGAGGTCTTGGATAAAATTTGGAAGTGGAATGTATTCAATTTTAGCTTTAGCAATCGCTTCTAATTTGGGATTTGCATCAGGAACGAGTTCTGGTATAGTTAGCGAGGCATGCTTAAAAGTTGGGTGGTGAGTGTATTACATTTCAACTTGTTATAGATTCAAAAATTTGGTAATATCACACAATTTTTATGCAACAAATTTGTACGAAAAGGAGTGTTTTCATTCAATCACACACAGTAATCAATCATGTAAATCTTTGCATTCAATCAAGCAAAAGTAATTGGATCTAGTCACACAATTACAATCACAACAGTTTGCACAAATGTACATACACTAAATCCATCTTCCACACAATAAATTGACACTGTACAACACAACTTTAAATGTGTACATCACATTTTTTTGTACACAACATTCAACACATATATTTTACACAAATTTTACGTTTTTTCTAATAAAACTACCATTAACATCTATCTTATAGTCTTTTCATCAGGTATTTAAGTTTTATTTCACATTTTTTTAATCACAATGAATTGTCATTGTTTCATACAAATTACAATCATGAAAATCTTAAATCATGTTCATCATAAGTAAGTAATGCACAAACGGATACATTCGAAACGTTGCCAAAGACCTACGACCAACGTGTAAAAAAAACGTTGTTGTAGGTCATTATATTCTTTCAGATTCTTTTTTTTTATTTTTTTTATTTTTTTTGCATAATTTTATGTAAATTTACTGGCAAAATTTAAAACACTCCTTTCGTACAAATTTTAAAATTGCATAAAAATTGATATTAACAAATTTTGAATCTATACACTTGAAATGAAATGTAATACATCCACCACCCAACTTTTAAGCATGCCTCGCTAACTATACCAGAACTCGTTCCTGATGCAAATCCCAAAATTAGAAGCGATTGCTAAAGCTAAAATTGAATACATTCCACTTCCAAATTTATCAAGGAAAGACCATTACATGTTGCCATTGTCGCTCAAAAACAGCACTTGCACACAAGAGGGTCGAACTGAGGGCCACATCCACACCATTACATGCCAATGCATAGCTTTTTTTCCTTGAACACCAACAGATGAAACAAAAACAGGCAACACAAATCCCAAAACAACACACACTGCTCCCAACAAGAGATAAGAAATCATCAAAGTTTGGAACTAGTAATGCTACTAAACTCACCACCACAAAAACCATAACCCATCTTAGCCACAAGCAGTACCTGCGTAGCTGCCTTTCCAGAATCTTCTTTCAATTACTTTATACACTGGATTCATCATCAGTGGAAATGTAAAGAACAGGTTTATACAAAGACCTAATTGAACCAAGCTGCTCACTAGGCCCCCTGCCCAAGATTTGTAGTGATTATGCACTCTTTGGTTTCCTCACCAAATGTAAAGTAACCCAACGCTCCAAATACTCGAAACATTAAAGAAAATAACTAGCCATAGAAAGGCCCAACCACTTTTCCTTTAAAATGAGTTCTTGTCTTTGGTCTCTGCTTCCAATGGCAAAATCATTTTTTAAATTCCTTCAAATGCATACAAAGCCTACACCTAAGCCATAAGAAGAACGTAATTAAAACCCACCAAATGCTTCCAATATAGGCATGTTTCTTAAGATATATATCAATACATCTTCAACCATTAACAACCCCAATGGCTCCAATATCAACAACATCAGCAAAAATACTCAAAGGCGCCAGATGGGTCAGTGTTGGGATTGAATTCAATCCCAGTTGGAATGGAAGACAGCATCAAGAAGGAGAAAACTCGTCTACCTGAAATTGAGTGCTCATCAGGGTCGAACTGATAAGCTTTGCAAGAATAACTGGCATTAATGCCATTTGTATTTGACAATCAGTTAACCATACATGTTGCATAAGAAACATTATTATCAAAATATCAATAAACCAACATCTCTGTGTTCGAATAGAGGATCCTATGGGGTTTTTGACTGTTATACTACTATTGATTAAAATATTCTGAGAAAATTTACCAAGATCAAACCAAATCTTTCAAATAATTCTGAAATGTCTTTACGTGCCATTCTACATTTCAATTCTGAAATTACCAATAGCTTCCACAATAAGTAGAAATTATTCTGAAAATTCTTAAAAAAGACTTTCCCCACCCCGACAAATAACAAGTTGAAAAAGAAAATATCAAAGGCTATTAGATAGGGGGGTGTGAAAGATAGACGCAAAAATCAGCTTTTAAAGCACAATCGAACATGCAGTAAGAATAACTACAATCAAAGCAAACTCTCTTATAATCTAAAAGTTGATTTTTCTAAGATTATTTAATAAAGAAAAGTGGAAAATATAATTCTGTGAAACAAAGATTGAAACAAAGAACGGAATGAATTTCATAACCTAAGAAAACAAAATTGCTATTAAATTAAGCCCAAGAAATGATCAAAAGCCGTAGACGTAATAGCTTGCGAAAACTCCAAAAAACTGACCCTTTCCATTTTCATCTTTTTTCCACTAATCCAGTTGTTATGGAGAATATAATAACCCTTATGTGTACAATGTTTCTTTCACGTGCATTTTTTTTTGTGATGAATCTGAATAGTTTTTCCTCTACAAAGCCACTTCGTGGTTGAGGAAATATACAAAATCTTCAATCAATTGAACCCTAAATCAAGAATTGGAGAAGAAGAGCTAGATTGCACGAGAGATTTGGGGAAAAACTGAAGAAGAAACGAATAAAAACCAAGAGAGTAACTTCCTACAACCCCCAAAAGCCCAATTTAATTAACTACCAACCGCCACCCATTTGCAATTTTAAAACCATAACTTCCTACAAACACTCAATAGCCATGTTTTTCCTCCACTAAGGCACTACATACCATCCACTTGCCATAATCCCCACTTGCATTATCCTTAATAAACCCCAATTTAATTAACTGCCAACTGCCATCCATTTGCAATTCAAAACCATAACTTCCTACAATCCCCAAAAGCCATGTTTTCCTTCCCAAACTTATATATGTATACATAAATTTATTTTGAAATTTTTCCATAGACCAATGGCACTTTGAATTTGAAACTTTTCTAAGGAGAGGTTAAGAGTACGAAGAATTTTATATTACAAATTAGACACAAAAAGGGTATTCAAACTCCAAGCATTTAAGGTATGGTGGTTTTTTCGGCACTTTTTGTATGTCGAATATAAAAAATTATTGGTTTTTCATTTTGCATTAAACGTGTTATTGTGTTGCTCGTAGAGAGAATGGAGGCACCCATTTGATGGTTCAAATAAGAGATGAAGCGATATTTTTTTTTACTTGAAAAGGGGTTATCAATAACCCAAGAGTAAGCGGATTGCCTGATCACTGATTCGCTTTGCAATTGACGGTAAACACAAATAAACCAAAGTTTGCATTTCTAGAAAACATATTTTTTTGATCATTTACTTAAGTGTTTCCTACTGAGTATTATTTATGGTACAGTTCCCTACTAAATTTACATGTTAATTCAAGGCATGGTAGTGGAGATTTGGCATAGTGGCAAGTGCTCGCGGCGATTTGAAATGTTCTTTAACCTTTCTACTAAATTTTTAGTTATTTATGTAAATATCTTATGAACAATCTCTCAAGCAACTTTTCTACTTCTGAGGGGGCGTTTGGGAGAACAATCAGTTTCAAACTCCTCTTTTCGGACACTCCCTTTAGCATCTGCTACACCTATCTCCTTACCTTGTCCGGGCTGGTCCCCCACCCAACTCGTCCCTAATGCCTAAGTCCATTTAGTAGGAGCGTACTTCCTTCTAGAAGAGGACTTTCATGGGTGAGGACATGTCCTTACACGTCTTCCAAATAGTTTCCCAACCCTGGGTTTGGGTAAGGAAGATTCGAGATGATGGTATTTCCTTAATTCCCATTGGGGTCACATTCCACCTTCTTCCTGAGACATATCCTCTTCTATTATAGGAATGAAGGAGATCGTTGTTCTTGGTTAGGGAAAAGTGGCAAGAGTGTGAGTGTGATACCGTACCCCCGCTTCAAAGTCCTAACCTCCTAACTCCCCAAAGCCATGTGAGTGATTGTTTTTTTGCCTCTTATTGTTTCTTTGACTAAGTGGGATTCTGATAACTTAACATTTTTCTTTGTTATCTTACAGGGTCGGTTGAGCACTTCGACTTAACTGAGAGTGACTGGAAAAACTCTCACGGACATGTATCGTGCTCGTCTCCTTCATTACGAGACTGTTCAAAAGTTTGATAAATTTTGAGAATGTTCTTTTTGAAGAATTCTATTTGTAGCCAAAAGAAGTACAACTTTGTTCCTTTTTTACACTTAGCTCCAATTTACTTAACATTTTCCATTTGTTTTATGTGTTAGCCTGTTGTTTGCCTTTGTAGAAAATTTATGAGAAGAAGAGGCACCCTACTCCTGATATGGCCACGATACTAGT
>CM032624.1:11661022-11733522 GCA_019097785.1 Fraxinus excelsior
TAGTGTGTGTGTGTAATAGCTTTACGTTCAGCAAATTAATGTATTAGCATTGTTAATTTTTTGCCATTATAAGGTGTTTCTTAATTTAATAAGTGGGGAACTCCTTTAAATTCCGTACACACTAAAGATTCAAGATTGGTGGTGCAAACAAAAGTTTCCACAGGTATCGTTCTTCCCGAATACTTTCAAAGAGAAAAATCATCATAATCTCATCAATAATTAGACCATTATCTAAGGGCAAAAAAATTCATTACTAAACAATAACTGAGAAAAAAAATTCAATATTTTCAATAAAGACTAGTAAGATACTAGCTTAGAACTGACGTTGAAAAGACTAAAAATGCATGTCAGAAAAATCTATGACAGTTGTTACACCTTATTTTCGAAGCCCAAGGAAAAGGTGCCACGTGGAGGACTGTGGACCACGTAGAAAGTCAGATAAAGATCCAAGAGGTCAAAATATGAAGGAATCACATAAAACCAAGGCCCTCGCATTGCAAGGCCGAAGTTCACACTGAGGCATCGCCTCAATGACAAGGCACTACAGCTTCTGCTGAATCACTGCCTATGGAAACGAAAGAAGTAGCTGATGCTCTCCACTTAAAGAATCACCTCAACGATCTATCTAAGGCTCTCTAACCTGACCGAGGCTCTATGAAGTCCGCCAAGACTCTAGACCACCCGATGCAACCTCTCGTAATAGATTTGAGAATCTTTTAGAAGTGATTGATGTGATGCTTGTAATAAAGTGCGTGAGTGTCAGTATGTCAGCCTACAATTAGAGCGGTTGACTCTTTGTCAAATATTAATTGTAATGAGTGGACAGTGATTGAGACTTCGGTCTAGAGATGTCACCATGTAGATCTGATCCAACGATGAGCACGTCAGCTAGAATAATAAATATAGCCTCTCTCTCTCTCTCTCTGTATGTGGAAGGGGGTGGACGTGAGTGTAAATTTGGATGCTAAGAAGAACTTTACCTTCATTCCCAAAAAATGTACAAGGATTGAAATAGATTTACACACTTTGTTATTTACATGTATTACAAATCCAAATTGTGATGAGACATTGAGAGTTGAACACGAAATTACAATCATCTTATATTATATTTATCCTTCCATATATTCAATGAAAAATGGAAAAGCTATCTTGGGAAATCCATTCAGCATTCGTTGATAGTGTGATTGCTGTCGTCACAAAATCCATGGTGTTCAAACGTCACCGTCTCTTGCCGGAAAGCATTTCTCACGTCCATTCAGATTTGGCTACCGTCTACAATCCGGTAGAAACGTGCCACATCAGCGCTTAACGTGACAAGAGTGGATCCGGCATTTGTTGGCATCATTTTTTGAGATCAACGACAGTATCCAAAATTACTACTAAGAGCATCAGCAGATGAATTCTCGATGGCCTGTGTAGGTTTTGTCTCAATTTGATAAAAAATTCCAACACTATTTGTGTGGAAAAACACAGTTGGATTAGTCACCTCAGACATGAGTTTATTAGCTTGATTAGTGACATTCTCGTATAATCCTTCCGTGGAATCTCTTAGTTATTCGAGCTCATGATACCCTAATTCATTCGCAGGTGCTTTCCACAAGTGCTGGATTGACTAACTTTTCGCATATTTTCTAATTCTTCTCCCCTTTTTCCACTTCGATTTTATTAAGAATTTGATCGAGTTGCAAATTTAGTTCACGGATAGAAGAAATCCTATGAGCATCAAGAAAATGGAATGCATTGTTGGTATTTAGCAACAGATTTAGGTCGAAAAACGTGTCGATTATAAATTCAACAATAGGGTTCCCGAAGGAGAATACTTTTCCCGCTGGGGAGAAAATTAAAATGGCAATTTCGACCTCACAGAGCGTACAAAGTTCACTAGCATTCTTGAAAAAGCCATGTTCAACGTTTTTAGAATGTAACTTGTAAGTGATTCTTGATCTCTATTTTTGCCAATTTGATCTTTTGGTGACCCATGCTAGGTTTCTTTGACATGATAATGCTTTTGTACTTCATCAGCCAGCTTAGCCAAATCAGTGACATTTAAATTTTTGGATTTAGAGTGATTAATGTCTTAATTACTCTTAATGGAATTTATTACATTAAAAGTCTACGATTAAATGAATTTACATAAACAGTCCAAAATTTGACATTTAAATTTTTGGATTTTTGTCAATGTTTGACGAGATGCATTAGATTGGATAAGGGTTAATTTAATTCTATCCCATGTTTAGAGCAATTAATATTCGGATGAAAATAATTTGGGTTGTTTATTCTCCTTTACTCAATCGGATAAAATTATACACGTCATATGTTTAGTATAGATAGAGTAATGTTATACATAACCTTGATTCTTAGCACTCGTCTATATAAAATGGATCCCTAGAGTTTATTGCCCAATGAAATTAGGATGCATTACTATGGTACATAGCATTATTCATTTTAGACCGAATTATGAATTCACCAAGTTATGAATAACAAGGAACAAATTACTTGAATTGAAAAATGTAAGTTTATTTATAACTAATAAGTTTATATAAAAGTAAATTTACTTTTAAGTAAAAAATAACTTACAAGTACATTTATCTATTATAAGTCAAAATAATATTTATAATTGATAATCATCAGATTCAGAGAAATTGTTTTTGACAGTGAAGAGACTTTATGGTGACTATTTTGTGTTTTTTTATCCTATGCGCATCTTCAATGTTAATGCAGATTGCATACAAAAAAGTTGTCACACTAGTTAAAGTAGACTGTGTCTATAAAAAAATCCTCTCAAATTGATCATATCAAATAATAGATTTTTTTATTGAACTAATTTAATACAAATTAGCAGAGAATATTTTTCATATTGGAGACCAAAGGACTGATACTTCATTTTTTCATCATGTCAATAAATACTCTCTACTATTAACATTATTTCTTCAAGTGTGTGTGTGTGTAATAGCTTTACTTTCAGCAAATTAATGTATTAGCCTTATTAATTGTTTTTTTTTTTTTCATTATAAGGTGTTTCTTAATTTAATAAATGGGGGAACTCCTTTAAATTCCGTACACACTAAAAATTCAAGATTGGTGGTGCATTTGAGAATAATTCTATTTTGTGGACTTCTATTTGATTGCGAATTTTACGAGTTATAAGATGTATGATTTGCAATAATATTGTGATTAGGTCCAATATATTAGTGATTACTTGGACCGTTGTACACCTTACGAGCTTTATTATTATAATGTGGTAATTTTAAGTACGTAGGCCAGAATTATGTAAACCCTAATTAGAATTAAAGTCGGTATGAGCCGACTTTATAATTTCCTAAATAATGGCTAAGTCATTTCTCCTCTCTATACGGTTTATTGGCTTGCCTCATTAATGGCTAATTATTTTGAGAAGCAATAAGAGGAAGATCTAACCAGTAATATTCATACATAATAATGTCTTCCGCATGTATGAATTTCAAACTATCAATTAGTATATGTGATTCTTGTTCTCAACATGATCATTGTTATACTTTAACAATTTGTATCAGAGCAGGCATGCTAAGATCAAAATCTTTTAAACAAAAAAAAAATGGGAAATTGATGCATATTTGTATGAATAATTACAATAGAAATTTTTTGATGCTATTCAGTCTTCTTCTGGCTGTGTGCATATGTGTATACATAAATAGATGATGATCTTTTGCTAATGATGATAAGGATGACAAAAAAACTTCATTCCATAGGATATGCACCACATTTTATTTCGATTTTGAACGTTACTAGTGTTTTTTTTTTTTTTTGGTCATAAATTTCAGTAATGCTAAATTAAATTGAATATGTCGACCTTAAAAAATGCGTCAACAAAATCCCGATCACCTCTCTTTCACGTGGATGTCTCCTATACACTGGAACATTCGGTTATGAGGCAAAGGTCGTGGTCGAGAAAAAGGTCCGACGACTGTTTGAGCTCCGACAATCAAGTCAACGGCCGAATGAGAAAATAATATGAGTGCAAGAGATGTGAAAGGGGATTTAGCTAGGGTTAGAAAACATACCTTATTGTTATGAAACTAATCGCAAGATATGACAAATAATGAAGAAATAAAGAAGAAAACAAGAACACGAGAATTTACGTGAAAACCCAATTTGGGAAAAAACCACGGGCAGGGGATAACAAATCCACTATAATCAATAGTTTTGTATTTACAATTCAAGATTTCAATAAACTCAATTGAAATCTAAACTCTCAATCTCTCAATATGTTGTTGAATCTCAAGAGAGTAATAAATGAATGTTATAATATGGAGATACAATGTGGTAATATATATAGAACATCTTATTGGAGTCCAAAACGGAGTAGAATACCCAAAAATCAAGGGAAAACCAGCAATCCCTGTTGTTTACGCAGCCCGAGCACCTAGACGCCAACACTTCGGCCCCAAAAGTGTTTGTGGCGCCTTGGCATCCGTTCCTCGGGATTAAACTTCCAAAACTTGCCTTTAGCCATCCAATAGTCCTTCTTCAAGTTAAACTCCTAATTATCAATGAAATTTGATCTCCACAAGCTAGGATTCTTCAAATCCAAGTATCTTAGACTTTCTCCAATCATCCAAATACCAAATCACATGGAATTTAGATCAAACCACAACAAATTTCCATCTTGAACCAAATTCCATCACAAGGAATTACAACACTTTACTAAGTAAACACCAATTATCCTCTTCCAAACAAGTCTCAATGCACTAAATCAATGACAAACACCAATTAAGTTTAAGCAATGCTCAAACTTAGAAATGGGAAGTGGTTTTGTCATCATATCAGCCGGATTATTTTTTGGTATCAACCTTGCTCACTACAATATACCACAAGCAATCACTTCACGCACAAAATGATACCTTACATCAATGTGCTTAGTCCTCTCGTGAAACATCTGATCCTTAGTTAAGAAAATAGCACTCTAACTATCACAGAAAACTGTAGACAATTGCAAGTCTTCATTGATTTCACCAATCAATCCTCTTAACCACATAGCCTCCTTACATGTCTCTGTAATGGTCATGTATTCTGCCTTTGTTGTAGACAAAGCTACTGTATTTTGCAAAGTAGCTTTCTAGTTGATAGCACAGCCCCAAGGGTAAAAACATACCCTGTAAGTGATCTCCTTTTATCAAGATCCCTTGCATAATCTGAATCTACATAACCGATGACACCATCTGAATTTCTACCAAATTCCAAACAAGCATTTGTAGAGCCCCTCAAGTATCTGAAAATCTATTGCACTGCTTTCCAATGTTCCTTACCAGGGTTGACCATGTATCTACTAACTGCACTAATTGCTTGTACCAAATCAGGTCTTATACAAACTATAGCATACATGAGCGAACTAACTACACTAGAGTAAGAAACCCGAGACATATAATCAATGTCTTCATCTAACTGAGGACACAAGTTAGATGATAGTTTAAAGTGAGCAGCCAAGGGAGTACTAACAGCTTTAACTTTCACCATGTTGAATCTTTCAACCACTTTCTCAATGTACCCGTTCTGACTCAAATACAATCTACTAGCCTTTCTATCCATCAAGATCTCCATTCCAAGAATCTTCTTTGTTGCACCTAAATCTTTCATGTCAAACTCCTTGTTGAGTTGTTGTTTTATCTTTCTGACCTTTGATTTATCCTTGGCTGCTACAAGCATATCATCAACATATAATAGCAAATATGTAGTTGATCGACCGACTTCCTTTCTGAAGTACACACAACTATCATAATTATTTCTATCAAAATCATGAGTAGTCATAAATGAATTAAACATTTTATACCACTGCCTTGGTGACTGCTTCAATTCATACAAGGACTTCTTTAACAAGCACGCATAGTCTTCTATCTCTGAAGCTATGAACCCTTCTGGTTGTTGCAGGTAGATGCTCTCTTCAAGTTCTCCATGTAAGAATGTTGTCTTGACATCCAATCGCTCAAGCTCCAAGTCATTGTGAGCCACTACTCCAAGTAACGCTCGAATAGAACTATGCTTCACAACCGGTGAGAACATATATGTAAAGTCAACACCCGGAATCTGATTGTAGCCCTTTGCCACCAATCTAGCCTTGTATCTAGTATCCTCAATTCCTGATGTGCCTTCTTTTCTTTTGAACACCCACTTACAACGAACCATCTTTTTATCTTTAGGTAATTTCACCCAGTCCCAAGTGTTATTTTTGTTTAAGGACTCCATATCCTCCTGCATAGCAATTTCTTTAGCAACACTTAATGCATAAGCAACCAATTTTGCTTCCCCATACTACTGTAGAGGTTTAATCTGTCTTTGAGGTCTATCCTTAACAATAGAATATTGTGGTGATGGTGGTGTAGACAAGTCATTACATTCTGTCAACACTAAATTCGACTCTTCTGTAGTAGACAGTTCTTCATCCTCTGGTTGTTCTTTTGAACCAATTCCAAACTCCACCTGAATTGAATGACTCTGCTCCTTAGTTTTAGTAGAATCTCTAAGAGGTAAACTACGAACCATAGCAAGTTCATCAAATACTACATTCCTACTCGTAACCACATTTTTATTCTCAGGACACCACAACTTATCCCTTCACACCTAATTTATATCCAAGAAAGATGCACTTTCTAGACCTAGGCTCCAACTTCCCATTATCCACATGAGCATAAGCCGAACACCAAAAATTTTTTAAATCATAATAACAAAAAAGTTTACCAGACCATACCTCTTCTGGTGTCTTTTTATCAATGGCGATTGAGGGTGAGCGATTAATCAGAAAACAAGCTATAGTGGCAGCTTCAGCCCAAAAAGATTTAGGCAATCTAGAATTTGAAAGCATACAACAAACCTTTTCCATCAAGGTTCTATTCATCCGTTCTGCCACACCATTTTATTGAGGAATTCCAGGCACTGTCAATTGTCTCAAGATGCCTTCGGCCCTGCAGAAGCTATTGAATTCATCTGAACAAAACTCCAACCCATTATCAGTGCGCAGTCGTTTCACTTACTTTCCAGTCTACTTTTCTACCAATGTTTTCCACTCTTTGAAGATCTCAAACACAACAATATTCCGTTTTAAGAAGAATACCCAAACTTTCCTTGAGAAGTCATCAATCATTGTCAACAAGTAATAGCAACCTCCTTTAGATGGTACCCTAGCTGGTCCCCAAAGGTCTGAATTGATATATTCAGGTGTTCCCTTCGTATTGTGTCTTCCTTTGGGAAATTTAACTCTCTTCTATTTTCCAAAGACACAGTGCTCACAAAATTCCAATTTGCTGGTTTTCTACCCATCAAGAAGTCCCATTTTACTCAATTCTACCATACCATTTTCACTCATATGCCTGAGCCACATATGCCAAAGTTTTGTAACTTCATCATCTGTCAAATAAGAAGTAGAAACTATTGCATCCCCAATCACTGTAGAACCATGCAAAATGTATAGCTGTTTAGAGTTTTTATGTCCCTTTATGACAACAAGAGCTCATTGGCTCACCTTTAAAACTCCACTTTCACCAATATATTGGTAGCCTTTTGAGTCTAGTGTACTAAAGATATGAGATTTCGCTTCAGTTCTGAAATATGTCTTACATCTATAAGTGTTCTAATAACCTCATCGAACATTTTGATTCTGGTCGTGCCAACTCCAGCAATTTTACAAGGTGCGTTGTTTCCCATAGTTACAGCACCTCTAGTCCTTCATATGTAGAAAACCAGTCCTTGTTAGGACACATATGAAAAGTCCAAATTGAATCAAGAACCCATTCCTCAAAAGGTTTGGAATTTGAATAAGAAATCCCAAAAAGCTCTCCACCGTTTTGTTCATCTTCCACAATGTCAGCTTCCATTGTATCATTGAATTCCTTCGCTTTCTCGTTTGCACCAGCATCTTTATTTTTATTTTTCAAGGCATAGCAATCAGCTCTAATATGCCCCTTCTTCTTACAATAGTGACATGTCTTCTCAACATGTCTAGACTTCAATATGCCCCTAATATTTTTACCACGACTCATATCTTGATGTTTCCCACGCACAATCAAGCCTTCAGCATAATTTCCAGATCTTCCAACAAGATGCCTCATCTTCTCCTTAGATAATAAGTCATCATAAACCTCTTCCACGGTGAGAGTATCACGACTATAGAGAATAGTATCTTTAAAAGTCTCCTCCTCATCATACTTAACTTCCAATATCTCCAAATCATCCACGATTTCTTTGAACATAGTTAAGTGATCATCCAATGACGTACCTTCAGACATTCGGTGAGAATACAAGTGTTGTTTCAGGTGTATCTTGCTGATCTAGCTCTTTATCATGCAAAGTTGCTCCAACTTCAACCACAATGCAACATCACTATTCTTCTTAAGAACATCCTGAAGAATCTGATTCGAGAGATGTAGATGAATCTCAGTTCGGGCTTTTCGACCCCTACGTCGTTTTTCATCTTGTGTCCAAGCAGTTGGCATCTTATCAAAGCCAAGCAAGGCTTCCTCCAAATCCATCTATGACAACACCGTTCGCATCTTTAATTGCCATAAAGTAAATCTTGTGTTTCTATCCAACAACGGAATATCAAACTTCATTGATGCCATGCGAAACAATCAACCTCATTCTCTGATACCACTTGTTATGAAACTGATCGCAAGATATGGTAAATACTGAAGATATAAAGAAGAAAATAAGAACATAAAAACTTACGTGGAAACCCAATTTGGGAAAAAGTCACGGGCAAAGGAGACCAATCTATAATCAATAGTTTCGTGTTTACAATTCAAGATTTCAATAAACTCAATTGAAATCTAAACTCTCAATCTCTCAATATGTTGTTGAATCTCAAGAGAATAATATATGAATGTTATAATATGGAGATATAATGTGGTAATATATATAGAACATCTTATTGGAGTCCAAAATGGAGTAGAAGTCCCAAAAATCGAGGGAAAACCAGCAATCTTAAGATGCTATTATTTAATTAAATAGACTCAATCACTTGAATAGTTGATGCAATATCGGCATATATGGGATCCCTTCCATCATGTGCATGCTATGTAATTTATGAATCCATATTACTATTAATTTTAATTGATTAATAGAATCATACTTTGGTTACGTTGATAATCAAAGTGATTTAAAACTTTCAGATCAACTTAGACTAATATAGACGAAATACTTTTTATCGCATAGATTTTCCTCTATGATGTATTCATCATCGCTCTAAAGAGGATTAATGAACTAATTTTCCTCTCCCTTCATGTTTAAATTTTCAAATTTAATGGAGAGTGTTACAACTCGTTACTAGGTACTCTTACGTGGCAATCTTAACTAAGCTGTGGGACCCAATCCAACTAAATCGTAAAGCCGCCCTTTAGGTAGAATGAGGCCTATGTAATTCTGAGGCCCTTATGTTATCCGAAGCCTAAGTGACTCTAAGGTTCCCTCCTAAGTCCGAGGCTCCTCAGCTAATAACGGCCCACGTGCAAAGATTAAACTCATGATGAAGATCTTATTCGAATGATTGATGTGACCTTTATAAAAAGTATATTTGTGTCCCATATTGTCAATTTAAGAATATTAAATGCTTTGAAAAGCTAGGAAGTTCAACTTGATGGCTAGGACTTGATGCTTCGACCGAGAAGATGAGGCCACGTGTAATTTGATCCAAGGGTCACTATTCCATTTGTAACACTATAAATACTCCCACCATGTAACAATTGAAGACTAATATAACTTTAACTACTCAAAATTACCTATTTTACTCTCATATTGATTCATAACAACTTCAAATCGAGTTCATAGCGATTGGTTATCATTGTACAATCGTATTCCGAATATCTCGTCGGAACCTGAACGAAAATGTCTCGTGTCGTTAAACTCCTTCCACATTCAAATATTGGAGTGATCTCGACCGTTGATCTGCATTAACGAGTTGGACCTAGCTCATATATTATGAGTGGACTCGACATCTATTGAGTTCATTTTTAGAGATCAACAGATTGACATCGTCTGTGAAAAAACACACTATAACCACGAGCAACCCCGTGGAAAAAGCTATTTGAAGAAAATAGATTGAGCATCCCCCTTGAAAAAAGATTTGTTCTTTAAAAAGAACAAAAGGAAGCCCCCTCAAAAGTTTTTAGGGTTGAAAAGAGATAAGTTCGAAGGGAGATGCCCCTCCTAGACGTAAGGAAAAGTGACGATGAAGTTTTCATCACAGTCGCCTAGCGGGTCGATGTCGACCTCACCACCATTATAGACGAGGTGGAAGAACAATGGCTGCCTAACTTACTAGAGAAATGGCGACTATGGCAGCCAACATGAGAAGCATTACCAACCAGAATTTAGCAATGCAGGAACTGTTGATGCAAATGTAGGGCCGTGGGGGACGTCCAATCCCTCCCTTTGCTCCCCAGGAACAATACCGACAAGAAGAGAAGGTACAAAGCCAAAGAGCCCGTCCTTCCAAGCATGCTAGGAGAGTTATCCCCATCAAAAGAGAAGTGAGAATTGATGTCTCTTCAAACTACGCTTCTAGCTGACCTAATAAGGCCCCATTTAATATGGAGAACAACTTTCTCCCAAAATATGAGCTCGAAAACAGGTCTCAGAGGTCCATCAACATGTTTGACAGACTAAGGCCAGATGAACCAAGGCATAGGCAGCGTCTTGAAATTTCAGTGCCTCGAAATAGGCCATAGCTTACACCTTCTGAAATTCGACAACCAAATGAAAGGTAAGAACATGCCCCCCGAGTTGCCCCGCCTTAGAATGAACGTCAGATGAGGGATGGGAAGACAAGCAATCAGTCAATAAACGTTGAGAATTTTTCACTTTTGGAAATGTTTTCTGAACTTTGCGAAAAAATCACTTTTGGCAACATTCAAAAAATGTTGCGAAAAATCTTATATTTTTTCCCAAATTAAGTTATATACGGGCAAGAAACCAAAAACAACCCAAACCCAAAACTAATTCACGCCTCCATCCGTTCATTCCTCTCCAACAATCTCCCTTGAACCGCCTAAAATGCATCCAAATTTCAGCAACCAACGGCCAACAAAACCATCGGACATCGATAATAGTGGACAACCCTTCATCTCATCTTCAATTACCTCCCAATACCTTCCGATTTTATCAACTATTGTGGTCGGAATTAATGCCCAAAGTCCACTCCCTGCAAATCTGAAAATCGTTGAAAAATTCACTTTCGGCCATCCCCATGATCAGAACTCTTCACCGGTTGATTGCCCATCATAAGAGACTCCATCTATGTCAACAATTTACCACAAACATCAACACATAAATCTGATTTTATTCCTGAAGTTACACCAATCACGCAGTTCTCACTGCTGGGTCTGAAAATTCCAAATTCAGGCGCTGTCCGGTTGACCCATGGTCACGCACCACCTGGGCTGACATCTTCTACACCGGCGCACCTGATCCAACCATGGTTCAGGAACAATTTTGTCTAGAACGCGATCATTTCTTGGCTGCAGTTAGGGCTTTATGCGGAAAAATTGGTAATCAAGATTTTGATAAATCTACACTACACCAAATGGTTAATTCGATGAGGGGAACTTCAATTGATGATGGTATTGCCATGGGTCATTAGCCAATTGTGCCTATTGACAATCAACATGCTATAATGGTAAGGTAGTATCCATGATTTACTGTATAATTGCATGATTTTGTAATTGTAGTTACTTGTTATTGGTGCCTGAAGGAATTGTCATACTGAACCACATGCTTTTGTGTTCAAGAGAATAATATTTTTATATTATTGGTTGAAAAGAGTTAAAAAGGAGAACTTATTGATGCCTTTTTCTCTTAAACAACACCTGTTCTCTGTCTCAATTTGCTCCTCTTGAGGCTATTCCATTTGACGTTGATAGAACTTTGTGTGATTCAGATCCCATCCACTATTACGCTTTATGTGAAATGCTTCCAGAGATTTGAGCTATTATTTTCTAGTTACTTTTTATAATTATACTGCCAATCATATATTATCTATGCATTGGGAAATTTTTATTTTGTTGTGAAGTGCCTGTAGATTATGTAAATGCCGGAAAAATGCCTTAACTAATATTAATTTGGTGAAATTCTGAATCAATGCATTTCGTCCATGTTCTATGTGGTCATGCTGAGCTATTAAACACATTGGCTTCAATGGTGGCGTCCCAATTGATAGATAATTCTTGCAATCCAACTAGTGCAAGAACACGTTCACAAATATGGCATATCAATGCCTTTTCTTGCATTTTTTGCCTTAGCCTCAAGTTCTCTTATTCCACTACACCAAAAAACACCATTTGCAACACATAAAATGAAACATTTGATAGTTAAATATTGCTGAAAAGGTCCATCGCAACATTCTAATACATGAATGTTGCCATTGTTTAACACAATTGAGATTTGGCAACATTGTTTAAGTGAATATTGCTAATATTGCCTTTTTGGAACGTTTTTTCAGTGTTGCAATTTTTTTTTATTTTTTGCAACATTTTTTAAACGTTGCGGAAAACAAAACTTTTCGCAACGGTTTTTAAACATTGCAAAAAGCATCTTTCGCAACATTTAGCATCTTTTGCGATGTTTTTTAAACGTTGCGAAAGACGATTTTCGCAATTTGTTTTCTTTTTTTTTTATCATTTGGCAACGTAAACGTTGCAGAAAATAGTACACCACTTTAAATTAAAATCAAACCCTAACTTTTTCCTCCTCGTCTCTGCCTCTCTTCTCTATCATCTCCACGATTACAGATTCTCGATGTTCAAGGCTAATCTGTGCCGTGCCAAGCACCACCAGCTGATGGACCCCTCTGTCGTCCATGGTGTCACCAAGTTCCCTGACCTGACACCCTCTGAGTTCAGAAAATCGCACCTGGGGCTCCACAAGCGTCGTCTCAAGCTCCCCGTTGACGCTCACAAAGCCCCAGTTTTGCCTACCAATGATTTGCCTATGAAAATATATCCATTTACAAGTTGGTTTCTTTCTTCAGGTTTGGAATGTGAAGGTTTTGAGGAGAAAGAGTACAAGAGAGACAGTGTGTGTAGGGTGGTTAGATGGTGGAATTATTAATTTCTAATTAGGGATTTGAGATGGTGGCTTATTGACTCTGGATGCAATTTTATACTTCACCAGGTCGCTAAACGGGGTGGGCGCATTTGGAGTAATCTCATCTCATGGCTCAGAGAACCTAAGAACAAATACCTTTGCCCTTAAGGTGAAAAGTTTTTGCGCATCATTGTTTGATTGTTTTTGTTTAAGTGCCTTTAATTTATTGATCTCATTAATGGAATTTAATATACATTTTTTTTGTAACCATCCTCTTTTGCTAGCCTTGATTAATTAAAATAATAAATTCAGATGTCAGTTCGTTAGATTCTTGGTGAATTTGATTATGTTTATGATACAACTCTGTTTATTTTAGTTTTGATGGAGGCTAGGAAAATTATTGTTTGTGAATTTAGGCGTCGAGAGAAGCAGAGGAAAGAATCTACCAAACTTCATAGCGTGAATAAAAAACTGAGTGCTATGGCTGTTGATAAAGAAAAATGATCGCCTTCAGAATCAGGTATTGCAGCTGGTATGCGAGAATGGATACATACGCCACCAATTGCAAAGTGTACGTCATTTTCTCGTACTAATTAGTTAACTTGGCTATTTGTTTCTCTGTCTTAGATTTGCCCAGTCCATCATTTGTCATCAACTCATCATAAATTCAGAGTTGAAAAGAACGCACATACGCTACCAATTGTAAAGTCTATGTCGTTTTGTTGCACTAACTAGTTAATGTTGCTATTTGTCTCTATGTTTTGGATCTTCCCTGTCATTCATTCGTCATTGACCTCAATATAAATATGCCTGGTGTTAAAATGAACACAAACTTCAATTCAACGTAATCAGTTTGTTTTTTTTAAATGATGAATTGGGTTCTAAGGAAGAACAAACTGCCAAGGAGAATCAGAAAATCAGGAGGAGGAGATCTCTTCGTTTATTGCTTATTGTTTATGAGAATTTTGTATAATCTTATTCAAATACAAAAATATATCTAGAGTTTCTTTTTTATATTACATGGATGACTTAATTTGCAAAGATCGCGAATTGCTTATTGTTTTCCTGAACTTTTGGGTAAACTCTAATGGATTTAACGCATGCAAGAAGCTGGATATGTAGCATCAAATACTGAAATGTATCATGCAGGAGGCATTATTTCTGCCATTCAGACTGCTTTCCATGCAACTCCAGAACTTCAATGCAAAGGTGACGCTGTGGAGGAACTTCGATTATACTTCTATAAGGATTTCAAGGTCAGATTCCATCATATTTTCATATTTATGTTTAGTAAATGTTCCCTCAATTTCTACATCTCTGAAAAGTCACAAATGGCAATGCATGATATTTAAAGCTACTGATGTTTTCACCCAATTGTCTGTTGTCTGTATGGTATATAATCTAACTTGGAGAATTTTTCATTTCATAATTCCAAATGAAACAGTCCCTGAAAGCCTCTGATCATTTTTACTTATATTTATATGGGTATTTACATTTTGTTTTCCTCTGCTAATTGATATTACAGTCTCTATTCTGAAAATAGAATTTTCTTACAGCCTTGAGAATGTGCTGCTGATTCCAACCGCCAAAGCAACATGGTTTATTCGAAAAGATCTTGTCCCAAATATGTCAGCTTGCCAACCCATGTGTCATCGAGTGAGTTTCTTTTCCCTTTAACAAGTTAAAGCTATTGCAAACATTGTAAGAATTGATAATCCATCTAAGAACGACAATTACACATAGGGTCCGTTTGATTGCAAGGTAGAAAATGGGTGGAAAGAAAATGTTTTACAGAGAAAATATTTTCCTACAAATTGTTTTACTGAGAATTTTAATTAATTGTGTTTGATTAATATAATTTTCTATGAAAAATGTTGAAAGTTTGGAGTCCGTTTGACTTCATTTTTATGAAAATTGTCCATTAAAATGATAATATTTTCTACTATTAGGTCTAGAATTTATTCCAATTGCCAAAAATAAAAAAACTGAAAATAAAAAAAATAATCATACTGAATATCATTTGTTTGTCTTTATTTTGCATGAAAATTGTCAATAAAAGTAAAAATCTTTTTTACCATTGTATCTAGAATTTCTTCCAATTGCCACAAAAAAAAAAAAAAAAAAATAACTGGAAAATATTTTCTACCAAAACATAAAGAATTATTTTCCTCAAAAAGGTGGAAAATTTAGAAAGTTGAAAAATATTTTTCAAGGAAATTTCGCCAATCAAACACTACAAAAGTTGAAAAATGGATTCTATGAAAAATTTGGCCTATCAAACGAAGCCTGAGTCCCAAACAAGTTGTCTCTACCAGGCAAGTTTTGGATGCTGTTTTCTAGAAGTTTCATTAGGTTTATGATATATTTATTTATGGTGGAAGACCAACGTTGGTAATAATTAAATGGTATATATCTCCTCTCTGGATGGGCGAGATGTTAAATGTGAAGTGCAATTAGATTTACAGCTAGTAATTGACCATTGTTTCTGAAGAAATGATTGATTCGGATCCACTCACTCCAGCTTTTCTAGTTCAAGATGGTGATATGCCTTTTCATGCATCAATTTAAGCCAGAAATAACACTTTGTATTCTAATTGCAGGGCTTGAGAACACTGGAACTGAAGTTTCCTCTACTCTAAAGTCATCTATTTGAAGGGCAATGCAGACAACATTGTTCCATTCATGGCTCCTTGATGCCAGAAGGACGCTCAACATTATTAGTTGTACGTGCCTGGGACCGATTGATGTGTGTTAAGCACATGTAAGTACATTTGTCTTGTAAAATTTTGTAACTTGTGCAATAAATTAACTTTTACACTCTCCAATAATTTGAGATGAACATGTATTTTATCTTTACGTCGTGTTTAGTTATGTAAGGATTCAGTACGATGATCTGCACGACTTGTGCAACAATGTGGATGTCGTTTATTGGTTATTGTTTATGAAAATTTTGTATAATCTTATTCAAATACAAAAATATATCTAGAGTTTCTTTTGTATATTATATGGATGGTTTAATTTGCAAAGATCGTAAAATGTTAAATAAAATCAACTTGAATTCATTTGAAATCTTAGTGAAATGCTGATTTTCTATCTCATATCCTCATCTTACAAAAAAACAGTATGTCGCAACGTTGGAAAAACGCTGCAAAATGGTCTATCGTAGGGTCTACCGCAACGTTGAAAAAACGCTGCAACATGTTTTTTCACAACAGGAAATAAATGGTGTAAAAAGTCTTCCCTCAACGGCAACACCGACCTTCGCAACACACGCTAAAACACTGCAAAAGGTCTACCGCAGCGTTTTTTGGCAGCTGCAAAAGGTCTTTTTTGGTGTAGTTGATAGGAATGTAAAATACATATTTTTTCCTCCTTATTTTATGTGCTCGTATGTTTATTTTGAGCCAAAATGTACTCATGACGCTCATATTTTGATTTAGGTGGCAATTCTATGGATATGACGTAATTTGGAAGAAATATGTGAAAATGGACCAAAGTGAAAGGAAATAAAAGTTCAAGAACTAAAAAGCAAATACTATAAACTTTTTTCTAACCTTGGGATGAAGATTCAAGAGTATTAGAGGTCAATTAGATAAAGAAATGAGTCAAATGGATGAAATATAGCTAAGACATTATCACATATCAACTTTCAAGCTGAAAAGTTTTGCATCGATTTTCAGTCTCATATTGAGACCAGTTTTGGACATGGAATAAGATCAAATTCGAAGATGGTATCTGAAGAAAGGTTGTAGCCCTTTGAGTTAGATTTCCAACGCATCTTGAATCACCTCAATTGGATCTCAGGTGAGAAATATATGATAAAAATACTGAAAACTGTTCAGTGGAAGATTTTAAAGCTATGCGGTCGCATCCATTGCTTCAGAGAACTTCAGGGCCTATTTCAACTCTTCTATGCGACCGCAACACTTTCTACTATGCGGTCGCATAGTACATTCTGGTGATTCGATTTTCTAGTTTTCTAAATTAATTCAACCACCTATGGAAACAACTATAAATACATATTTTTAAACCTTAGAACACAATCAGAACGTACAGAACGCCTTCAAACTTCATTCTTCATTATTTTCTCTCTTAAATTCATGAATTGTTGTAACTAAACTTTTATACTTGGTCGAAGGAGACGGAAGCCTCGGAACCACATATTGTGAAATCTAAATATTTTTTCTTATTGTTTAATTTATATTTTGAGTATTGAATGTTTTTCTGCATTTATTTCTATGATTTGTTGCGTTTAATTACTAGAGAGCCCTC
This sequence comes from Fraxinus excelsior, assembly GCA_019097785.1. Classification (NCBI taxonomy): domain Eukaryota; kingdom Viridiplantae; phylum Streptophyta; class Magnoliopsida; order Lamiales; family Oleaceae; genus Fraxinus; species Fraxinus excelsior. The sequence goes on from CM032624.1 coordinate 11,678,339, forward strand.
TAGTTCATTGATTATAACAATATATCGCTAAGTTAAACATCAAATCCATAATTGTTTGATCCCTTTAACTTGTGAAACACTAGGATTTAATGATTTTTTTGCGATAGAGGTTATTGAATCTTACGAAGGATGTTTAAATAAATTGAATGTAACCACTGGTGTTTGTGTTATCTAGTTCATTGATTTCTCTATTGTGTAAAGTTGTTATTAAATTGAATATTGGGCGCTGGTCTGGGGTTATTTAATAATTAGGGTTAATTAGAATGCTGGTTTCTAACTAACTAAAAATAAAGAGAGATATGAAAATAATTCCAACGATGGATATTCAAAATATGAATTGAATTATCATTGCATCTATGATCAATTGTGGATCTTCGACGGTAGATGTGGACTTAGACCAAGGTTAGTCTTTTGATTGTTTTCGTTAATTTAATTTTCATTGTTATTAATTGTGTTATTTACAATTTTTTGCATACAACCCCACCCCAATCATTGTACGGAGTATAAAATATTGAATTACACATTCTTTGTGGGATCGACCCTTACTTCCACTACTACATTAGTTTTAGAGGTTTAAGGACTATTTTTGGGTGCCTACGACAGAACACCAATAGTGATCATGTTATGCTCTTTTCATCTCCAAGTCAATGTAAAATCAATGTATGAGATTCATTTTTGTCTCTACAGTTATTGATTTTGTGAAGCAAAAGAGTTACTAATGAAAGTTATAGAAACTGTTGATTTATTGAGATTTTGTTCGGGGAATTAGATATACAAACATAGAACTTTGATTTTAAGAAATTGAATATGTAATGTATACTACTTGTGTGATCAAATGTGTTACATATTAGATTTTGTATCGTGAAATTTTTGGTCAATGTATAGTATGAATAAATTCAATATGTGGAGTGATAGTCGATTCAAGAATGATTCTCAAGTTAATTTGAATATTCTCTAATATTATGTTGTTGATCATACCGACCTGCACGATCTTCTGCATTCTTATTGATTGGTTATGCTGTTAAGGGATTCTCGATATTTAATAATGGTAATTCCACTATATTGTGGGCTTCTTTTTTCTTTGATGGCTTAGTACTCTTGCTCATGTGTCTCATCTTATATGTACACGTTTGCCCGATTCTTGGTGGGCATTGCCCTTTTGCATGCTTTGATCATCTCATCTACTGAGTCAAATAGCATGTAGAATTATTCTACCTGAATTCTTTTAGAAGATAACTTTTCAAATGTTAATATGGACATCCAATTCGATTGAACAACCATCACATTATATTGATGTGTGCCCATGGTATAATTAACTTGAAACAATATAAGAATTTCTTAAAGTTTGAAACTTTCTTTCTTTATTTTATTTTATTTCAAATTACTTCAAGTTTTATTGGTCTCAAATTGAACATCTGTCCATTCCAGCTCATTATCAAGAAACCGTCCTTTAAAATAAAATTTTGCCCGATTCATAAAAACACGAGTTTCTATAAAATAAGCTTCCTTGTTTTCTCACCAGCTTGAAAAAGTCCAATTGCCATTTCAAGTAATAATATTGCCTTTTCTATAAAATGCAATATTTTTGTTGCATATTGCTTTTTCTATACTTTAAACTTGCTACTGAACTGAGCATCCTTTGTAATATTATTCGTGTTCTTCAAAAAATCACTTTTGGCAACGTTCAAAAAACATTACGAAAAATTAAAGTTTTCGAAACAATTACAAAACGTTGAGAAAACTTCACTTTTGGAACCGTTTTTCGAACATTGCGAAAAAATCACTTTTAACAACGTTCAAAAAACGTTGCGAAAAACTTTATATTTTTTCCCAAGTTAAGGGTCTATCTAGGCGCGATAGGTAGGGTAATTCCAACCGTTGCAAATTAAAAATTGGACCGTTGATGAAATTTTTAATAAAAAATGTCTGACAGTTTGTAATAGATAAGATGTCCATTTACAACCCATTTTCCCATTTCACCCCTCTCATTACACGCCTCAACAACCCATGAAATGGTAGACAAATTGCACATGGAGGATAAAAGGGTTATTTTTCGTTCAAATTGAAAAGAACCCGTGAAATGGTTCAGCAAGTGGGACCACTTGATTTGACTGAAAAATTGATTTTGGATTGTGAGAATTTCTCCCAAACACACGCTAAATATATACATGCAAGAAACCAAAATAACCCAAATCCTAAACATTTCACACCTCCCTCCATTCACTCCCTTGAACCGTCATCTTCAATTACCTCTTCAAGGAACCCCAAATTGATTGAAATCAGTTGTTTGTTGGAACTTCCAAATGTGATTCGAAGCGTAGTAAAGGTAAATTTCATCTATTTCTGTAACTAAGTTTGAGAATTGAATGTTCTTCTTCATCTGTTTAAAATTTGTTATCTTCTTTCGTTGTTGGGCATCTGTTCGAAATGACTTGTGCAAAGCATGATAAATATGTTGCAGGGTCTCAGTTTATCACACACACGATGGGGAGGATTTCGGAGAAGTTGCAATTGGAAACTGGTGATTTTGAGGTAAAATTCAAGTCTTTTTTGTACAAAATGATCTGGGATTTTGGTTTAGCTCGTCTGATTTCACCTCGTCGGTGTCGGAGCTCCGATGAGGAAAAGATGGTTGAGGAAAATTGTGATGGAAACATTTTGGAGCACAATAAGGCTTGGTTGCTCGTAGAATCTGGTGGATGCTATTCAGAGGAACCACACTTAGTGCACTCCTCTTTCAAATTTAGTTTCTGCTCTAAGGTGGAACTTGAGTCAATGAATGTAACAACAGTTGTTCTTCCACCACTGTTTTAATGGTGAATTTGGATAATGGATTGGATTGCTCTCTCATTCCAAGTCTAGAGAGATGAAATGGAGAAGAATTGAGTCACTGGAGAGGAGTATATCTCCAGTGGCACACTCTGTGAAAAAGAATAGGTAGAGTCTTGGGGAGAGGGGATTTAAGTTGTGTATTGAGTGCTTTGCAGTGCATTGATCATGTTTAGAGAAGAAGATGGGAGTGAAAGGTCGTCCAGCACTTCCATAGTCAGCTAGGTATAAGTTTTAACTCAGTGCTTTTTCCCTATCCAATAGCACCCTCAATTTTCAACCATATCATTTTCCGTCCATTTTGTTTGCTTAGCAACTCATAAATCCTAGTGAGTTTATACAAAACACCACGAGAAAATGGTGAGGTTTTTTATTCTATCGTTTTTGTGATTGATTTTGCGTTTCGTTACTTTCATGATCTGGTTGAAAACTGATTCGAGTTTTACATCGATCATGGTTGATAATTTTGTGCTCAATTTCCTTGAAAATAGCAATCAATTGCTGTCCTTTGTAAATTTTGATTTTAGATTTATAATTTGGTGCGGATTTGAGATTGTTTTGTGCTCCTTCTGATTTACATATTGGATTGATTTGTATTATGTTTCTTTTTAATGGCGTGATGGGTGCTTGCAGCCGTTCGGATTGGAAATCAAGGTACTGAAGTTATTAAAATTTGGGTTGATGTGAATTTCTGATTTTGATTTTCAGTTTGAGACTATGAATAATTGAATGCTGATTTTGAATTATTGGATTAGAGGAAACTTGCTAAAAGACCAGAAAGAGTAAAATTTGTTGATCTACATCCGACGGAGCCATGGTAATTATTTTTTTCTTCATCAATTTGTCAGAATTTCCTCATCTTTTAGTTTGATATTCAATATGTTCTCTGTTTTCTATCCGGGAAATTATGTACTTAATATTGTGCCACCTTGTATTAATAGTAGTTATAAGAAAAACCTTTTTTTTTTTTTTTTGTTAATGTAGTTGTGTTATTTCTTTCTTCCATTTTTCTTGCATTTTACAATGGCTCAGTTTTAGGCAAAAAAAAAACTTCAAATTTGATGCCCTTTGAGTTTAATTAGTTTTCATCATCAACATTAATATATAATTTGATACATTTCATCTAAGCAAGGTCTAGATGTACATATTTTCCAGTTCAAATAGTAAAACCACCAACTATTTAAGAATGGTTACAGGTACCCGGATGGGGAGCAGATGGAGTGATTGTTGGTAGTGCCATGGTAAAATTACTCGGTGAAGTAAAATCCCCTCAAGAAGGCTCGAAAGAATTGGAAAACTTCACCAGAACCTTGAAGGCTGCCCTGTTGTGATAAAATGATTTTGTAGTTCTTGTACCTTGTTTTGAATCTGAATTGCATCAAATGAATTGATTGGAATTTTGTTACTTGATAGTATTTCATTTTCGAAACTCCTTTTTGTTTAGGTGATGAACATTTAATGTTCAAGTGTATGGATTCAAAAATTTGTAATGAAATAATCAATTTTTATGCAATTTTAGAATTTGTTGAAAATTAGTATTTTCAATTTTGCCGATCAATTTTTAAGAAAAAAATTAATGAGCTACGGCAACGTTTAAAAACTTTGTCATAGGTCTTTTTGGCAACGTTTTTTTAATCTTTGGCAACGTCGAAAAAACGTTGTCGTATATTTCTACTCTACGTCAATAACTCGATTTGCAACACATGTCCAAACGTTGTAAAAAGTCTATGACAACGTTTTTTGAACGTTACCGTAGGCTATTTTTGTTGTAGTGAAATTCATTCAAGCATGGAAACATCGAGCAGGATACACTAGCAGTTGGTGTTGGTGGCAAGGATCCTTCTATTGCAACAAAAGCAGCAAATGTTGTAAAGCAAGTACAACAAAAATTGAAGAGAGCATATATTGAATCACATACTCCTACTGGTTTGGAGATAGATATTAAAAGAAAAAAACTAGATAATGATGGCTATCGGTGGGGCTATTTTACTCACTGCTTATGATTTGTGGTAGTTCTTATTTTTTTAATGAAAATGTATAGAATTTTTAGGTGCTTCAAAATTTTGGATCTAGATTTTGTATAGATATTATTACATTTGCTGTTTAATTATAATGTTTATTAAAGTTATTTAATATTATTATCTTCTATCATGTTTTATGGTTGATTAATGTAAATCACTAAACAAATAAAAAAATTAAAAAAATGTAAAAAGACCTACGACAACGATCAAAAAATGTTGCAAATCGCGTTCAGAAAACGTTGCAAAAAATAGTCTTTCGCAACGTTAAAAAAACGTTGCAAAAGGTCTACAACAACGCTAAAAAAAAGTTGTCTTATCCTTATACTCTACAACAACATCGAGGTTTGCAACATATGCACAAACGTTGCAAAAAAAATTTCGCAACGTTCTTTAACGTTGTGAAAGACATTTTTTGTTGTAGTGAGGTCAACTTGATGGTTAGGACTTGATGCTTCAGCCGAGGAGATGAGGCCACATGTAATTTGATTCAAGGGTCACCATTCCATTTGTAACACTATAAATACCCTCACCATATAACAATTGAATACTAATGCAACTTTAAATACTCAAAACTATCTATTTTACTCTCATACTGATTCATAACAACTTCAAATCGAGTCCATAGAGATTGGTTATCATTGTACAATCATATCTCGGATATCTCGCCGGAACCTGAACGGAAACGAAAATGTCGGTGTCGTTGAGCTCTTCCCATGTTCAAATATTGGAGTGATCTCGACCGTTGATCTGCATTAACGTGTTAGACCTAGCTCATGTATGCACGAGTGGGCTCGGCATCTTTTGAATTCATTTTTTAGGTCAACATAGAGGGTTTTTTGTTTTGTGCACTTAGGTTCCTTGGTTCCTTTACTATCTTACAATTAGATATCAAATTAAAATTGTTAGCATCAAAGTCGTCAAATATGACATTTACGCATGTAGAATTTCAATCATATTGACTGAAATCACTTACTATTAAATTATTAATATACAAACCACCTTCGGGGTAGTCGAGTTGGTGGAGCAAGTGAATGCGAAGATCGAATGTCACGAGTTCGAATCTCCTGCTAACAATTCTTTGGTCGAGCCCATCGGTTTACCCAATGCACACTCACGGGTAGCGGCTGCGGGAAATTCTTGTTTTAACCGAAAATTTAAGGTCACAGGACCATGCTATAGATTCTATTAATGCTCTTTTTTAGTATATCACAATATGTAATTATTTATCAATTATATAAACATTACATCATTAGTTATTTAATTAACCAAAAAAATTATACATAAACTAAGCAGCGTGCAATATACATAAACTAAGCAAACGTGCATTGCACGCTGCTTAAACCTAGTGTGTGTGTGTGTATATATATATTAGTCCTATTACACTAAATTAACCATCAAAAAATGGTCATAGTTGGTATGTACATACATACATTGACCATTGAAAAACTTTAATGATGTGTGTGTGTGTGTGTAATGTGGCAAATCCTAAGAACATTATATGTCCATTGACCCCATGCCATGGATAAATAGTTCACAATAATAAATATGATACAACATAAAATCATAATAAAAACATATTTGGTGCATCCAATAAAAGTAGGCTGGATAGGGAGATGCTACGCCATCTTGTTCTATCTAGGGCAAGAGGAAGATTTAATCCATAAAAGAGAGACGTGGAATGGATCTTCCGTGAGAAATAGTTCGCCGTGGGCCCGTGGTGAGACGGAGGGGAGTTTACGTAATTGATTTGAATAAGGAAGGGTATAATTTGAGTGACAGTTGAAGCTGATAAAACTTTGACAGAGATGAGAGAAAGGAGAGGTGTCGAGGTGGGGTGTTGGGGGAAAAAAGAGGGAGTTCGATTAAGAATAATTTTTTTCATTTATAGGGACTTGGGAATATATTTCTGTGCTGTTCCGATACAGTAACCAAAAATAAATAAATAAATAAATTCATCAAAATCTCGTCAATAATTAGACCATAAATTAGGAAGAAAAATTCCATTATTACTAAACCATAACTGTCAAAAAAAAAAAAAAAATCAATATTTATACAATAACGGCTAGTGAGATTCTAGCTTAGTACTGCCATTGAAGAGATTAAAAATTGCATATCAGAAAAATCCATGAGAAAATCCAAAGTTATTGCTAAGAGCAGCAGCAGATGCATTTAGAAAGGTCTTTGTAGGTTTAGCCTCATACTGATCAAAAGCTCCAATATCATTTGTATCGAAAAACGAAGTCGGATTTGTCACCTCGGACATGAGTTTATGAGCTTGATTAGTGACATTCTTGTTTAATTCTTCCATGGCATCCCTTAATTGTTCAAGCTCATGAAACCCTAATTTATTCACAGGTGCTTCCCACCAGTGCTGGATTTGACAAATTTTTCGCATATTTTCTAATTCTTCTCCCCTTTTTCTTTCCACTTCGATTTCATTAAGAATTTGACTGAGTTGCAAGTTTAGTTCACGGATAGAAGAAATCCTGTGAGCATCAAGAAAATGGAATGCAGTGCTGGGATTTAGCGACGGATTTCGGTCGAAAAACCTGTCGATTATGGATTCAACATTAGGGTTCCCGAAAGAGAATACTTTTCCAGCTGGGGAGAAAACTATAATGGCAATTTCGACCCCGCAGAGTGTACAAAGTTCGCTAGCCTTCTTGAAAAGCCCTGTTCGACGTTTCGAGAATGTAACTTGTAAGTGATTCTTGATCTCTATTTTTGCAAGTTTGATCTTTTGGCGACCCATGCTAGGTTTCTTTGCCATGGTAAGGTATGTGTTCTTCAAAAGGATATACAAAAAATGGGTTGATTTCAAGAATTCAGTTGAGAATAATTTTGGGGAAGAAACATGGACAATATATAGGGACTTGAATAATGGAACATTAAAGTGGAAAACAAAACGGCCAATCCAAAATTAAGAAGCTAATTAAGACAGAAAAAAGAAGCATGATTTTATTTGTCAATGTAACATAAACTTAATTATAATAAATTAATATAGCTATTTGTACTAGTGCCTTTGCATATATAGTTGAAGTAGCTTTTGTACTTCATCAGCCAGCTTATAGCCAAATCAGTGACATTTAAATTTTTGGATTTAGAGTGATTAATGTCTTAATTACTCTTAATGGAATTTATTACATTAAAAGTTTACTATTAAATGAATTTACATAAACAGTCCAAAATTTGACATTTAAATTTTTGGATTTTTGTCAATGTTTGACGAGATGCATTAGATTGGATAAGGGTTAATTTAATTCTATCCCATGTTTAGCGCAATTAATATTCGGATGAAAATAATTTGGGTTGTTTATTCTCCTTTACTCAATTGGATAAAATTATACACGTCATATGTTTAGTATAGATCGAGTAATGTTATAAATAACCTTGATTCTTAGCACTCGTCTATATAAATGGATCCCTAGAGTTTATCGTCCAATGAAATTAGGATGCATTACTATGGTACATAGCATTATTCATTTTAGACCGAATTATTAATTCACCACGTTATGAATAACAAGGAACAAATTACTTGAATTGAAATATGTAAGTTTATTTATAACTAATAAGTTTATATAAAAGTAAATTTACTTTTAAGTAAAAAATAACTTACAAGTACATTTATCTATAAGTAAAAATAATATTTTTAATTTATAATCATCAGATTCAGAGAAAAAAAAAATTTGACAGTGAAGAGACTTTATGGTGACTATTTTGTGTTTTTTTTTTCCTATGAGCATCTTGCATACAAAAAAGTTGTCACACTACTTACTGATACTTAATTTTTTCATGTCAAAAAATACTCTCTACTATTAACATTATTTCTTCTAGTGTGTGTGTGTGTAATAGCTTTACCTTCAGCAAATTAATGTATTAGCATTGTTAATTTTTTGCCATTATAAGGTGTTTCTTAATTTAATAAGTGGGGAACTCCTTTAAATTCCCCGTACACACTAAAGATTCAAGATTGGTGGTGCAAACAAAAGTTTCCGCAGGTATCGTTCTTCCCGAATACTTTCAAAGAAAAAAATCATCATAATCTCATCAATAATTAGACCATTATCTAAGGGCAAAAAAATTCATTACTAAACAATAACTGAGAAAAAAAATTCAATATTTTCAATAAAGACTAGTAAGATACTAGCTTAGAACTGGAGTTGAAAAGACTAAAAATGCATGTCAGAAAAATCCATGACAGTTGTTACACCTTATTTTCAAAGCCCAAGGAAAAGGTGCCACGTGGAGGACCGTGGACCATGTAGAAAGTCAGATAAAGATCCAGGAGGTCAAAATATGAAGGAATCAGATAAAACCAAGGCCCTCGCATTGCAAGGCCGAAGTTTACGCTGAGGCATCGCCTCAATGACGAGGCACTACAGCTTCTGCTGAATCACTGCCTATGGAAACGAAAGATGTAGCTGAAGCTCTCCACTTAAAGAACCACCTCAACGATCTATCTGAGACTCTCTAACCTGATTGAGGCTCTATGAAGTCCCCCGAGACTCCAGACCACCCGATGCAACCTTTCGTAATAGATTTGAGAATATTTTAAAAGTGATTGATGTGATGCTAGTAATAAAGTGTGTCAGTGTCAGTATGTCAGCCTACAATTAGAGCGGCTGACTCTTTGTCAAATATTAAATGTAATGAGTGGACAGTGATGTGAGACTTTGGTCTAGAGATGTCGCCATGTAGATCTGATCCAACGATTAGCACGTCGTCTAGAATAATAAAAATAGCATCTCTCTCTGTATGTGGAAGGAGGTGGACGTGAGTGTAAATTTGGATGCTAAGAAGAACTTGACCTTTATTCCCGAAAAATGCACAAGGATTGAAATAGATTTACACACTTTGTTATTTACATGTATTACAAATCCAAATTGCGATGAGACATTGAGAGTTGAACACGAAATTACAATCATCTTATATCATATTTATCCTTCCATATATTCAATGAAAAATGGAAGAGCTATCTTAGGAAATCCATTCAGCATTCGTTGATAGCGTGATTGCTGTCGTCACAAAATCGCTGGTGTTCGAACGTCACCGTCTCTTGCCGGAAAGCATCTTTCGCGTCCATTCAGATTTGGCTAGTGTCCACAATTCGGTAGAAACGCGCCACATCAGCACTTAACGTGGCAAAAGTGGATCCGGCATTTGTTGGCATCATTTTTTGGGATCAACGACAGTATCCAAAATTACTACTAAGAGCATCAGCAGATGAATTCTCGATGGCCTGTGTAGGTTGTCTCAATTTGATCAAAAATTCCAACATTATTTGTGTGGAAAAACACAATTGGATTAGTCACCTCAGACATGAGTTTATTAGCTTGATTAGTCACATTCTTGTATAATCCTTCCGTGGAATCCCTTAGTTGTTCGAGCTCATGATACCCTAATTCATTCGCAGGTGCTTCCCACAAGTGCTGGATTGACTAACTTTTCGCATATTTTCTAATTCTTCTCCCCTTTTTCCACTTCGATTTTATTGAGAATTTGACCGAGTTGCAAGTTTAGTTCACGGATAGAATAAATCCTATGAGCATCAAGAAAATGGAATGCATTGCTGGTATTTAGCAATGGATTTAGATCGAAAAACGTGTCGATTATAAATTCAACAATAGGGTTCCCGAAAGAGAATACTTTTCCCGTTGGGGAGAAAACTATAATGGCAATTTCGACCTCACAGAGTGTACAAAGGTCATAGCATTCTTGAAAAAGCCATGTTCAACATTTTGAGAATGTAACTTGTAAGTGATTCTTGATCTCTATTTTTGCCAATTTGATCTTTTGGCGACCTATGCTAGGTTTCTTTGCCATGATAATGCTTGTGTTCTTCAAAAGTGTTATGAACCAACCCGATATCAAGAACGTTTTGATATCACTTGTTGAGAAACCAGTCAAATAATTAAAGGTGAAAAATATGAACAATATGAAATTTAATGGATCACACAACAATCGAATAAATTGTGGAAGAGGAGAATTTATCATACCAACAAACAAACAATTATATTACAAGATTTTGATCATCTCAATCTAATATAAACAATTCTCTTTTGTTTTTAATATATACAACAATGATCTAATTGATATAATCTCTCTCCCTTATGAAGTGCATATACTTTGTGGAGTATTTATAGAAGTCAAATCTTGAAGTTGTGGATGAGGTGGAGTCCAAAATGAAGAAAAAGTCCCAAAATCCGGATAAAAATGGAAAAATGCAAAAAATCCGCTATTGGGGCGCTACGGCGCCCAAGCCCAACGTACTAGAGCCGAGTTCCCTGCCCCGTTCAAGCTTTAAAGCTGCGGAGCCGGGCTTGCTGATTTTTTCTTTCTTTCTTTATTTTTCGTTCCAAAGTATTTAACTTCATTTCCAAGTCGTAAATTCAATCAAACTCCCAAAATACCATGAAATTTGATTCATAATCAAAACATAACTAAACAAGCTTTCTTCATACAACAAACTTCAAAATCACATAGAATTTTTGTCATAAACCTAACAAAAAGGATATAGAAAAATGTGTTGAGTTCTATTGAAATAAATTTGGGAAGAAACATGGACAATATATAGGGATTTGAAATTTATTTCTTGAAGGTGGCTATGATCATTGATTTAATTAATTTGGCAGTTTTTTTTTTCTTTATGAAATTCTTCTTGCATTTTATGTCAGGTTTTAGAGTTATAATATCTTGTATACTTAATGCATATTGATTATTATTGTTGTTTGGGCTGCCTCTCTATTATGTGGTATTGGGTCTTTCTTGTGTCTATGGGCTTTGCTGTGTTTTGGGCCACCGGCTTGCTTGGTTTAAATTGTGTAATCTTGGCCTCACACCTAGCATGCCTTAGACCGTTGGATTGGATAGTTTGAGAGTTGATTTTATAACTCCTTACTCAGATTCTTCGATTGTAACTGTTACTATTCTAGGGTTTTCTCCTTCGTCTTCTCTCGAGTGATTCTCTATGTTCATCTTCTTGAAATTTTCTGTTTTATCTCTGTAAATGTCTTAGTGATATTCATAGAGTATTTTATATACACTGAGTGATTGTGAGGAGAGTGTTTTTGTATAGAGAGGCGAGACAAAACATTAATGAAGATTTCTTCATACATTTGTAATCTATTCTTTGTGATTCTTAATGGATTTGAGCGTAATCTACTTGGTAGCTACTCAACGGGTGAGTAGGCTTTTGAAGCTCAACATTTGGGCCCAAAGGGCGAAAAAATCTATGTGTTCTTCGTTTTACTATTTTTCGTTTTTGTTGTATACTATTTGATTCTGAGACCAACAATTATCATATCAGTGTCTTCTTGGTTGGCATGATTGAAACTAGTTGACTACATATAATAAGGATGGCAAAATTGATACAAATTAATATTAGCATTTTTCACAATAGTGAAACTGTAAGTGTTATGTCCTAGGTCTAATCAATTTTGGACATAAACACTTTTAATGTGTATAATCGATACATATTTATGGAAAGATCTACTATTTAATTTGAATTAATATTTTAATTAATTAAATAATAGAATCTTTAGATTCAAGTCTTGATAATTTGTTAATCACAAGTAGTTGTGATTGTGAGATACAAATTATATAGGATCGAATCTTAAATCGTCTGTGGTTGTATGTAATAACGAGATACGGATATCGTTATTACGGATAGACCATCATGTGTGGCATTTCTTACTTATGAAGTAAGTGACTGATCTCATAAGCTAAAGTGTGGTGACACTTGAATGAACACGTGGATATTTTGTTATAGAATAAAGCATTGGACCCGTTGAAAGATTCTACATGAAAAACTATTTGGGTTTATCTCTCACGTTCGGTAATGGAATTATTCCTTTGACTTGATGTCATCATAGTGTCTTGTATGAGGATAGTCATACTTTGGTGATGTTGATGTTGCTCTGCCAAGTGTTACTAATACGGCATCGTTCGGGCATGTCAAAAATCGTATGAAGGTTGTAAACGATTAATAGATGATTCGTCACTCTTAGATAGTAAGAGATTATGATCTACATTTCATCCAATTAAGTTGTTAATGAAATCATTTGCCAAGGTGAACTCATAAGTCGAAAATGATTTTTCGACTTACATTGACTTAACGTGGAATAAAAGATATGATCGATAATTGAGATTGACACATATCCATATCTCATAATTGATCGGATCATATTGACGAAAGGATTATAGTTTCACGGTAAACGAACAAATTTGATTTTGTCATAGCACGTCACATTTTTCGTCACATGTATTGCCCTGACACATTGCTAGACGTCATTTGGGATGACGAATGTGAATTGATGATAAATTAAAAGAAGTATTTTAATTTATCAATTTTGATTAGACCAAAATAATAATTCACGTCGTTAGGTATCGTGATTGGGAACCTAATGGGTCACACACAAAAGAGAATTAGAAGAATGAGATTCGCCAATTAATTAATTGACAAGTGTTGGATAATTAATTAATTTGGTTTCTTATTAATATGCCCGAATTAATTAATTGGATTAATTAATTCATGGATCAGATTTAATTAAATATTGGATCGGGTTAAGTTTAAGAAACGGGACTAGCCCATTTGGAGTTATATTAATAAGATGTTAGGGTTTGAAAAATATAAGAGAAATAATTCATTATTCTTGCAAGCACGAGAAAATAAAACTCAAGTCGTCATTCTTCTTCTCTGTGTGGATCATCATTGGAAGCTAAACAATTGAACAATTTGGATTGCAGATCGTGATCATTCGAGTTCGAGAATCAGCAAAGGAGTTTACAGAATTCATCAAATGTATAATTTCTATCACCATTTCTATCTAAACACAAAACAGATACCTGGTGGGAATTGAAAAATGTTTTACTTTCTGCTGCGCATGAATAAGTAGAGTCCCAGCAGAAACAACATGCAAATCTTTGGATTTAGATTAATCCATGTCTTAAGGACTGCAATTAATCATTAATCCACAAGGTAACATATGTTTTAATTAGTAATAGTAATTGTGAAAATAACAGTCTAGAATAAACTGAATTTACATTAACAGCTTGGATTTTTGAGAAGAATTATCATTAATATAAAAATAGGAAAATAGGTATAGTCTTGCAATTATAACATTATAAGGGCGAAAAATCATGCATTATAATTATAACATAATTGCAAAAATAGTGTACTACTTAAAAATCCTAAAATAACCTACCAAAGACGGTTATGACAGTAGTGGGTTCGATGTAGATTAATAATTATAAAAATGTTCCAATACTTTTTAATTCACTTGATTTTTTAACTTGGTCCCCAAAGATTTGTAGTTACGTAATTAAACCATAAGAATCGAGAATTAAAATGGAGGAATTTGGCAAAAAAAAAAAAAAAAAAGAAAGAAAGAAAGAAAAGTGACATTTTGCACTGGCACCATTTTTTTTCCTTAAAAACTAAAATATAGTCTTCAAAAGTAAATTATTTCCATTGGGCAAGTTCAGGATTCTCACTTATTTTAGGCACTCTTGTGATCAAGAAAAATGCATAAATTCCGTTGCTAAAGCGAACAAAATGTGATAGCTTCTTTTGGTAGTAACATACTAATTTTTCCGCTATTATGTACAAGTTGTATTACTCATTAAAACAATATTAAGTTTAATATCAATCAATTTTAGCATTAAAATTCCTCGAAAAAGTAAAATCTTAGTTGGCATGATAATAATTATCTGACCATTGCATAACATGGTAGTAGGAGAAAATAGAACTTGAAAATGAAATCAAACAAACTTTCGAGGAAAATATTTATTTATTAAAGAAATATTGAAATTACAAGATTTTGAATAAAAATATTTGTAAAGAAAACTAGAAAGTTACACGGAATTTTTCTATGTTTTTTGAAGTTTTTTCTCCCGCTAAAAAAACTCATCTAGCTTGATTTATACTTGAATTTCGAACTTAAAATTCTCATAAATTGAATTGAAGAATCTTGAATAGTCTTGATGGACAATGATGTCTCCCATTTGTCTTTTGTCAACATCCTTTTTTGAAATAATGTGTAATATATATAAAGTGACTTTAATAAAATTGATTAAAATGAAATCTTCTTTATTAAAGTTCTTTATTAAAGTTTTATCATTATTTGTCTTGCTTGATGGTAATGCTGGTAGAAACAACTTTTGAGGTGGAAGACATAATTGAAATAACGTATTTCTTAAAGCATGAACCATGTATTGTCTATATTCATCTAAATAGTTGGGTCCATAGTTGGGTCCGTATAGTCATTTTGAGTTCTTTTAAGTATTTTCTTGAGCAATAAGTTCTTCAATGTCCATCTCAAAGCAATTATTTTCATTACTCCCATAATCAGTTTCTAAGCCTGAACTTGATTTAGATTTTGATTTCTCTGAAGTTGATTATGCTAAAGAAGCAATTTTTCTGAAATAATTGCTAATTCCTAGCATCTTGCATTGAGAAAATATAGCTAGTAATCTTGATTTTTCTATAAGAAAATCAACTTGTTTTTCTTGTTCTTTCTTTAAAACTTTCGAAGTACCCATATTTTTCTGCTCTTGAATCCATGAACAGACAACTTTTGGACTACAATTTGTCTCATGAAATTCAGACTATAGTTTGATCTTGACTCTCCTAATTATATGTTTAGTATTGAATTTGAAATTCAGATTTTGAACAAGATTGAAGTCTCAATAGAAAATCCACGAAATTTTGAAGTTATAGGCGAATTGAAACAAAACATTTTCTTGAAGCTTTACACACATTTTGGTCTCTTTTTTGAAGAGTACGAAGTCTTGACGAGTAAGACTGGGTAAAATCTTCTCTTCAATTTCAAAATATTTGAATCAATTTTGAAACCATTTTGAAAAACTTGAAGGGCATGCTTGGTTGAAAAGAATAAATCAGGAGTGTGTCACTGGTTTAAAAAAAAAGCATGATACAAAGCATCCTGATAATCAAAATAATTAAAACGAGATTCGAATGTTTCATTCTTGGATAAAAGTATTATTTTCTCATCCCATGGGTTTTGTCTCCAATCTTCATAAGACAATGCCCTTTAAACACTTATTTTTGAAAAATCAATTTATTTGGGGTTTTGAGAATTTAAAGTAAGAGTTATAATAGCTAATCCAGATTTGATAAGGATGGCTCCATAAAAAGTTCGATATTTTTTTTTTTTTTAAATATTTCGGGAGCATGAAGTAAAATTAAGAAAAATGTCTTAATGACATTCATTTAAAGATCCATGAGGTTTCTAATTCAAGAATGGGTAATGAATTGGTTTGGTAAAATAATGAAAAGTTTCTGAAGGATTAATGTCGGGTAATTTTCTTGAAATAGGTTGAACAACTTTTTTTAAAATTTGAAGGTGAAGTTTCTGGTATATTAAAAATATCTTTGTTTTGAAAAATCCAAGTTTTTTGAAAGGTTGAAAGAGAGAGATTTTGAAGCTTGTGTAGTTTTTTGAGAAGTAGAGGATGAACTTTACTCTCCTCTTTTGAACCTTGAATATATTCTTCAATTGAAAGTAAAAGTAAAAGAATTGAAGTTTTCTTCTTATTCTTCTTAAAAGAAGAATTCATTTTGATAATATCTTTTTCTTGTTCATAATTTTGATATTCTCACAACTGTGTCGATAAAGTGTTTTCTCATTAAACTCTCTCGTAAGGAAGTCTGCAAGAATATTAAATTACCTTATATATACTGTTTTGAAATCAAAACATGACGAAATAGTTTGTCATCTTGCAAAAGAATTGTTTTTAAATAAGATTTTTAACTTCTTTTTGTAAAACGTTTTTTGAAACTTTGCAGTCTGTTTTTAAAAACAAATTCTTTATTGATTATCTTGAATTTTGAAATATGTAAAATTATTGACAAAATTTCCTTTGTGATAGTGGAATAGTTTTTTGGGGGGTCTAGTCCTGAGTGAAATCTAACCAACTGTTCTTGATGAAAATCTTTTGGAATTTGCCTTAACACCCCCACCAAAACCTATGTTTGACACATCAGTTTCGACAATAATGGAGGAGGCTAAAGAGTCAATAATTGATAAGCATGGGATGCTTTTACTTTTTGGACAGCTAAAGTATGATCTGGGGTCCATGGTGATGGATGTTTTTATTAGGGATAGCAAACAAGCTCGGCGGCTCGGGCTCGGCCCGTAAAAAGCCCGAGCCGAGGCTCAAGCAGAGCCCCATTTTGGGGCGTCGCTCGAGCTCGGGCCGGCCCGTAGCCGGGCGAGCCTGTCCCATTATTTAAAAAAAAAGTGAAAAATCGAGCCGGCTCGGCCCACTAAGGCCCAGGTCAAAGCTCGGGCCGAGCCTCATTTTTTTTTACCAGGCCCGGCTCAGTTCGGACCCAAAAAAGCTCGGGCTCGACTCGGGCTTTTTTTTTTTTTTGCTCGACTCATTGACATAGCTAATTTTTATAGTCTTTTGAAAAGTGAAGCACAAAGTAGCCTCATATTTTTGACAAAATCGGCAACATAATTGATAAGCCTAAACGTGCTGCTAACTTGTTTTATCAATAATTTCATCTGAAAATTTATCAGTGAAATCTAGATTTTTTTTTTTTAATTGGTGTAAGTGTTCATAGATGTATATAATGACCTGAGAATTTTATACATGTTTGTCAAAGAATGATTTTCTTAATTGAGACAATTAAACCATTATTCTTTATGATATGAATGAATGTATTGAGATATTTAAAATGTTATTCTAAACTTTTTGAAAAAAAAAAATAGAACATCATCAATATACACAATAATAAAATTTGAATAAGGGTTGAAAATATCATTCATTATTTTTTTGAAATTCTAAGGGAGCATTTTCAAGACCGAATGTCATAACATTCTACTTGTGTTGTCCAAGAGGGACATTGAAAGCGATTTTATATCTATTTTCTTCTTTAATTTGAATTTGTCAAAATCCTGATTTCATATTAAATTTTGAGAAAATAATAGATTTGAATAATCTATTTAAAATATTTTTCTTTTGAGGCGAAGAATATCAAATCCATTGAAGAGCTTTATTAAGGGGCTTATAATTGATAATGAGACGGGGAACCCTCACTCAATTCTAGAAGAATTATTGACATAAAAAGTTGAGCATCTCCAAGTTGATTTACTTTGATGAATCAGACATTTATCAAGTAAATCATTGATTTCCTTGATGTAATGATCAAGCAACTCCTTATTCATTTTAGTCGGGCAGAATTTTGTAGGAATACTTGACTCGTGAAAATCAGAATTATAAGGAAGCGAAACAATATGTTTCTTCCTATCCCAAAAAGTATTGGGAATGATAGAACATATTTCATTTTCAATTATTTTAAAAAAAATAACGAGTTTTTTTTTTATTAAAAAGTTTTGTGATTGCTTTTCAATTCTTTGAAATTTAATCACTTCTTTGAAAAATTCAATATGTTTTTTTACTTGAAATTGATACTATTAATAATTTTTGAAATTGATGCTTCTTTCAAGGAATTAACATCCTTATAAGAACAAGGATTTGTAAATTTGAAAAATATTATTGATTAAAAATATTTGTAGTGAGTCCTTTTGAATCGGCATGAAATGGATAACTTTGAAAGAAAGGAGTTTCAAAAATTACTTCTTGGTCTAAATCTTTGACTAAATAAAAAATATTTTTAAAACAAATATTTGAATTACAAATACGAGTTTTTGAAAATTTATATTGAATATTGAGTTTTTTGTCACTAGCACTATAAAGACGCTCAATAGTTTTTTCAAAATATTTTGTATGGATAAGACCTTCTCTAATACAATTTTGATCACCACTAGAATCAATTAAGACTCTAGTAGTAAGTTTGAATTCTTTGTTGACTACAATAGTCATATTGTATTACCATTTTTTAAGTTGAACGCGATTGATAACATTGAATTTTTCATATTCTGTTTGAGGAATATTTTCATCATGAGGAGAGGAATCAAAACTAGAAGATAAATTAGAAGTTTCTTTGGAAATCTCTTGTTCCAAATTTTTAGTTTTCAAGAGAAGAGCTTCTATACGAACATCTTTCATTTGACGTTCAAGGATTGAAATTTGATATTTCATATTATTGATTTCCGAATGTAATTCAGAACATTAGACTTTTGAAGAAGGCGAACTTTCAGTATTAAACCGATTTAATATTATTTTTTTTATTAAACAGAGTTATCGAAGATGTTGAAGAATTCGGAAGAAGAAGAGAGAATCTTTTCTATAATTGAGGAGCTTCAGTTTTCTCAACTATTTCTTGAATAAGTTCTTCTTTAGTAAGAGCATTTATGGTGTTACAATTACAAACTTCTTTTCATTGATTGATATTGGAATCAGAGGATTCTGAGCTTATATTAGCGTCAAAGTCCTCTTGATATCGATAAACAAGTTCAAGTTTATAATAAGATTCTTCTTCTGAATTAGAATTAAGTAGATTTAGAAGTTCAAGTTTAATATCTTCATTAAGTTGACCCTTCATTGGACATTGTTTGAATAATGTCATGTTTGATTACATTTCCAAAAAGTAACTTTTGAAGTTTTAAGAGTTTGTTTCTAAAAGATTTTCCTTTTGAATATTTAGAAGTATGATTTTGAAAAGATTTTTGTTTTTGAAAAAATTGTTGTTTTTGAAAAGATCTTTTTCTCAGATAAGAAGGAAAGAATTTCTTTTTCATTCTTGAAAATGGAGAAATGATTTTCTCAAAATCATATTGTTCACAGAAAGATTCAAATTCTTTACGACTTTCAGATCTTTTTTGTTTTAATTTTGCTTTGAGTTTGAGGTCAATGTTGAGTGTTAATGATTCCTTATTGAAAAAATTAATAATCTCGCCATAAGTAAGGATATCATAAGAAATTGTGACTTTATACTAGAGTTTGATAGAATTCCTAACTCTTTCAACTAAGAGTTTTGGAAGTCCAGAAATGAATCTTTCTTTCCAAAAAGATTGATTACAATCTTCTCGGATAAAAACTCTGATAAGGAACATATCCTTATACCAACGAAAATTATGAAGTTTTGGGCAATTGAGATTTAAAATAATATCAACCTTGTTAAGTTCATCATCTGTAAGATAATTTTGCCACCAATGCTTAAATTGTCCGGTGAAATCAAAAATTATATTATAGAAAGCAGTATGAGTATCGATATCTTTGCAGATATATGCTGCATTACATACAGTAATCATATCTTCGAGTACTTGAATAATTTGATATTCTGTCAATCCATTAAGATTCCATTCGATGATTTCATCGCCTATTTAGGAAACTAGAGGTTTCCTTTTTTCCTCATATAGCATATCATGATAAGAAGGATGGGAATAGTAATTTGAACGTTTTGGGTTTTGACTTTTCAATTTATTGATTTGTGAAGGTTCATTTTCAATAAATTGAGCTTCGAAATATTCAAAAATATCAATATTATTGATATTTTTGGAAGATCCTAGAAATTTGAAAAGCAAGTTCTTGTAAAACTTTTGAATCAAAAGATACAAAATCTCTTTTTAATTGAGGAGTAATTTTTGGATCAATAGGTTTAAAAGTAGTATCTGAAAACTTATTCTTATCATTAGATGAAGATGCTTCATATTCAGAATTGGCTTCAATTCTATTAATTAAGTACAGCAAATTGATGAACAAAGTTATTATAATTATTCTGAAATTGAATATTTTTTTTATATATATTGCTGTAAGAATAAAATTATGTGACCTTTGAGCAGAGATGTGAATTTTGAAAGGGAAATGCAATGATTTCTGTGTTTCCGTGAGAAACAATTATTTCATGCATCAGAGGATGTTCTAATTGAAAAGTTTGACTTAAAGGAGTTTTCCACGGGTATTTTAAATAGATTTGGGTTTTGAAATGTTTTTACCAAATACTTTAAAATGTACTCATTCATAAAAAATTAAAATTTCAGGAAAATCATAAAAGTCGTGAAGACTTAATTTCATCTTTTGAAAACATCTTTTTGAGAGTATAACTAAAAGCTTTGATAATAGGAGTTTGGTTAGTTTTGAACTCATTTTTTCTATCTATGATAGAAGAAATAATATTACATTGACTATCCAACCTTTCAAATTGATTAGGTAACATGTCTTGTCAAGTTGGAGATTCATGATGCTCTGAATCATCATCTATGTCAAATGTATATTGAGTCTTTGGAATATTAGAATTGACTCCTTTGAGTTCTTCAGACGAAGTTGAAAACCTTGAAGTTTGTAAAGGAAATTCAGGTCTATGTTCATATCTAGAAGAATATGGCATTTGAAGACCTTTTGATGTAGATCCTTCAAAAATCATCTTCACAAGTTTATCAGGAAATGAAATAATTTGATTTGGAATATTACGAACGGTAGTAAGAATTGGGTTTAGAGCATTCTCAAAATCTCATTCTAATTCTCTACATTGAAAATTGCATGGTTTCCTTTTAGGAATCATGGTATTTGAATGAAGAGGGTTAACCTCTACAAGAAGTCTTTCTGCTCTTGAATGTGAACGAAGAGTTCGAATATTGAGTTGAGTGTTCATACGTTTATAATATATTCTATTTATTAAATCAAATGAATTTGAATGATTATCACTGTCAAAGTTTTTTGTTTGAATATTAAAATTAAGAGCATTAAGAATAGTTTCATCATTGAAGTTGATTGTAAAACTTGGATAACAATTTGAAAAAATGTGACAACTTTCTAAATTTGATTCTAAAACAGAAAGTAATGAATGTTCAAATTTGACAAGTCTCTTATCTCTGAGAGTTAAGAGAATAGGAATATCTCAACCAAGTCTAAACAATGGTTTAGCAGCAATTTGAATATGTCCCACTTGAAGATATGTAAAATTTCTTCTATGGATCTTAATAGCATTTTTTCAAAATAAGTTTATTTGAGATGATTGATTTTTTATAGCAATAGTTTGCTCAAATGTATTGATAACATAATTTTGAGTAAAATCAAACTTTCATATTTCATATATTGAACTCTTATCTACTTTCTGAATAGTCCAATTATGCAATTTTTGTTCAATTTTTACAATTTGAAGTTCTACGGTTAGAAGAACTATTGTTCTCCATCTTCGAAAATGAAGAAGAAAAATTTTCCTTCTCATTTGAGAAAGGGATCTTTTTCAAAAACAATGATTTCTCCAAAAACAAAAATCTTTTCAAAATCGTCCTTCTAAATATTCAAAAGTAAAATCTTTTAGAAAAGAAACTCCTAAATCTTCGAAAATTTGTTGGAAATGTAATCAAACATGACATTATTCAAACAAATGTCCAATGAAGTGAAAGATTAATAATTTTCAAATTGATGAAGATATTAAACTTGAATTTCTAAATCTACTCAATTCTAGTTTAGAAGAAAAAACTGATTCTGATGTTGAACTTGTTATCAACAAAATAACCCAGGGGACAGGATTGTAGGAGGAAATAGAACTTAAAAATGAAATTAAACAAACTTTTGATGAAAATATTTATTGAAGAAATGTTGAAATTACAGTATTGAAATTACAAGATATTGAATACAAATTTTTGTAACAAAAATTAGAAAATTACAAGGAATTTTCTAAGTTTCTTGAAGTTTTTTCTCTTGCTAAAAAACTCATCTGAAGAACTTCTATCTTAAGCTTGATTTATGCTTGAAATCTTCACAAATTGAATTGAAAAATCTTGAATAGTCTTGATGGACAATGATGTCTCCCATTTGTCATTTGTCGACATCCTCTTTTTGAAATAATGTGTCAACTTTATAGACTTTAATAAAGTTTATTAAAATAAAATCTCATTTATTAAAGTTTCTTTTAAAAAAGTTTTATCATTTTTTTGTTTTGCTTGATGATAATGCCAGTAGGAACAACTTTTGAAGTGAAATGCATAATTGAAATAAAGTATTTCTTGAAACATGAACTTTGTATTGTCTTTATTCGTCCAAATAGTTGGGTCCATATAATCATTTTGAATTCTTTTGAGTACTTTGATTTCTTCAAGAATGTATTTCATTATTCACGTGTATATATATATATATATAAGTTAATTAACATTCAATTTTAATTAATTAAAAATTAAATAAATGATTTAACATTCATTGTTACATATATATTTCCTGGTATTAATTATAAATTAATTAACATTAATGTATATTCGAATGTTACTTTTATAACATTTATAAAACATTTTCAAAAAAATGTGCAATGCACGTTCAACGTTGATTAGTAATTGTAAATGTTATTACACTTCATGGCTTAAGCCTTTTAATTTTTAATTTTTTGGTTATAACTTTAAACAAACAAAACTTATTCATCTTGTGCTACTCTTCTACGAATGTTATTACACTTCATGGCTTAATCCTATTTATTATTATTATTATTATTATTATTATTATTATTATTATTATTATTATATAACTTTAAACAAATAAAACTAATTCATCTTGTGCTACTCTTCTATGGACTTGAGACGAGCTTCTTACACAATTTCATTTTGTGTTTCACCCTAATCCTCAAGTAGAGCTCATAGATTTGTTTTGTAAATTGATGTATCTTAACATGATGTTCCTTTAAGTATAGCCGTATTCAGTTCCATCATATTGTACAAGTCGGAGACTTGTCTTGAATGGATTGTTGATTCTCGTCTCGTCTTAATATTTTCATTAAAAGTTCGTTATTTACAAAAAAAAAAAAAAAAAAAAAAAATTATTAACCCTTCTATAAAATTGATCACTTTTTACCGTACTCATTTTCAAAATAAAAAATTTATTCAACCTTTCTTAGAATCGGCCACTTTTTTCCAATACTCATTTTCACCTGTACATCTCATCTTAATATTTTCATAAACGTTCGTGATTCAAAAAAAGTATTAAATTCTTGTTTGAAATCGGCCACTTTTCCCGTACTCGTTTTCAACCATATACCCTCGTGACATTTTAACCCCCATAATCAAGAGAAAAATAGAATTCAATAAATGGTAGCCATTAAAGAAAAGACAACTTTCTTCAGGAACCATGTGGTGGGCACATGGAACACAATACAGCTGATTAACTTATGTTTCTTCTTTATCTCCTCTCCAACGTTTAGCAACTTCAATCCAGCATAACAAATGTGCCAATTTCTGTATTCAAATTACTTATTTTCTTCAGTAAAAATAATGATACAGCAAATCGAATCCACAAAACTCGACATGAAAGCTTCAAGAAACTGTAGACTTGTACGAGAGATCCTTGAGCTGCTGGGGATCGACCTCAGAAGGCGCACGAGTAAGGGCACATTGGGCAGTAGTTGTCTTTGGGAAAGCTATAACATCCCTAATGGAATGAGCACCTGCCAACAGCATTACCAGCCTATCTAATCCATAAGCAATTCCCCCTGCACATTCAAAAAGCTTCCTTCTCAAGTAAAAATCTATAAATGTGGGTGATTCATGAAATATACTGGTAATTTACAGTATATTTCTTCAGTGAATTAGTGAATTCTAGGTTATTTAGGTTATTAAAAAAAAAAAATTTGTAGTGTCCATTTTGATTATTTTCATAGCATAGAGCGATTTCAAGCACTTCATCTGCCCACACAGCAAGTAAATGTATTTCAGAAAACAAAAGTTGTTTTAATTTTAAAATAAGCACTATTCACTTGTAAGCACAAAAATAGGCTTAATAATGCATGCTGACAAGTACTTTTAGCAATCTAAAAAATATAGGTAGAGATTAATAAACGGCAATAACAAGTGCTTATCAATCAGGAAAGAATTGAGAAACATTTCCCAAAATGCTTAGCAAAAACACAGCCATTTTATTCCTACCTTAAGTCTTTATGGTTGTTACTTTCATATTTCAAATTATGAACCGACATTTTTGAAAAACAAAACAAGTTAAAAGTTTCAAACAAGAAAAGGCTTTCATTACCATGTGGAGGAGCACCCAGGTCCAGAGCCTCCAAAAGATACCCAAATTTTGCTTCAGCCTGCACTTGGAAAACAGTATCCATGTCACAACTATAGATGGTGATACAAACTATTTCGTGATATACTCTCAATTACTGGTTAAAATCTTTCCCCTGCTCTTCCTTTATTATCAATCTTTGGAAACAAATAAAATAAAGAAAAAAAATGTATAGGAAATATAGTATGGAACTAAGCAGTAAATCCATTTTCTCAAGTCAGCGCTGACGCTTGTTCTTGGGGCCATAACTGGAACATGTTTTCTAACACCCCCCACGAAGGGTCAAATTTATGGTTTACACAATCCATAAAAAGAGAAAAGAGGACAACAGTAATTTTTGTGGAATCTAAAGTGTATCCTAGATATAAAATAAGATCACAAATATCAACTTACTTGTTCGGAGGAAATGCCAACAATTTCCAAAACCTTTTCTTGAACTTCACGCTTGTAAATTCTCAAGCTTCCTCCACCAATCTATCATTTGATGTATGCACGTTTTAAGTACTCTCTTTCTATTTAAGAATAGAAACTTCAGGATCTAACTAGTTTCCATATACCTCAACTCCATTGTACACCATGTCATAAGCTAAGGCACGAGCAGAAGAAAGGTCCTTCATATCCTCAGGGTTAGGGGCAGTGAAAGGATGATGCAAGGCCTGAAAAAGAAGTAGAATTTCATTTCCCAATGTGATATGATACAATAAACCAATATTCTATAGCAACTACTAGAAACTATAAGCACATGGTGATACGGTGATTATATAAGTAATTATCATAAAACATTGCAACGGAACCTTCTCAAGTTTTTGGCACAAGCAGTACCAAGTAAATGCATTTTCTAGAATATAAATGTTGACACACATTTTTAGGGACTCCTAACACCTTTTTATAAGCTCAGACTTGTAATTAGTTATCATCATATTTTGGAAAATAGAATAGCCCTCAAAATTCTGACATCATAACAGAACACAAGTTCCCTTTTCTTCAGGTCTGCATTTTCCTCATAAATTAAAATCCTAGACATTAAGTTGTGAATACAAACTGCAAGAGAAGTGTAGGCATGAGATGAAAAGGCAGGCATTTCATTCCCACCAGTTTTTTTCTTCTCTTCCCCTTTTTCTTCTTTTTTTGCTTCTAGCATAGTTTTTTCCCTAAAAGGAACATTGTTAAAACTTACAAAAATCTGATGCTCAATACAGAAACTATACAAACCTCAAGCCTCTGCTCTGAATCATTCCACTCAAACATCGGAAAATCGGTCACCCACAGGATTGAATGCTTTGACTAAATGGCAAAAACAAACAAAATAAGGTCAGATAAAGGGAGAGAGACTAATAGCCAAATTTGTTTTTCTCTGATAAATGTATTAAATGCGCTCCAAATGTGCAGTATTGTCTACTTACAGGATCAATTAAGCCCAACTCATGGGCTACAAGCATCCTCAGCCGGTCTAAGGTTTTATTAACTGATGCATGGTTACCAACTGCAAACAAGATAAGATCACCCGAGCTTGCAGATAGTTGGCTCAGTAACTGCTCTTGCTTTGTTGTGTCTAAACTTGATACAAGTGCAGGTATTCCTTCAAGGACCCCTAAGATAATATATCAAATAATACCGATTGTGATCCATAATCTTCTTATATGTAAGTGTTCAATATTTGCAGAAGTTTGTTACCATTATTCGAGACCTTTAAGTAAGGCAAACCCCTTGCTCCAGATTTAATAGCTTCGTTATATAGATCACCTTTTTTTAGAGCAGTATTTGAATAATTTTTTGCTCCTGATGGCACGCACAACGCCTTAACAATTCCCCCACTAACCAAAGTATCGGCAAAAACCTTGAAGGAGGAGTCTGAGAAAACATCAGATACCTGCAGGTAGAAGATAAATAAAATAAAATAAAAACCAAAGTTAACACAAAATTAGGACAGAATATTCTTGGAATGTAGCAAATTCATTTTAAGTTCATCTAATCTAGCTGTCTGGTTAAATGAAAGACAGCAGGAAACTCTCATTTGAGGAAAGCTAAAAAAATAAAATAAAACGTAAAGAAATCATTGTGTAACGAAGAAAATGCATCAAACATTCACATATATATCATACCTCTCATAACATTAATTTAAGCAAACTGGGGTCATGCTCAAAAAACTCCATATCAAAAGAGTTATGAAACAGTATGCTAATTATAGATTTGACTGGGCAAAACTTGTCAAAAAACCAATAAAAATGTCAATGGTTTTCATTGCATAAATAGCAAACAGGACAGATAGATTATATAATAATAATCAAATATAGATCATTCATGATCAGAATAATGATATCACCTTGTCTTGTCATAAAAAGTAATGATTTTACATGTCCAATACAACGTAAACAGAAGATGATGGATAAAGATGCCCTCATAACTTCACTACAGTAAATGATATAGAAGGTATTCATAAATATTGAAGATTGTTGATAAAATAAGATATGAGCCAATAACATAGAACTAAAATACTTGTACATTCACCAAATGGTCAACTGATAAATTACTTCATGCCAATATGGTACAAAAGCAAATGGGAAATGGGAAAAGATGGACAAATGAATTCAGATTTTCCTGCTGTTTTAGAAACAAGGTAACTTCATCTTCTTTTACAGTAGGACAGAGATTGTTGAGTTGAGAACAAGGCAGACAAAGAGAGATGGACGAAGACTGGATTATGATAAGAAATTTATTAAGCCTATGTTTGAGCCCCATTTTTTAGGAAATAAATTGTGATTTTTTTGGAGAATGCGTGATTGAAAAGTTTTGGATTTACATGTAAAATTATTTTATTGAGAGAAAGTGTGGTTGAAAATGAGTTTAGGGAAAAATGAGGGTCTGTTCTCTTTACTATTTTCAAGCCGTTTTCTGTTTTCGATTTTTCAAAACAGTGAAAATGCGTTATCTTTCCCATTTTCGAAAACACATTTTTGAAAACAAATTAAAAATTTACAAAGAAAATCCACAACGACAAATTTGTCGTTTTGAGTGTTTTCAGTTATAATCAAGCCAAAATTTTCAAAACGCGTTTTGGGTGTTTTCAAAACAATCTTTCAAAATGCCAAAAAGAACACATTTTCAACAATCTCAAAATGGACACTCAAAACACAAAACTCAAAACACAAAGAGAACCGTCCCTGAGTTTTTTAGAAAATGGAGCTCAGACAAGGGCTAAATATCAAAGCTACACAGAGATAGGATGATTTCTTTAACCGCCAAAAAAAAAATTCAGAATCATAAGTAAATAGCACAAATCTAAAAGTCAATTACATCTTTTAGTTGAAGGTCAAAACGAATATCTGGTCTGTCTGAACCATATTGACTCATCACTTGAGCGTATGTAAGCCTTGGAAAAGGGTTTGGTAGCTCAACTCCTATGATCTCAAGAAAAACCTGCAACAAAGAATTTGAACATGCTTGATAAAATACAAGTGGAGAAAATTGGTTGCAATAATTGATTATCGAAGATATACTAACATTGACAGTTCAAAAATCCAACTATTAATTGCCTGTTTACAGTACTTATTAATTGCCCAACTGTTCCTCATATACTACATTATGGTTTCAGGTGAAACATTTCAAGCAAGATAAAATAAAATAAAATAAATCTGATCCATCACCACGAATAAACAAAGTAGGCATTTTGCTAGCCTGATCTCCACAAATTCAACCAAAAATAGCTTTATCCACTAACAGTTGATATTGTCAGAATGCCCTCATAAAGGAATAAATTGATCAAGATTTGACAAAACCAAACTAGATCCATCCACAAAAGTGAAGAACGAAAATAGAAGATCAAAGAAAGCAGCAAAATAAAAAAGAAAGCCTATGTTGTACACTCTATATACAAGACTATCATTCCAATCAGCAATCAAAAGTCAGTGAAAATGTCACATGCTGGTTACATAATTTAACACAAAGAAGCCGCTTGAATAGAATTATGTAATAATCTATGCAGAATTTAGCTTTCTTCACCACTTTCTTTTATCAATTAATCTTTTAGGAATCTCTTAGTCAAATATTATAGAATAGTAGAATAAACCAATTAACCTTTCTAATTAAATCTTCATTTAGCCTCAGCATCTCCTCCATAGGAGTAAAGGCCATTTCCATATCTAGCTGTGTAAATTCAGGTTGTCTATCAGCCCTTAGATCTTCATCTCTAAAACATCTGCAAAACATGGGTGGGTAGATTCAATTATGCATCTGTATCATACATGGTGTAGATAAAGATATTAATTTCTGCAACCAACAAATCTGCATCTTTGAGTATAACCTTTACTAAGATAAAACAAGAGCATCAATTTTAATACATTTGATACATCTGACCGCCCATACACAACTGTAAGCAGTAATTATCAAAAATAAAATTTAAAAAGAGATACATGAGCTGCAAAAAATGTAACTTTTGGCAGGAAAATAGAATGAAGAACAATGTAAACTGAAAAAGAACATTAGTACAATAAAAGATTCAATCCTCCATCAACAAGAAACTTACCTGGCTATTTGATAATATTTATCAAAACCAGAGACCATAAGCATTTGCTTGAAGAGCTGTGGACTTTGTGGCAAGGCATAAAATGTCCCTGGCTTTATAAAGTGGAATTCAGCATTCAGAACTCCATGCCATGAACATAAAAGAACATATAACTTTATACTTAATCATTCCATCATTCATAATTAGCTCAGGTAGATTGTACACCTTGTGAAGGAAAAGCCACACCTTCTATTGATAGGTTAGAAATGGTGAATGTATTCTGGATAATACTGTGAAAATAAGTCAAAGTAGCCAATATATTAACCGAACTTCTACAGCATTTACCAAACTTAGAACATGTTTGGCTATTATATAAACAATCAAACTATTTTTTACCCACACATTTCATGGGACCACACCACAAGTATTACCCAGTACCACTTATCCACCACTAATTTCTATCTATTTATAAACACTTGCCAAACAAGCTTTTAGTTATCAATAGATTGTGTGTCACCAAAAGCACAAGGATCGATGTTTCATGTGAACAAGAATGTGGACATGTTTCCATTTTTCAGAACGTTTCCTTATAATAATCAGAAGGCAGAGAGAGCAGGCGAAGCATGAAGAAGTAAAACCAAAAATTACACATGAAACTATTATCATTGGTTTCATTAAAAATTACCAGCAATTTGCTACAGGAACCATTAACCATAGACAAAAATCATGCATTCAAGTGCTTCTAAGCCGACTAAAATAGATAAAAATACCTGGATTCTTGAAGGAACTAAATAATCCCGAGCACCTTCAGGAGTCGACCTAGATAGAACTGGAGTCTCAATCTACCTTACAACCATGAAAAAGGTCAGGATCAGCACAAGGAAATAGCGTTATCATGACATTGAGTTTTGATTTTAGCTTCTATTTTTTCATAGATCAGTGTAATTTAGCACGATCGTAGATGCCCATGAGTAATGAGATTTTACATTAATACCTCCACAAAATCATGCACATCCTCTAGATATCTACGAAGGAGTTTGACCACTCTATGTCTCAACATAATGTTTGCGTTCATCTGTGGCCGACGTAAATCTAGGCATCGATACCTGAAAACGTGTATCCGAAAACTTAGTATTATTGCTTGCATGAAGCACAATAAACAAATGGGAACAAGAACCATCTATTGCAACAAAAACACAATTCTTAGCGTGAAATCGATAGTGGACATTGTTGTACTTGCAAGATTTCAATAAAAAGTAAAACATATAAAAAACGTACATTATGGATTTCTAAGCATGAGTGCAACTGTAAAGCACAAAACCAAGAAAAAGAGACCTACAATTTCAATGAAGTTACGACTTTGTCATGTGAAATAATAATTTTCTAGCAATTACTAACTTACTTCAAGAAAAGACAAGTCCTCTCACCTGGAATTAGAGGTTATGACATTATTAGACCAATTATTGCTCTTTCGTTTTTTTTTTTTATTATTATTATTTACTTTGTGTGTGTGCGCATCTCGGGTAGAGCAAGGGGAGAGGATTAAAATCTGATGCACCACCTTTTTTATAGCCAGAAATTCAAAAATACATTTTTTAATTCCAACCCGTTGCGCTGAAATTTCCAGTTTGCAAACAATAAAAAAAAAATGTGGTTCAGCTTAAATCTGTGAGCTGGGGCCACAATTGTGGCAGTAAAGAAATCCGGGGAATTTTGAAATGATATTCCAATTTCTTTCAAAGAAACTGTGTACATCATAATTTGAAGAAGTGACTTTAGAATTTAGATGTTTCACCTATGAAACTATTGTGACAATCTTCATTTAAGACTAGAAGGTTATTCGTTATGATTACTTTATTTCTTCACCTCGAAACAATAAAGGGCTATATAAGAAAAATGGACTAGATCACAAGTTTAGTGTTCTAGATAGCCACTACTCAACATCTCAGCCAAAGTCCTCCACAACCAAGAACTGAAGCATCAAGAAGTTTTTGGTCCCGGCCATGAAAAAACAATAAATAAACATGATCTACTGAGATATCAAACAAACAGTGATGAAGGCAACATTTTTCCTTTCTATTTCTATTTTAATTGTAATACAGTGATTCATTCCTTCTAGTATTTGCTCATGAGGATGGGCCCAAAGGCGTGCAGCCAAGTAGCGAGGCAACAATGATAATATTCCTTATACTCAGATAAGGAAATCAGGAGGATGATCAATAACGGTAATAATAATCAACTTGTCGTAATGGTTTGCAACTCAACTTCCCAGAGTATGTAGTTATTGAATCGAAATTAGACAGACAACATGGTGACAGCCACAACTTGTCCACAGAATTAATCCACGTGCTCTGACATACTTTCTTTCATGCAGTCGTAAAAATTTCATAACAGGTGGCATAAAAATATAAAAATAAAAAATCTAGATGGAAAAACGTCAATCACTCATTTTAGCATGGATGGATAACCCTTAAACCAATTACCGCAGTCTTATTTCCTCTTTAACAAAATCTTTTGCATCCTCCGCAGTCGTTACCAAGAAAGGCAACTTTAACCTCACTGCATTCAACACTTGGACATTCTCAACAGCAACCTGTACGCACACCCAATTCAGTGGGAAAATGGAAACTTTGAAAGGGGAACAATAAAAAATGAGCCAGCCAATTATTTGGAAACTGAAGAGTTATAAAGGACTAGCTTTTCCAATAAAAAACCAAGTGCTTGTTTGATAAAAATTATCAAAGTCAAACATCCATGTTCTTTTTCGTGCATACCCCGAACCAATGAACTGAAGGCCATTTCAGATAACTCTTCAATTATGTATGTAATTACATTGGCATAAAGATCGCGTAGGCTAAATAAACAACATGGAAGGGAATGCTACTAATAAAGAATTTTTAAGACCATTTCAGATGACTCTTCAATTACTTGCATTGGCATAAAGCTCGTGTAGGCAATAATAAACGACATAGTAGATAATAATACTTTTAACAATTAGAACTTTTATTGATAAAAAGTGCAGGTGATGCGTCTAAGCTCTGGAATTAAGTATAACTCGCCTCTATCAAGCCCGTCTTCATTTTCTTATTGATGGACTCACTGGGCCGATGTCTTACCAAGCCTTCCACGGCAATCACGTATTCAAGCCTCAAGTTATTCACAACTGAATGTGCCTCGGGAAACTCATCCGGAAGCGTTGTAATCTAGTTAAACAAAAACAAAATTCAAATGCAGACTACAAACCAATTACTACACAACAAACAATTAAGAACAATTACAAAGTACCTGAACTATTCCAGAATGGTCACGCAGGTTGACGAAAGTGAGTCCCCCGTGAACCCGTTGAAGGGCAACCCACCCGCAGACGCGAACCCGTTTACCAACATCCAATTCGGATAATTCTCCACAAAAAGCAGTGCGGTTGACCCATTCGAGGGCGTTTGTGCTGGAATATACGGAGGGATTCACCAGTTTCTTGGGAGCATGGATATTGAGTGTTTCAGGAGGGGGGAAAGAAGAAGAATGCATAGAGGAAAAGGCTCGTTTTTGGAGGGGTCTAATTGGGCTGGAACTGGTATGGTGGAGGGTGAGGTGGAGGATGGGGAGGTGGAAGAGAAGGGACGGTTTGGGGCGGAGGGCAGCGGCGGTAGGAAGGCTGCGGAGGAGCAACGACATGGCTGAATGAGAGGGTGGGAGTTAAACGTCTTATCTTTGACGCGGAAAAGTATTGGAGGGTTTAAGTATTTCCGCGAGTGAAAGTGAACTGTGAACCGTTGAAGTTTTCGGGCCTTTTTAGGCTCCTTGTTTAAAATTTAATTAAAATTGAAAATGTAATCGGATCTCATTTATTTAATAAAAGTCAACAATAACAATTAATTTTTCAACTTTAGGTAGAGAAGACGTCCTTATAGTTTTGCCCAAATATTTAGGGAAATTAGCGCAAGTGATCCTAAACATTTTTTTTCTGTGCCTTTTTGGTCCCATACCCTTCAAAGTTCAAATGCAGCGGTAGCGCAAATAGTACAAGACATTTGTATGTTTGGCACATATGGTCCTTTTGGTTAGATTCTGTTCATGAGGGGGCATGGAATGCACTTAATTTAACAGTAAATTACACATTTAACCTAATATTTGGCAAAAGGAACGATCATGTCCCTAATCAATTTTTTTATTCTAATTTTTGTCCTGATCGTTTAGTCTCCTCCTTTTTTCACCCACCACTTATCCACCATCACACTGTCGGCTACTCCATACCACACCCCCACCACAGCCTTCAACATACAATTTCAAGTTCTTGAACCATTAAAATAGAATGACCATAAATATTTTTCATGAGCGAATTGTCCAAATAGTCACTGAAATTTACGACATGCTTCTAAGAGGTCATTGAACTTTCAAAATCACTCAAATCATCACTGAACTTTGCAAAAGGTTTCTATGAGGTTTCTGAACTTTAAAAATCACCTCATTCATCACTAAATTTTGCAAAAAGTTTCCCAAGAGTCACTAATTCAGTGATCTCCTAGGAAACTTTTTGGAACGTTTAGTAATTCCGTAGAAACATTTTACAAAGTTTAGTAATGAATGAGGTGATTTTTAAAGTTCAATTACCTCGTGAAAACCTTTTGGCAAAGTTCAGTGATCATTTGGATGATTTTTAAAGTTCAATGACCATTTGAAAAGCGTGGTTTAAAGTTCAGTGTCTATTTGGACAATTCACTCATATTTTCATCAACAAAGGTGCATAACAACCACAATAGGGAAAACTCGAATGAAGTTTTCCTTTTCTTTTTATTTGATTATCCAGAAAATAAACTGCCAATTTCCAATTTTATGGAGTTATGAATATTAGCACTAATTAACAATCAGTCAAATTTGTTCTTTACATCCCATCATTTGTCTAGCAAACAACTTTTAATTGGCAAATAAGTTAAATACCATAAATAAATAAAAACATTGCATAAAGTATGTTAACTTTGCAATGGGCAAAGATAAGTGTCTATGCACAAGAGAATATTTGAATGTGCAAGTAAATACCACAATGGTGTGTTTGATAAATATTATTGAGGAAATAATGTATTTTAAATAGTGATATGATGGAAAATATGTGGTTAAAAAGTAAGGAAAAGTTATTGATGTAATAGAAAATATTATTTTATTGAAAAATGTGCGATTGAAAATGAGTATTGAAAGAATGTATTTTAAATAGTCTTCTTGAGAATGGGATGGAATGGAATATGTAACCTTGCATTATACTTTCAGATCTGGCGGGTGTGGGAGAGAGAGAGAGATAGAGAGATTTTGCAACAATTTATGATTTTTTTGCCTATGAAGAAAATATAGCAGAAATTTACGAGAGAATACAATTTACAGTAATTATTGTAAAAAACCATTAAATTATATTTATTTATGATTAAATAACGAGTTTACATAGTAAAGTTAAAATCAGGTTTGTTGAAGGTGGTGGTAGCAGTATAGAATAGAAGGCGGTGTGGTGGAGTGGCCTCCTATGTCGTAGGTTTAAAACCAAAAAAGATTTGTGATTTTTCTCGATGTTTTCTAACGTTGTCAATAAAATATTTTCGGAAAATGGATAAGTGGTGGGTGAAGAAGGGAACTCACTTTCAATCTTCACTAGATCATGACAAGTCTAAGAATTTAATATTTTGTAAGATTATTAGAAAATAAGAAAATAGGTATGAAAAGAAGGATTTCCACCCACTTTATACTAGTTAGAGGCAAAATTATTTAGTCAAAGTTAAAAATTCAATTAATCCAACGAGAGCTTGAATTAAGTAAATGAATTTTAAAGGGTCGTGTTACTGTTATATTAAATCAAGAATTAAATATTAATAATAAGTTAAAAGTTCACCTTAGTGCTCCACTGATTGAATTAGGACCTACTTTTGTTTGGAGCTGAAGGAGAGAGAAAGGACGAGGAATGTATTTCGGGGCGGATCTAGGAGGGTAGAGTAGTGGTGACAAATTTCGCTAAATTTTAATTGTAGTGGCAAAATTGAAAAATATAAGAATTTTGTTGAAAATCTTATGCAAAATCTTGAATTTGAAATGTAGTGGGACGACAGTTGACTAAACTATTTGTTGTAACCTAAACTTTAAACCCTAAACCCTTTTCTTCAAATTCATTTTTAATTACATATTTTCTCAATAAAATATTTTTGCACGTAAATTCAAAAAAAATTCACTATTTTTAACTACACATTTCAAAAAAGAAAAAGAAAATCAATATTAAAAGATCTATTTTCTTCCAAAAATGAAACTCAAGCTCAGGATAAATAAAGATCTTAAACGTTTTTCTTTTTAATCTTATTCGGTAGTAGGGGTGGGCAATAGGTCGGGTCGGGTTTGGCCCAAAATCGACCCGATCCGAAATACTCGATCTTGGACTCTTTTCACAACCGGCCCGACCAGCCTCCTATCACAAATTGAACCGACCCGACCCATTTCATACTGGGTCGGGTCGATTTTCAGGTCATGATTTTGAAGCCTAGCCCTATTCGGTAGTGTCAAATTTAGCTTACAATAATATGTCATTAGTAGATAAAATTTCACAAAAGAGAGTGGCGAACCCTAATTTTGACAGGATAATTGCAATGGGACCCCCAACTTAAGGGTATGGTAGCAAATAAGTACTCAACATTTTTCCCTTAACATTTAAATCCCCAAGAATTTTACTTCAAAGTAAACGAGACCCTTTTTCACAATCCAATCCAACGGCTATATTCAACTTTTAAATTTCCTTCACTCAACGGTCAGAAAAAAATCGTTCTTGATTTCAAAACTAGACGTTACCAATCTCTCAAGAGATTCACATTCATTATCTGCATCAAATCAGTATCAAGATCTTCACAAAATCATTCACAATTCTTCTTCAGTTCTACATTTTCTTTCCTCTCACAAGAAGATTTACTTCTCTCCCAGTCTTTATTGGTTACAGCAGAATTAGTGTATCAATGGCGGGTTATTCGAATAGATCTCCTTCTCCACT
Organism: Fraxinus excelsior; assembly: GCA_019097785.1. Lineage (NCBI taxonomy): Eukaryota > Viridiplantae > Streptophyta > Magnoliopsida > Lamiales > Oleaceae > Fraxinus > Fraxinus excelsior. Next base: position 11,714,619 of record CM032624.1, read on the forward strand.
TTCCACCAGGCCCATCAATCCAAATCCCAAAATTTCTGAAGTTAATTCTGGACCCAGAAGGAGTTTCACTGGAAATTCTCGCCCCTCAGTTCACACGAATCCGAGAAATTTTTACCCCAGTACCCCTGCCAATAGCCCTTCAGGTTGTTAATCTACTTTCTTGATTTAAGTCATTTTTTATGAATTTTTAGTGATTTTTTGTCATTGATTTGTGTTCATGGATCTTCAGATTTTGCAAGAAGACGATCAGTGGGGAAAGAAGGCATCTTTGCTTCGAAAGATCAGGATGAAAAAGAGAATGATGAATTAGATCACAACTTAAAAGCAGCAAAGATCCGGGAGGTGGGTTCGGGTTCCAAAAATTTCATGTCTCCAACGATTTCTGCAGCATCCAAGTTCACCCCATCACCAAGAAAGAAAGCATTGGTGGAGAGAAATGACCCGATTCGGACTTCAATGTCGCTGTCCGATGGAAAAGCTGTGTTTTTCTCTGCGGATTTTGAAGATACCGAGCCAAAATTTGATATGGATTCAAATCTGAACAAGATCTCGGAAAGTTCTCTCTACTCGAAAGTATCTGATGAAGTATCTGATAAGACAGAGAGAAAGGCTGTTCTTGAAGGTCCTCCAGCTTCCAAGCCGTTGAAGAAAGTGACATTCTTAGAGGTACCTTCAGATTCTAAGGATACATTTGATTCGATGTCGGATTCAGTAATTATAGATTCTGATTGTTTTAATGAGAACAAGACTTCTTGTTCATCTGAATCCCCTGTTATAGCCCCACTTGATGCTGACCCTTCTATGCCTCCTTACGACCCTAAAACCAACTACCTTTCTCCAAGGCCTCAGTTTCTTCATTATAAGCCAAATCCTCGAATCGAAATTCTTTTGAACAAGCGAAAGGGGATTGATTCTGATGAATTCAACAAGTTAGAAGATAGTTTTATGGAAGAAATTACGTCTGGAAACAGTTCAGACTCTGATGGCACAGAAGAGTCTTCGCAGAAAGAAGAATCAGAGGATACTTCTTCAATCGAAATGGTGTTGGGAGTAGATGAAAAAGAAGAAGATGTGGTGCTGGGAGTAGATGAAAAAGAAGAAGAGACTCGTGTTTCTGATTCATTACCCATCGGTGCAACTGTTCCTGATGTAATTTCTGAGGAGAATTTTGAGGCGAAAAGGGATAAGAGACCATCATGGGTTTTTCCTAGATTGAATTGGGTTTCTTTGCTTTTGATATTCTTGATTGCATTTATATCAGTATCGTTTACTGATTTGCCAGTTACTTTCACGTCCAGGCTTAAAGATTTGAGCCTAACTAATCTCTATCATGATTCAAGAGCTGCTGCTTTTACGAAAACAAATTTGGATAGATTTGTCAGACATGTAAATCCGTATTCAGTGAATTCTATGTCCTATATCTCTAAGCTGATTACTGTTTTTGGTAGAGAAGATAAAATGGGAACTTTGCAGTTCATGAACTTGACTGATTTACAGAAGGAGATAATAATTGATGAACACTTTATGAACAAGCAGTTCAGCAAAGAATTCGATGAAAATGAGATGGAAGAGGATGTAGACAGTGAATTTCAGGAATTTGAAGAGGAAGTTTCTGCAGAGGTTGATTCTGATGAGATCGTTGACCAGGAAATGGAAGAGGCACCGAATGTATTAGAAGAAAATGAAATGGAAGAGGATTTAGACACTGAACCGTGGGAATTTGAGGACAAAGTTTCTGCAGAGATTGATTCTGATGAGATAATTGACAAGGAAGTCGAAGAAGTATCCCCAGCTTCTCCTGCACAGCATGCAGAATCAACGCCTCTCAATCAAGAAAACTTAAAGAATGAAGGAGAGGTTGTCTCTTATATCAATACTGAGCAGCAGAGTGACACAACCTTTGAAGGTCTATTGGCTATTGATTCGTCGGATCTTGAAATTCAAAGTGAAGTCAATACCGTAAAGCCTGAAGTAACTGCACCCGAGAAAATCAAAGGTGGCAATGGTCCTGATTCAAGTACACAGGCTGATCTTACATTGTTGGATCATGAAACCTCATCTAAAATCGATTCCCTGGGTAAAGGTGTCGAGGGTACACCAGTGGTGGAGTCAATACTTAGTCGAGTAGATGGTACATTGTTGGATCATGAAACCTCATCTAAAATCGATTCCCTGGGTAAAGGTGTCGAGGGTACACCAGTGGTGGAGTCAACACTTAGTCGAGTAGATGGTACATTGTTGGATCATGAAACCTCATCTAAAATCGATTTCCTGGGTAAAGGTGTCGAGGGTACACCAGTGGTGGAGTCAACACCTAGTCGAGTAGATGGTAAATTTGCTGTTGAGGGAGTTTCTTGCCTAGTTGTTGCATTATTGACAGCTGCAGCTTTCATCCATAGGAATCGAAGAACTTCTACGTCATCAAATGCTGTCAGTTATACGGATCCATTGTTGAGGAAGAAGACAATCTCTGGATTAGCTGTTGGTGCAGAACCTTCCTTTCAGAATTGGACAACGGAGCATGTGATTGGAGAGTCGTCGTGTCCTTCAGAAATGAGCAGTTTCGAGAAGAACTCATTGGCTCACAGCGTAAAAGGAGTATCAAATGAAGCTCAAAGCCATGACCGGAAGGCAAGGAAATATTTGAAAAGGGAGTCATTGGCTTCTTCGTCGGAATATTCTGGTTCACCTTCATATGGAAGCTTCACCACTTATGAGAGGATCCCAATCAAGCATGTAAGTACTTGACTGCTAAATTTTTTTTTGTATAGATGTTTGTGCATAGTATATGTATATTGATTTCCGGTTTTTTATGTTTTTTGAAGGTTAATGGAGATGATGAAATTATTACCCCGGTTAGGCGCTCGAGCAGACTCAGGAAACAGGTCACTTCTCCGTGACAAATTAACACTTTCCTTTTGATATTATGTAACTCCGTTAGGAGCAGCACATCTCTAATGTGAACCAGTCTCAGTTTCTTAGTCTAGTGATTGATTGTTTGTAACTCTGAACAAACTAATATTGTAGTGCCAGCAGTTTGTTTATCTTTTTTCTATTAATCTAGTTTTTGAAGTGTGGCTTATGCTTAAACTATAATGATTTCTTTTTACAATTTAATTGATCATTGTTCATAGTTACTAGCATTTACTGATTTTAACATATTCGAAATATATAGCAGCTAAGGTTTGCAATTTATTCAAATGATTTCCAGTGAAATCACTATATTTCTGCTATTTGAAACTGATTAAGACATCTGCTTATTCTATTTGGTTTTGAACTCAAATCGTTTCTTGAATCTCATTGGTATTGATACCATAAAGTAAGGCTATTCAGTTTAAGGTTTTGACTCGCATTATCAATTCACTTCGCTCGTATTTTTGGAATAAATGTCTCAATGAAAAACCCTTTTTGCTGAACAAATGTACTGGTTCTTAGGTTCGGGATTTAATCAAACTAAGAATTGTACTGGATGAAGATCAAAGCTGGATATTTTTATGTACAATTGTCTGCTGCAGTTTGAACAAAAATTCATGGTACAAATAATTTTATGTAACCCAATGTCTTGGTCAGATGGGATTGTCAAGAACTGGCATAGGAATATGAGAATACGACTAATTATGACATGTTTGATAATGCAGTTGACGAGATTGAACAAAATAATTAACATTTTCCTTAACACGTCTTTCTTTTTTAATCCTATAAATGCTATCGAACCTCCAAAAGTAACAAATGATGAGCCTTTTCAGCATCAAAATGACTTCACAATAGTTAAATTGAATGTTTCAATCAATTGGGGTCCTACACCCTTTCTTAGGAATGAAGGAAGAAGAAAAGAAAAGATGGAAGGGAGGGAGGAAAAAAAGGAAAAGAAACCAAAAAATCTCATCCTGTTCAGCTTCAATTCACCTGCGGCACCCACCTACTGTCCCATCATCATTCACAACAAACAAAACCAACTAGAATAGTCACAACAATAATTACCAGTTACCATAATCATTTCAATCGCACCTATAGATATCTCTCTATGAAGATCTCTTGATAAAATTCTAATTGAAAAACATTGCAAGAATCGAGGTCAACAGATTGACGCTATCCGGAAGAAACCTTATTATCAATCATGAGCAAACTCCATGAGAAAAGCTTACCGAAAGTGCATCTACTTCCCCTTTAAAAAAGTTTTATTCTTGAACAAAGAACAAGTGGAAGTTTGGAAGGAAAGATACTCCAAGACTTCAATTTTGATGTTCCGAGTTTTCACTAAAGGATTTTCCAATTCCTTGATTTTGTTGACATCAATCCCTCATTTATCAAAAATGCTAGATGTACACTCTCAAATGTACATTACCCTTGACATTTGATGTGCTGTTAAAAATGAATTCACAAGAAAATTGTTTTAATTTTTTAAACTATTCAATGACGTGTTGTTATATGATAAAACGTAAAGAACGATATAAATGATATGTACATATAGCATGATTGCTCATTTATTATGTCATTCTTCTTAGCAAATGAATATGTTTTGGAATATTAACTACATATTTTTTGGCAGAAATTAAAATCGGATTAAAATTGAAAAATTAGCCGTTATTGTTGACTTTTATTAGACGAGTGAGACCCAATACCGACTATATTTTCAATTTTAATTGGATTTAATCGGTACCAAACGGGCTTATAGCATGATTGCTCATTTATCATGTCATTCTTCTTAGCAAATGAATAATTTTTGGAATATTAGCTAGAGACAAAAATTATTGTAAAATAAGAATGTGAACCTAAACTTCCAAGTTCGGCTAGAGCTCTCCAGCCACAAAAGCCACCGGTTCAAGACAAAATCTTGCGCTCAAGATAGTAAACGAAAACTGGATAGTTTTAAAATACGCCACGGGTGTTACCCCAATTCATTTAACTTCTTCTTCTTCGCCTCACTTTCTCTTCTCTTAAAAATTCCACTAGTTTCCTTGACGAACTTTTGATTTCAATCCAACTGTTGATTATTGTTTATTTTCAAAACTTAGACAATTAAATGGCTTCTCTTCAGCTAATGAAATCCAGTCCATCAACACTTACAATTTCATCTCAATCGAGATACCAAAGAAATTTCAGCTGTTTCTGCTCGGATTTCAGTTCTAGGCTTCGGTATTCAAGAATTGTGCTTCATAATAGGAGGTTCAGGGTCTTTTGTAAGCCTCAAGATAGTGAAATTCAAAGCAATGGTAAGTAAGAGTGTTGAAATATTTGTCTATACTCTACTTATGCACGTGCCTGTATAAATTTGAACATTAGGACCCGATATGAAGTAAAATTGATTTCTTGGTAGACAGAAATTGTACGTAGTTGCTACCATAATTGCAAATTTTGGCAAATTGTACAATTGATTTTGCATTGAGGCCATGGTATATATGATTGTAGGCATGCACTATTGTAAGGCCTATTTGCTGTATTATATTGTTTTCCTGGTGATAGGCGATGAAAATTGCTTAGGGCTAAAGCTAGACTAAGGGTCTCTTTAGCTGCTAGAGGATTAGTTAAATTGCATATGGAAGATTTGAGATGCAGATATTTTTTCTCACACAGAAACTGTTAACTAATAAGCAAATGGAAGGATACAAAAAGTTAATTCTATAACTAAAGGGAGAAAAAGATGCTAAGGAAAATATGAAAGATTAAGGAGAACACACACTTTTTAATCTGAAAAATGGATTCAAATTGCATTACATTCAATGGCCTTAAATAGGCAACACAAGGCACCTACTTTACAAAAAATTAGGAAACTAAATGGTAGTGCATGTCATGCAATAACTGCATACATCCCAGTGTCAGCGCTAATTTACTTGTAACCTAATTATGCAAAGTACTAAGAAACTGTCAACAAAAATACACAAGTGTGGAGGCACACATGTAAATATGCACATGCTGCACAAATCTGTTCTCTCTGTCATTGAGCAAATTTTAGTTCATGTAATTTTGCATAACTGTAATGCAAGGCTGGAAAATGAGATAGTTGCTAGCGGCGGATCCTTTGCTGCTAGCTGCAAAATCTTATCAGTATTTCCCATTAAGGTGATGGACTGATATATTGCGCCCTTGTTTGAGCCCCATTTTCATGTTAAAATGAGTTTTGTAATAGTGATTTTTTGGAGAATGTGTGATTAGAAAATGTTTTGAGTTTACATGTAAAATATTTTACTGAATGAATGTGTGGTTGAAAATGAGTTTTTAGATAATAGGGCTCAAACAAGGGCTACATCATATTATATTTTTACTCGTTCTTTTAGCCGTATATTAGCTAGATAATAAATCCAGTAACCTTAATTGCTTTGCATAGTATAAATCCATTCATGACCATAGGACATTATCCACCTATTCTGGTGTATGAGGTTTTATACTGTTGCATCAGTTTCGTACTTTAATTCCTTCCTTTGGTTGTTAAATTTATTGGATGTGCCTAAATACCAACCCTTTTACGCCTGATTTCAGGTGAAGATCCTCCTGAGTCATTGTTTATGAAAGAACTAAAGAGACGAGGTATGTCACCTACTTCACTGCTTGAGGAAAAGAATAGAAGCATTGAGGGTGATGATCAAATGAAATTCGAAAAAGAAGATGGGAATTTCTCACGTAGAAATGCAGCGAGAACAAATGCTGAAAAAAACCTATTTAATCAAAGGGAGCAGTCTATGGCACTGAACAGTGAAGGCCTTGAGGTGGTCACATTCTCCCTTTTGTTTTCATTTAGTTAATTGAATAGGTTCAGAGGTTTCTGTCAAAGTAGTTTATGGCGTTTTAGGAATTTGCACTCTTTATCTGACTTGACCTTTCATTCTAATCCATCTAGTAATATTGTGATTCTCACTCAAGTTCTATATATGCTACACTTTTTTACCTTTTTAATAATAATAATTATTATTTTTATTTTAATAATAATAATAATACACTTATTCAGTGAGTAATATATACCATAAATGTTTATCTTTTCAAAATAAGTAAGGAAAATAATGAGCCCCAATTATAAATGTTCAATTCTACCCGTGCGCGCAAATTGAGAATAACACAATATGAGCTCATTAGTCAATTACACTAATTTGGTGTATAATCAATAATATCAAACATTATCCACTGCAATGCCAATATCCAATGCAATGTCAATGGGTAGAATCTTGAATCTATAATCAATTTAAAAAGGTAAGTAGTGATTCAATGAACATAATTGTAATAAATATTTTTGGAATAAAAATAGACATAGATTACTCACTTTCAAGTTGTAAGATAATAAAAGTACTTTTTTTACTTGTCTTTAGTTTTCAAATTGTTGTATGTTCTATTTTTCTCCCATTCTTCTCTTTTCTAGTAGTGATTGAGAATTAAAATAATAATTATTTTAATTTTCCCTAATCATTACTTTGCCACATTTTACCCTAATAGGCCATGTCATTACAATTTTTTTGCCACATTTTACTTTAATAGGCCATTTGTCATTATAATTAATTTTATCTAATCATTACTTTGCCACATTTTAACCTAATAGGCCATGTCATTACAATTTTTTTGCCACATTTTACTTTAATAGGCCATTTGTCATTATAATTAATTTTATCTAATCATTACTTTGCCACATTTTACCCTAATAGGCCATTTGTCATTATAATTAATTTCTCTAATTATTACTTTGCCACATTTTTCCCTATCATGCCATTTGTTATTTTAGTAATTAGTGTGGCAAGGTGGTATCTATTAGGGAAAAATGTGGCAAAGTAATTATTATTATTTTAATTTTCAATCACAACTATAAATAGAGAAGAATGAGAGAAAAATAGAACATGCAACAATTTGAAAACTAAAGACAAGTAAAGATAGTACTTTTATTATCTTAGAACTTGAGGGTGAGTAATCTATGCCTATTTTTATTCCAAGCATATTTATTACAATTATGTTCATTGAATCACTTCTTACCTTTTTAAATTAATTATAGATTCAAGATTCTATCCATTGACATTGCACTGGATAATGCTTGATATTATTGATTATACACTAAATTGGTGTAATTGACTAATGAGCTCATATTGTGTTATTCTCAATTTGCGCACCGGGTAGAATTGAACATCTATAATTGGGGCCCATTATTTTCCTTACTTATTTTGGAAAGAAAGACATTTATGGTATAGATTACTCACTGAATAAGTATATTCATATTATTATGAGTGATGAGGTTGTAATGTTGCAATATTTCCCATGCTCAATAGAAATTGGATTCGTTATTTAGCCATTGAACAATGCTCCCAAACTTGAGTTGTTTTTACTTGGAATTAGAGTACTTTTCTCCTCTGGTCTTCCAGCTATACGCACTCAGTGCTTTAAATCTTGGTATCAAATGATAAAATATGCTTTACCCGCCATCTAGGTGCATATGCAATAGCATTCTTGTGCAATTGATATCAGAAGTTTTATACTTGTAAGAGCATGGCCAAACTAGATTGGTAGCAATGAAGTTGAATGAAATAGTGTGGCTAGGAGTAATTATGACCTGTTAGTTTACATAAGGCCTACATCATTAGTGAAGGAATTGTAAAAAATGTAAAGGAACATTGTGATTCTTCAATCTTATCAGGATTCACCTGACATGCAGTACGATATAAAACAACATTTTCATTACTTCGGATGCATTCTGTATGTAAAGTTTTGCTTAATTTCTTGGTCCCCCTTCATTTGTATCTGTAATATGACCAAGATCTTTATTTTCCTTTTTTGTCTTAGGGCTTGATTCCACGGGCTAAACTTTTGCTTACCCTTGGCGGGAGTTTCTTTTTGGCTTTTTGGCCATTGATTATCATAACTGTTGCATCATTTGCTGCTCTGTATCTGGTATGTTCCGTACCTTGGTTCAAATACATTTTATCCACATCTGTTGTCATTTAACATTGGTTTTATTTATTCCCGGAAACTACATAGGATTATATTTATTTATGGTAAAGACAGGTTATAAGATTCTATATAATCAGAAGAGTAGTTGGAAAAAAGAAAAATAATTATTTTGATACTGGAGGAAAATTGTCTACCTTCGGAAAAATAATGAGTTGAAGTGAGGCCAAATATGGAAATGTATATCAGTTACTCTTTACTAGAATGGAAAACAATGAATTTGGCTGCACTAGCCTGTTTTTTGTGTCGGGATCATCATAAACAAAGTTTTGTACTCTCAATATCACAAGTTTCTAACCACCCTTTTTACATACAAAATTTGGATATTACCTTGAAATTGGGAAATATTCAAGAAAATGGTATACACCTTACCTTAGTTCCTATAATTTGTTCCCCAAAAGTAACCATCAAATTATTTTTTCTATCTGAATTATTGTCCAATCTTTGCAGTTTTATTCCTTTTCTTGATTATTGTAATTGTCAGCATGAATGGTTAGTTCTGCACATTTTCAATGGAGTGTTCTTTGATTGGATTTTCTCTTTTCCTGTGGATTTATCCTGCAATATTTAATGCTTATTTTCCATTTGCCTTGATGAGTTAGCATAAACTATGAAAATTGACCAGTGACTTTCATCCTTTTCTTCACCTGCAGTATTTTGGACAATCTTTTGTTCATGATGGAAATGAAACTCCTTCCAGTTCACCTCAATATAAAGATCCATATGCACTACTCGAAGAAGAAAGGATATATCAAACAGCCCCTAGTCTAAATTAATGGATTGAGCACACTGACCAGCATCTCAAACGGTCAACTATACATTTCTTTTCCTTCTCTTTGATTGCTCTGTTTTGTAAAAAGTAGATTTTTTTTTTTAATCGTATATAGGGAAACTGTCTGTCCACTTCTGTTAATGGACATCTATTAGAAATGTGCATATTATCTATATTTTGCTATATTTTCATCATCTCTGATAAGGAAATGAGAGAAAATTACCAAACTTGGTGCCATCCTGATAGCATTAACTTTGAATATGAACCTGTAAATATTGTAAAGCTACCCCTATTAAAATTAATTTGAAGAATTTAAGTATAATGCTGTAACATACCAAGAAACACGAAGAAAGTAATTAAAAGGCATTTTCCAAACAATGAAATATAATATTTCAATTCAGAAATTTCAAATATAATATAATTAAGAATGACGAAAATTTTTGTATGCATATAAACTTTGCAATTTCACATTAATGATAAGACTTCTGTCCCTACCCACTCCTTTGGGAGTATCACTTATTATACAGATTGACAAATACTCACACAGTCTTCACTTGAGATATAATTTTCTCTCAACACAATACATAAGAATTACTTCAGAGTGAAACAAAAAATTATTTAGACTAGTTTATTTAAAACACTGCAAAATTAGCACTGGTGATTGTGGTGAGTCTAATTTAGCCCCTGTTTTCATACTCATTTTCAACCATATATTCACACAATAAAATATATTGCACGTATACCTAAAACTTTTTCTTACTTTTTAACTGCACATTCTCCAAAAAATCATTATTCAAAACGTAATTTTTCTTCATTTTCTCTTTATAATGGTTGTCAAACAGGAGCTCAGTAGTGAAAGAAGCTAACACAAATTTCACCGACTAGATAAAGAAGTTACTAGTTTCGTAAGTACAATTAAATATATAATCCATACACAGTGCATAATACAATTAACAATATCTTCTAAGTTACTGAATGGAATGCCTTGAATGTCTGAAGTGACTTGATAAGTCCTCTGATGGATCCAGCAGCAGCAAGAAGTGATGTAGTTAAGCAAATGAGGCTAACTATTTGCATCCAGATCCAAGCGTGAGAGAATTTGGGAATCTTTGCTCTTGAAATATACATTTCAATTGGGAAATAAGTGACCAGAATGAGATAGCTCCAAGGAGTCCCACGAAGTCATTGAAGAATGGGATTAACATAGCCAAAACATTTGTGAATATCACATAAGTTGTTCTCCATATAAGTCTGAAGAAACTGAAGTTGAAATTGCCACAGAATGGCATGCCATTGAGTATTCTGTTGTAATGAATTTATTCCCTGCCCATTTTTTACTACTCCATCACTCAACAAAGCCAAATATTGGTTAGCAAAACACCTGCATACGTAGGATTTGAGCAAGCTTATTGAATCAGGATAAGAATTTTTAGTAGGCCGCACGCTGAACATTATGATGAACAAAATTTAGGTTCTTTTTCTTCTTTGATAGTAGTGTCAAGTGTTATACATTTAACGTTACCAAACAAGTTAAAATTGGTTTAAAGAATGTCTTGAGAATTCTAAATGATGGAAGAGAGTAAATGAATCATCTTAACTTAATTATTGAATTATTACTTCATGTAAAAGTGGTTGAGTTGTTAAAAGGTGGATCAACTTATAATTTATATCGTCAACTGATTGTAGGGTTTGAATCCTATTTGGGAAGATTATATAAAGCCTACTACATGACATTTTGAATGTGGGTGTTAACAAGATTTGAACTCAAGAAGTTTTACCTACTTCGATTCCACATCAAATGACCCTCTCGTTCAAAAAACTTAAATTGATAATTCATCTAGTATCAGACAAGTAGAGTAAATTAATAATCAAAATGAGGGCTTATTGGAACAATGTTTTACCTTGTAAGCTCCAAGTAAATGAACTATAATGCATAGATTGTCAAATCAACAAGCCAAAATGGATTGTAGAAGCCAAATCCAATTAGAAAGTTTCCAGGTGCTTTGTTCCCAAATGCAGCATAACCTACTATACCGCATAGCATGTAAAATAGGGTGGAGATCGAGATTGCAATTAAGTAGCCTTCTTCATCACTTTGTTCTCTGGTTGCCCTGATTTTACTGTATCCTACAGTATCAACAAACAAGTATACTGTAACAAAACACAGGGATTGACCCAAATCCAGTGTTTTCTTCGCCGAATATGATGGTATGAATATAGTTACGTGCAGGAGCTAATCGATAAATAGCTTGTGATTAGGTGGATGGAAACTATCTGTCCCCAGGACTATCTGTTACCAAGCTGTAACGTAGGATGACTTGCCGAAATAATAGGTTGGGACAAGCTTGTTACATCGCGAGTTGGGGAACTCCAGTGCTGCAGGTGCTAACTTTGTAGTATTACCATTCATTTTAAAGATACTCTTCAACTTTGATTGAATATAGAACCCTTATCCAATGCTAAATGAGACTCACCTCTATTTCAATAAGGACAATGGAGAAAGCATAAGCAACTGAAATGTTTCCAAAAGCAGAGAATGTAATCCACATCTTGTCAACACTTAACTGATTCTCTCCAACTGGTATCCTGGTAAGGCCAGTTTCAACATGTCCTCCTCCTCCTATATAAAATAATGCAATATGTAACATATTTTGTTAATATAACGAAAAATATATTCAAGGGAGAAATTAGTCTTTTTGCTTACCTGCAACTTTGGCTATGGAGAGAGCAATGCCAATAAAGGAGTAAGCAAAAGACATAACAGCAGCAACAAGGGAATGGGAGCAATTTGATCTCTTAATGGCCCTGTCAAGAAACATATGCAGATATATAATATATAGTATTGTATTGTATTTTATTTTAATGGAAATGTGTGTGTTATATAGTTTGTGATACTTGCTCCATGCTAATGGATGTAGTGATTGAGTATCCAATGGTAGCATCAATGAGAGTGATGTATTGAGCTATCCCAATTCTCACATAGTCGAATTTTTAAGCCTCCTGTACACACATATACATAAAGGTAGGAGTGTAAAACGGGCTGTTTCTTACTTTTATTTTGTTTTTCCGTAAAATAACCAAAAAAAGTAAGGTCTCGACCCACCTATTTGACACACTACCAAGAGAGTGTTAATTATGAGTGTGCAGGAGCCATGGCTCTTCTCAAGTTTCTCAAACATTTAGAGGTTGGCTGAATTTTAAATTCACTTATAAGCGTATTTGACTTAATAAGATAAAATATAACGATGAATTATAAAAATTACCTAGATTAGATGTAATATCATCCATGTATGGGTCATTTCTTTTGCCATCTGCAGCTCTGTAACAGTCTGCAAGAAGTATGGATGTAAACCAAGTAATGACAGAGAAGCTCACATTTAAGAATAAATAAATTATTTTTAAGAAACATGAATAAATAAAAACTCAGAAATACTTACCAGTTCGTTTTATGCGGCCATCATCATCAAACTAATAATCCTTTTCGGTTTCTACGCCAGATTTTGTGTCTCGCTATTTTCCAACCTTTTTTCTTCTTTTTTTTAACCAGTTATATATATATATATATGTATATCTCTTTTATATATAAAGTGGCTATCTAACGGAATTTTGTTGTTTTAACGGAAAAACTAACGGAATTTCTTGATTTAACGGAAAAACTAACGGAATTTTTTTAATTTAAAAATATTTTAACTCCATAATTGGGCTTCAAAATTTACAATTCTAAAGCCCATGTAGAAGTATTGGATGTCATACTCATTTTATAGATACACTTCTCTCCAAAGGTTTCATAAACTTCCAATGTGGGATTGTGCATTTTATATATGCTCTTAACTCCAATAGTTTTATAAATTTCCAATGTGGGATAGTGACAAAAAAAAAATGTTAAAATGCTCATCAAAATCATTTTAAAATGTATGTCTAATTAACTAATTTGATTTTGAATTACAACTAATTAAATTGTAATATTCACTTTCATTCTTTCATTTATTTAATTTTCAAATTTAATTTAAATTGCACTTGATTATTAATATATTAATGTTAGATATTATTTTCTATAAGTTTAAAATATTTTAATTTAACAAAGTAAACTATTTTAACATATTTATTTTTAATTTTTAGTGTTGGGACTAATTGTAAGATATATAATGAATCTAATTAGTAAAGATAGATTTACTTTAAATTATTTTTATGTATTTATTGCATTCGGTTCGACCCCAATTGAATTCCCACAAACTTCACGTCGAAATCATTCTCGATTGTGAATCAAAATCCTTCATCTCCATTTTTAGATATCGGAATTATCAAATCCGCAAACTTTTCGTATAAATCTTATGATTAATGCTCATGTTTAGTTCCTTAATTAATAAAAAAAATTAAAATTCTCCTAACACTATTTAGCAATATTATAGTATTATATTAAATGTTTAGTAAGTATTATTTTTAAATATTAGATGATTTTATGATATAGTAAAAAATCTATTTTTTTTATAATATAGGCTGATGAAAGTACTAACTTCCCTTGAGACTGATATTGGTTTATCAGTTCAATTGTCATATATTCATCCCCTGAATTGAAAAATCTTTATCTACGTGCTCGATTCCTTGTTGGTGCTTGATTCTCGAGGCTGGGAAGACAGAAGAAGAGGTTTTGCCCTCAATCAGCTTTCTGAACTACAGTACAGGGCGGAAAGTGAGCTTTGATAATCCTAAGTACTTCTTCGAGTAAGCTCGTGATCTATAGACAGGAAAGAAGGCTAGCTCTTTCCTCCTGAGCTAGGATCCACTTCTTGCTTATGAGTCCGATAAGCTGCCTAAAGTATTCAATATTTCAAGTCGTGAGCTGAAATAGCCCTATTCTCTACTTCTGGCTTTAGTCAATTCTGTGGGCAAGTCAAGTATAGTAGTTACCGTTGCTTGTTTGCTCCTTCGTATAGGTTCCGTCTAGGCGCCTTTCCATACGATCAATTGAATATTGGAAAAAGACTATGGATATTCACTACTATTGATATCTGAAACTTTAGACTTGAAGTCTACTGCTTACTCATTTGATTTGATATAAGTTCGGAATCCACTGAGGTAGAGCCGGGCAGGGGGAATCCATACAGGTCGAGTGGGCCTTATGGTTTGCTTGCTCTCAGTTGCCTTTAAGCTTTCAGGCTCATAAATGAGATATTTGCATTAGATAGCTGTTAGTAGGGGCGCATTGGTTAGCCCACGAGAGAGAGGCTGTGGGGCTGTTCGAGGTTGAGAGGAAAGAAAGCTGTTGGAGGTGAAGGAACTCCACTCTCATCTAAGCAAGCGCCTCCGCAGGCACTGAAGCAATAGGTGAATATGCTTTTCATTCACCACTGACGTCGACGGAGACTACTACTATCGGATTCAGTTGAGCCAGCCTTATGAGGGGACTTAGTGCGCTAGGTGGTAGTTCAGCTGTAAGTGTCAACCTGTCGGAAGGAGAACTCATAGCAGGGGAGGAACCAATTTCAAGGGGAGAAAAAGTGAGATAATGAAGGGACTTTTGTATAGTTGATTATGAATTTCATGAAGTAGAGATCGGGACTACTCCAAGCTACGGTTTTCACTGCCTTATAAGAGAGAGACGGGGCCTAGTGCGCTTGCTCCTCTGTTTGCTCAGTCAATTGGATACCTGCTTGAAGCTATTCTCTCTCTTTACAGCCCTGCCCGGAAGGGCCGTGATCAAATCATCTTGGGAGTTGCCGGTGCGAATCCCCGCACTTCCTTTCTGCTCTCCGAATCCTTGCCTGATCTCCTTTCTAGCCTTAAGACTACCCCCTATAGTCTATAGTAGGTGTATTTTTTCCCTGAGTCAAAATCGAAACACCTTATCTTTTCTTTTGTCGTCCTCCCCTTTCGAATGGAATGATTCAGTGTGGATCTACCGTCCCATAGATGAAAGAAAGGATATCTTTTCGAGCAGCATATAATTCTCGTATATAAAATTTGATTGGTAACATCAACCGTCGGATGGTGTGGTGTAACCATAATGTGATGATTGATTTCAATACAGTTGGCATAAAGATAATAGGATAAACCTGATTTTTCTTTTTTGGGAAAGCAGAGATGGAACGATTGATAGATGGGGTCCGTAGGGGCTATTCTCTATGGGCCCTTCAAGTAGGGCCACAATTCTATTAATTAGATTCCGCTCTCAATAGAAGGCTTTCGCACCTCAACATCTTTCCTCTGCTCGCTTGAAGTTTAGATTGCATTGCCGCCGCATATAGCATGGGGAATCTGGTTTAGCACCCACATTTAGGAAAAAAAGAAAGACTGACGAGCAGCTAGAGCTCTTCTTCTCGAAAATCTGTCTTAGCATTCTCCTTCCTTCCCTCTAACGAAGGAGACAAGGGCTTTTTCCTCGGCCTTGGGCGATTTTTCCGAGGATCATAGCTAAAAAAAGGCCAGTCACTATCGGAATGACTAAACATTCTCGTACTAGAGTTGACATATAGAAAATGGGTCATCAATACGACCTCTTTTTGATCGGGCTTTCGCCCCTTCTTCCACTAGCCGATCTTAATCATGATAGATGATTAGCACCAGAGCAAGCACCAATAGCAGTTGATCGGAAAGTATATAAAGTAGTAGATCCAGATGGATCTTCTGTTAGGTTCTTATTAGTAGCAGCCGGCTACCTTTTACTTCACTCTGCAATCTCTTCTTTCAATCCAGCAGTGGAGATAGAGACAGAGGCGGATGCATTTGACCGAGTGGAGACAGCAGTGGAAGCAGCAATCCCTTGCATCCTGGAGGAGAGAAGCCTGAAGTAAGTAGGGCCCGCAGGTCTTGAAAATAGTCCAATCTGATCTTTCTCTCAATAGTATAGAGGCATCAGTCGACTCTGTGGATTCTGTTTATTCTTCCGAATCTCGATCCTTTCGTCAAATCATGTCTACACCGTCCACTGATGTAAAGATTGGGCGTGGGAGAGGTGAATTCGACGAAAGAAACTCTCCGGGCTATCATCTTCTGAGGTGGGAGTATTCCCCTCACACTGCTACCGATCCGGCAGACAGATGCCAGTTCTGCTGATCAAAGCTTCGTCTGATCGGAATCACTGGAGAGGTCGGGTGCTTACATACTATCAAAAGATTGGGCGGAACTTTTTCTTCCAGACTAGAAAAAGACTGAATGAATCTTTATCTGGGAAGGCATGATTGGGAGCTAGCTCGAAATCCGAGAAATCCGGACTCCGAATAACCTATGAGTGAGCCGAGCGATCACCATGAGCACCGATCCACCTGTCCTCCACCTGACTGACTAGCTTATTCCATATACCGACGGCTACGAAAACATGGACTAAGCTTTGCTTATGACCACGCTTGTTGACCATGCATGTGTTTGATCCCCTCGACCAGACCTTGCCCGAGGTCACCGAAGTACGCGAGCTGAGCTTAGCCCTCTTCCCATTAGACTTCTTCTTTAGGGACGGACGGACCTAGTTCAACATGTTAACCGAGCTAAGCAGAAAAAGCCCTATTCTATTGGCTTAATATTCGTGAGAAAGAGCAGGATATGTTGGTTCGAGAGAAACGGGATCCGTTGGTTAGGCGTCCGCCGATTCGTATGGGGATTGGGGTGCTTCTGTTCCATATTCCTTATTATT
This sequence comes from Fraxinus excelsior, assembly GCA_019097785.1. Lineage (NCBI taxonomy): Eukaryota > Viridiplantae > Streptophyta > Magnoliopsida > Lamiales > Oleaceae > Fraxinus > Fraxinus excelsior. The sequence goes on from CM032624.1 coordinate 11,731,934, forward strand.
TGATTCGGTTGGATTCCGCCGATGGAGAATCGGTATCTCTTTCTGCGTCTTCGGCTGGGGATGCGTCTGTTGTATCGGATAGTTCCTCCGGAGCAGACTTAGCAGACTAACCTGGGATAATAGCCCTCTCCGTATAAGGCTGAATCTTCACTCGTGTTCACATACGTAATTCCTTGAGTTGAATGCCCCCCAACCTTGGCAAGCCATACCTCTCACCAAAGCGGACATCGGTCGGAAAACATGGATGGTTGAACGGACCTATCCACGTCACGGTACCCCGTTCGAACAATCACGCAATCTGGGCTTCGATCACGCTACCATCTAGTTTGGCAGTCCAAACGACCAAGCCTCAACTGGGCGCTACACCAGTCACCGGGGCATCGGTTATCCAACCTCCCCCACCTAGGACAGTAACCATAGAACTTCACTTCTTAGCATTAGCAAGGTAGCAAAGCAGCAAAGGAGGAAGCAAGAACTCTTAACTAACCCGAAGGCGAGCGAAGTGACTCCCCCAACCAACTTCGAAGACTTTGTTTTGGAGAGAAGAAAGGAAGGGGGGAGATGCGATTCATCAACAAAGGGATAAGGAACTTTTAAGCCACTCTTCTAATTGGCTATTTCCGATCGGATCTTGCCAGGAGTTAGTGTATTGATGCCGAGAATACGCTCTTTGATAGAATAAGCTCTTGTCTCAATATACGCTGTTTTAGCATTCTCCGAGCAGGAGAACATGAAGCTTGTTTGCTCTTTTGATTGAGTTCACGAAGGCTTTCTTGAAAAGACTATATGATTTTCAATTGAAAGAAAGTCCAGACCAGCGGCTGGCGCCTCCTCACTTTCTAGGAAGACCAAAACGGAGGTCTCTCCCAAAGCTGAGGTATCCACAGTTCTATCGGCATTCCTCCACACGGGAAGAAGGAAATTATTCCCCCTGTCATGCTGTCCCTTCTGCTCCTTCATCTCATCTTTCAGTGGATAGGTTGGTATGTCCGCCCCTACCAGCTCCAAGACTGACTTCGGATATTTGGATCGAAATGGAATCTTCCCGCTACTCAAGTAGCTTCCCCGTCCCCGGGTGCGGCTCAAGAGGCCCTGCCGCAGGCGGCAGCACCGGAAGAAGTTGCCCACCCCGATCCCGATCAAGAAGAGCGTGCTGCACTTCTTCTCGAAGTGCAGGCGTTGATCATAGAACAGCTGCAAGAGGAGTCTAAAAAGGCACAGGGGGTGCGGCTGTCCGTGCTATTTCCGGAAATGAGGGAAGTAGACTCCAGTGCCGCGGAGTCGATAATGTATTACGACTTAGAAATCTCCCGGGAGACAGATGCCGAAAGCCTCCGGGAATGGGTGGAGAAAATAAGAGATGACCCAAATCTCCTTAAGCCGCTCATTAAAGATTACCTTCCAAAAAGAAGGTAATCGAAGGGTCTTAAGGGCCATTTGGAACTATGATCTCTCTGGATTTTCTTCTTTCTTTTTTTCGGTATGCCGCTCCGCGAGCAAGGAGCGAAAGGTTGTCTGATCACACTCGAATGTATCTACTTATCGTATTTCTCGGTAGTTCCGTAGCAGGTTTTTTCGGAAAACTCTAT